>CM029386.1:1321833-1369452 GCA_017165825.1 Hepsetus odoe | reverse complement strand
GAATTCTGTATCGTTGTCCGCATATTGATTTGGCAAAGTTTTACACCGGATGCCCTTCCTGACGTAACCCTCCCCATTTACCCGGGCTTGGGACCGGCACAAAGAAATACACTGGCTTGTGCATCCCTAGTGGCTGGGTTAATAATAACAATAATAATAACAACAATAATAATAATAATAATAACAACAATACTAATAATAATTATTATTATTATTCATCCATCCATTTTCTACCGCTTGTCCCAAACGGGGTCGCGGGGGGGTGCTGGTGTCCAACCAAGCACACACAGGGTGAGGACGGGGGACGCACCCTGGACAGGTCGCCAGCCCATCGCAGGGAGGAGTGGGATGGGGACGGTACCTTGCTCAAGGGTACCTCAGGGCAACCCATTGGGAAGGGGTTCGAACCCCCGATCCTCCGGCCAACGCCCTAACCACTAGGCCACCGCTGCCCCTATTATTATTATTATTATTATTATTATTATTATTATTATTATAACAACAACAATAATAATAATAATAAGTTAGGGAGTTGGCCACAGGATTGGGAGATTGTGGGTTCATGTATATAAATACACAAATTATTTAAATGATAATAAATCTATTATATTCTATTATATTCATTAAAACTCAGTGTAGTGAATTATGTAGTTTATACCACAACATTACAAATGAATAACAATGAATATCTTAATTCCATGATGTGCTGTGAGGTGTAAAGGTGTGCTGTGAGGTGTAAAGGTGTGCTGTGAGGTGTAAAGGTGTGTTGTGAGGTATTAATGTGTGTTGTGAGGTATAAAGGTATGTTTGGAACAGGAAATTAGTCTTGGCGATGTTCTCACTGTGCAGTAAAAGTGGTTAAAGGAAGGGAAAACACTGAAGCAGTATTTTAGTTCTTGCTCTGATCGACAGCTGTGTAGCTGCAGGCTAGTCAGAGAGCCAATTAAATTTCAATTTAGCTCAAATAACAGGTATAGATTTAGCTCTGATGCAGATCAGTGACATTAGTCATAATAGTAATGAGACACATTTTATTGATGCTGCTGTTACCAAAACAGGGTTTAGTGTCTGAATAACAATAACAACTGAAGAACAACATGCTTCTGTACAATCACTGCTGGTCCATCATCTCAGTGTTTCAGATACATAAGCCGTCTTCAACACCCTGAATGTCCAACACAGTGCTCATAAACTGCTCCAGTTAATTTCCATCCAGTTTCAGGGCATTATTCGTATTTTCTTGCATGTGATAGATTACTTTGCTGTACAACAGATCAGTGCTAAAGTGAATCTGCAACTCTAGTCTAAAAGCTAGTGTAACTATTTTATACCCTCCCTGTAAAGGAACTTATGAGTGGAGCTGATAGTCAGTGGATTTTGAACTTCATTGAAGTTTTCCTTCAAACCTGCACTTCACTATTTGTTCACTTGACTACAGCACACTAGACTGTAGTGAACCCAGAACATGATGTTAATATTGTGAGCAGATTAATTTACACTTAGAGCCACAAATATTAACACATTGATTAAAATGTTTCATTGGAACTGAAAGAAAGTTGGGCAGCGGTGGCCTAGTGGTTAGGGCGTTGGCCCTGTGAGGATCAGGGGTTCGAACCCCTTCCCAATGGGTTGCCCTGAGGTACCCTTGAGCAAGGTGCCGTCCCCGTCCCGCTCCTCCCTGCGATGGGCTGGCGACCTGTCCAGGGTGCGTCCCCCGTCCTCGCCCTGTGTGCGATGGGTTGGACACCAGCACTCCCCCGCGATCCTGTTTGGGACAAGCGGCAGAAAATGGATGGATGAATGAAAGTTTATAATGAGTTCTTAATTTGTAAATGTTCAGCTTAAGTTGTAATTGGAGTATATTTACACTGAAGTAAGTGGAGCTCCGATGTGAAGTGTGATCTGTGTTTACTAAAGAGACTCATCTGTGTCTCACCTGTTCATCAGTTTGTTCTTTTTTCATACTTTATTATTTAATTCATTATAAATGATAAATTGATCGGTTTCCGCTAAAATGTCATTTGATAATATTAAGACTTTAACGCCAATCTGAATGTAAAAGTAGTGAATTTCAGTGTGTATTTTAATTTCCAGCAAAAATACAAGTATAGTTTTGAATTTCAGTCCAGATGAGCTCCATGTTGCCAAGTTACCAAGCAGTGGGTTTGTAACTGTTCTCTGACTGGACAACATAAGTATCGCAAGAGCAACCAACGTGAAGTTCTTGGCTGATCAGTCTACGTCTGAGTGCGCTGTCTGTTAATGAGCGGAGGTGGATGTGCATGAAGACACGTTTTTAGGTGAACTTAATAACTAATCAAGTTTCTCATTGAAGCCGTGGTTTTGTCCAGGGTGTCTGATGCTAATTCTGTACCAAGATGAAATGGTCAAACCCCTCTGCTCTGCTAAGAAAAAGCACAAAGTTGTTGCAGTTTATCTTTCTGTGGCAAATACCAGTTCTGATCACATGTCCCTTGTCTTACTGTGTGGAGAGAGTGACCTAAAACAATTTGGAGGTGCAAATGGAAGGTTTTCTCTGAGAGGTTAACAGATTTAAAACTCCTAGAGGGAAATGGAGTGATGGTGGGTGGTGAAACAATCAGAGGGGCTCTGTGTTGTATTGCTGGTGATAATTTTGTTTCACACAGCATTGGTGGGTTTACTGAAAACTTTACTCGTTCCCAGTACTTCCAGAGGTGGCAAATGAAACATACAGATAAGAAGATACATGCAGAGGCATAAGATGGTTTTGAATTAATTGAGGAAGTTTGCTGTCAGCATTAAGACCAATTCAAGCCAGAAAATTCCTTTCTGTGTGGAAACTAAGATGTAAGTAAAGCCTTGCGGTTGAAGCTAGTGCCAAACGTAGCCTGTATTAAAAATGGGAAACATTCACACTGTTTTTTTGATGATGTGTATGTGTGTATATTTCTGCAGGTCAGACACCAGAAAGAAGCAGCTCATCTGCTGTTGCCTCACCAGGACCTCCAGCATCCTTGCAGTCTCTGTCATCAAGTTCTCTTCAACCTCTTCCAACACCAGCCCAAGCCCTGATATAGACTGGCTGGGTACATTTATGATGCCTTGGGATCAGTTCCCAGAGGAGCTGATTCAGTCATTGGAGAAAGGAAAACCACCATGCCCACAGATGAGAAGAGAGATGGTTAAGATTTTAGGCTCCTCAACTACATTAACACGGTTTGCGTGAACAAGAGCAAAAAGTTTGTACAGGCTGTAATAAAGTATAAACTGATGAGGGGGGAACTGAGCGGCTGCTCTGAAGATGTTAAAGAGATGGTGCTGCTTCTCCTGTCCTACTTCGATGAGAAGAATGATGCAGTGTTCTCTCATGTGGAGGACACATGCCTGATAGAGAAAGTGCAGATGGACCAACTTCAATGACACCCCTTCACTATTTCAGTATATTTTACTGTGTTTTCAGTTTAATATTGTAATTTATGCACCTCAATGTGCAATAACTCTTAATGACAGCGTGAAAACATATTAATTAATAATAAAAATAAAAAATAAATACAGTGTTTTCCACATAAAATGCCCAAAGAGTTTAATTTGTCTCATCAGACTAATATTTGTCCTCCTGCTCACTGAATACTGTCTGAAAAAACCTCAAACAGACTGACATCCATCAAACTGCTCATCTGTTGGATGGAAGGTTTCTAAGATCATCATTCTGCTGCTTGGTCCTGCTGTCTCTGCAGAGGTCTTGTGAAGCTCTGTTAGTGAGCATTCAGGTTCTCCCCTCTGACCAAGGTGCTTCTTGTCTGGTTACTCAGTTTTTCCAGATGGCCGATGCTGAGTAGAGTCTGGATGGTTCCACATTTCTTCCATTTCACAATTATAGAGGCTGCTGAGCTCCTGGAGAAACTCAGTTTTAGAGATGGGTCTAAAATAAAGCATGGGGTGGCGGTGGTCTAGTGGTAGGGTACTTGCCTACGGACCTATGGATTCAGAGTTTCCCGGTTCGAATCCCACCTCTAGCACTACCAGCATTGGGTCCCTGAGCAAGACCCTTAACCCTGAGTGTCTCCAGGGGGACTGTCCCCGTAATTAGGACATGTAAGTCGCTCTGGATAAGAGCGTCTGCTAAATGCTGTAAATGTAAAATACTGGATGTTTTACTCTGAGACTGTAAATTACTGGTTGCAGCTTGATGGACAATATTTCAATTAAATTCACAGTAAAATGTGCAGAAAGTGATTCAGTGATTTGTGAAGTGACCTTGATTTTTCACCACAGTTTGGTTCATATCTCTTTCTTTTTTTCTTCGTTTTCTTTATACGTTTTGTTTGGAGTCGGGGCTTTTGAAACACAACTGATCTGCACTCTGTGTCCCTCAACACCTCACATCACAGATGACCTGCCCCTCAACGCAGCGCACCAAATCATCTTCTGATGAAGAGCTCAATCCCCCTGGACGTGAACCCCAGAGTCTATACCTTGATCCAGGAACTTTCAGATCACGAGTGCTGTGATGTCTGAATTTGGACTAAAGATTTATGGCAAGTGATAATGTGCCCCGGTCAGAAGAGGTTTTTTTTCCAGCGCATTATCTGCTCAGTTCTTCAGACTGAAGAAGCAAGAACACATTTCAGACATTGTTAGTTTTTATCAAGTTACTGAGAGCTGTCCTGTTCTTCTGTCTCCTCATGTTCCTGTTCCTCAGTTTAAAGAGATTGTTTAATAAGATGAAAAGAAGACCAGGTCTAGCTGTACCCACAGTCACTGGCTGTGACCAGGATGTCTGTGGCCTCAAGTGTAGCTGTGGCTGCTTGTGTGAGCTCTGGTTGGACCACCCACACACGTATTCTCTGCCTCTGTGATTCGTCGAAACTGTTGATTTATTATAATCTTTGTTTTTTTAATGAGAGTCTTTACTGCACCTTATTGTACTCTTAGAAATCCCACATAACCAGCAACAGTTTGATAACCGCCTTGTCTGTGTGAGCACTTCCAGAATTGTTATAAGTTATTATCTCTACTAACAAGAACACAGCAGCATCCGAATCATTTATCTAGAACATCAGCACATCTACAGATACCTTAGTTCATTACTGAAGTGCACGTAATCAATAAATAACAATTCTGCATGTGCTCACACAGATAACACAGCTAGAAGACTGTCGGCCTCGAGGAAAATAAAACACAGAGAGTGATGAGAATGATATAATGAGGATAATAATAGGAGGTAATAACAGGTCTTTGATATCAAGTAGATTCTGTAGAGCTGCGGGCGAACCATCGGCACTGTGGTCCCAGCAAGTGACTGTGGCTGCAGTGCAGTAAGATATTGTTCAACTGTACAGTTCTGTTCATGATCACAAGGAAATTCACTTAAATTAAAATAAAGGCTGTTCAAATGTTCAAATGTTTACATTTATTAATAAAAACACACGTCCTCAGGAGGTTTTCAGGAGAAAAGTCTCTTCCCTCTCTTTATCTCTCTGTTCTCTTTACTTCTGTTCCCAGACGGGTGAAGTACAAACTACAGGTCTGTGTGTGGAGCAGTGATAGAAGCGACCACAGCTGCCTTTTTTTTTTTTTTTTTTTTTTTTTTTTTAGTGCAGTCCTTCATTCGCTCTAAATTCCATCACCTTATTAAGGGTTTTTTCCCTTCTGCCCCTTTAGTTTCTTGGCCATTTTCTCACTTTTACCGCCAAACGTGCTTAATCTCTCTGGTTTCCACGCTCAGCAGCCACATATATCACAGAGAGGGGGACAAACTCACACTCTGCAAAAGTTATGCACAAGTTACACCCTCTCTTTTCAACACACAAGCACATTACGTTCCTTCAGATACATGCACAGTACTTCTTTCTACCATAATCATACCAATCATCCCTCTCTCCCTCTGTGCCTCTCTCCCTCTCTGTCTCTCTCTCTCTCTCTCTCTCTCTCTCTCTCTGTCTCTCCCTCTCTCTCTCTCTCTCCCTCTCTCTCTGTCTCTCTCTCTCTTTTCTGTTTCTAAAGAAAAGTCTGGTGTCAGATTATCGTCATCAGTGTAACAGATTAGTAACATCAGTGAAGCGTTTAAACACGCAGAGCTGAAGTTTCTTTACTGAAGACTTGTCTGAGAGAGACAGAAGACTGATTTCAGAAACAGGTAACACTGCTCTCAGGGCTTTAATGATCTCATTACTGTTGTTACTGCTGCTGGATTTGACTGTCAGTGAGAAACACACTCTCAGATTAGAGAGAAGTTTATACTTTAGTCATGTGATCCATTACAAGCTGTTCTTTTGTGTCTGAAGTGTTAAATTCTATTTTTCTTAATGCAACAATTTATGTTGGTTATTGTGGGATTTTGTTATACATTATCTTTATACATCTCTTATCTTTATACAATATATATATAATATATACAGTACTGTGCAAAAGTTTCAAGCAGGTGTGAAAAAATGCTGTAAAAAGAACACTTTCAGAAATATAAATAATGATTGTTTATTTTGATCAATTTACAAAATGCAAAGTGAGCGAACAAAAGAAAAATCTAAATCAGATCAATATTTGGTGTTTCTACCTTTTGCTTTCAAAGCAGCATCAGTTCTTCTAGGTACACTTACACAAAGTCAGGGATTCTGTAGGATTATAGTCGGTGTCTGATCAACCAATTTTACCAAACAGGTACTGATGACCATCAATGTCCATTTCTGAAAGCATTCTTTATGCATTTTTTCCACACCTGCCTAAAACTTTTCACAGTACTGTAGATCTAATTTCTTTCTGTCCACCACCTGCACAGTGGACAACTTTGGCATTTCAAAGCAAAGGCCTCCAAGCCAAGTCCACCAATCACAGTGAACTTCTGATCAGCTACAACTGACTGGATCATCTGCATGAGCTGCTGCCTCTAAGATCAGTAAAAGCTTCATCAACTCAAACAGAACTACTATTAGCTCACCAAACCTCCAACTACAGACTCTGATGGACTCCTTGAATCCTGCAGATCATTGTGACTGAGGTGCAGCTCTTTCAGGGGGGAGTCTGAAGATTGCAGAACTGATGCAAGCATTTTGACAGACTCCACAGTAAGATTACAGTCAGCTAATCTGTAAAAAGCAGTAAAAATACTGAATAAGGTGTAGTTTGAATACTGGTCTGGAAAATCAAATGATTTTCTGTTTGATTTATGCTTGTGTGATTTTCCCCTTTAAGTACATTTCTCAGTTACTGTAGATTTTTGTTTCCTTGTTTTCCAGTAAAGTACTTTTCATGCATCCATTCTGACTAAAGCACCTAAATCATGACAAAAAACTGCATGCTCTCAAATGGAAAAAAAACAATGACAAAGCAGTAAAGTTAGAAGTACACGGAGTACTATGCATATGATTTAGGCACCTGAGAAAATGTACATTTAAAAAGGATTTAAAAATCTTAGAGAAGTAAGAATTTCATTTATAGTCATTGTTCAACAGCTGTCTGGCTTGTCATTGGTTCATTATGTTAAACCAGGTGAACTCCTGATGGAAGTGTATAGTTCACAGTGTGATGTGAGGTCTGGAAACAACCCTTTGTAATTCAGATCAGCTCCTAAGATAACAACTACTTACAGAGATATTTTTCTTACCTTTTACTGAATTTTCATTTCTTCTAAAGATGTACTGTACCACTGGAATAAGTGAAATCCTTGTTGCCTTGGAAAAGTACCTTTAAGATATTTGCAATGTATTATAAATCTGGGCTGAATAGTTAAAAAGTTAAACTGATACATCCCTGAATTTATTTAATTTATTTAATATTTTTGGTAATTGCTCATAAAAGTATTTTTATTATTTTGTCAATTTTCCTAATGATGAATTATGTTTTGAGTATGTAATGCTGGGGTGCTGTGGGATGGACAAATGTGTGTAGCAGGGAATCTCGTTCTTAACTTTATTAACCACACAGAACATAACAAAACATACAGAACTAACGCAACACTGTTACCATGGCGCTAACACATGTGAATGGCTGAAGTTCTGCTCTGACATATTGGGGCTTATAAATCCTACACCAATGAAACCCAGGTGTGCTCAGTCAGTGCAGAGTGCCATCTATTGTGACAGAGGTGAACTGCCCCTGGTGGCAGGTGTGACTGTCACATCTCCAGACGCCAGTTCAGAAGCCCCGCCCTCTCTGGTGGGCTCAGACGCGGCTACAGAAGTCCCGCATTCTGCGGTGGGCTCCACACATTCTACACTGAACTAGATTCAGTGATTGGGGTATTCCTCTTTTTCACATCCAGCTTCATCACTCTCGTCTTTGCAGTCCTTTGTGTCATCACATCTCCAAGACATGGAGGTTCATTTAGGTTCATATGATCACTGGAACTCCTCACCTTGTAGCACAAATGTCTTGCAATTCTGTTCATCAGAACGATCAATGTAGTCTATTTTTCCATCATAGAGGCATTCATGGCTGGATCTGAACACATATGTGAACAGAAGAGCTCATCAGATCCATCCCAACAACCCTATGACCCATCCCACAGCTCTGATTAGCAGACACAGAATGATGTGCCTCCACACAGTACAGAGGGACCTTCACTGTGTGTTCTAGTAGATGGTTATTAGGAAGGAGCTTTAGTGATTAGAAGACAGTCTGCTTCATCAGTGCCCTCTGCATAGTCTCTCGATCACACAGGGAATTTCCTGAACTGCAGTGGGTCCTGCCATCATGGTAATGGTTGCAGCTTTTACTGTGTGTCAGGCATCCAATTCCATCAGAGTGAACCTCACACTGTGCAGTCCCAGAACCTGAGCTCTCCAAGGCAGGTGCATAATCCAGGACAGAAGCCCTGTACTTCATAGAGGGCGCAGACATCGCAGCAACCTGTTTTTGAAGTTCCTCTCTCTGCTGTCTTGTTTCTGCCAAAGCTTTAGCCATCTGCACATTTACTGTCAGGCTGCTGCACAACTCCGCTCTCAAATGAAGAAGCTCCGCAGCTCTTTTCCATCTTGCTCTCCAAATCAGCTTGACTCTTCAGCAGGAACTCCTTCTCTTGTTGAAGCACTTTCATGCTGTTGAGGTGGGCACAGTTCTCCCATTGGAGTGTGAACATCTCCTCCTCCAGCTTGGCAGTTTTGTCCAGGACTCTTTGTCTCTAAGCGCTGACCTACTGCTGCAGTTCTTTTCTCTCTTCCATCCACTCCTCCTGCAGTTTCTCATTATGTGCTTCACTTTTTACCAGTTGCTGCTCCAGATAAGCAATCTGTAAGTCTGTCTTCTTTCTGTATGTTCTGGATGAGTTGTCTTTGTGTCTCAACAGGGTCTCAAGCTCAGAAATGTTGGGAGTTCAGCCTAGACATCTGAGTCTCCAGAGAGCTAACAGCTGCAGCATAATTGGCTCTTTTCTCCAACAGCTCATTAATGGTGAAGAGAGACTAACTGATCTTCCACAGTCACTACTTTATCTGACAGAATGGACATTTAATTTTGCTTTTCTTCCAATTTCTCATTTACATCCTCTAGACCCAGTTTCAGTGCATCACTATCTCTGGTGGCCTGTTTTTCTTTATCCAGAACCTGCAGTCACTCTTTTCCAGACTCCTGAAGCATTTGTTCAATACTTTGAACTTCAGATCTCAATCCGTTGATAAATTCATCTCTTACACTAACCTGGATCTGAAGCTGCTCTGTCTCTGCCTTCTTCCTGGACTTTTTTTTTTGAACGAGTTTCAGTTTTGGCTTCCTTGCTTTTTGGAAACACTTCTGTCCTTGATGCAGCCTCTGCAGCCTTGGAAGAGTGGTTTGTTGTACTTGGCTTCTCTGCTGATGTGTGAGCTGGCATCCCAGCTGCTCTGCGGCTGCTCTGCAGCCTCACCTTCCATGACAAGGGCGGCAGACGTTGTCGAAGTCCCACCTTTGTGACATGGGCAGCAGACGTTGTTGAAGCCCAACCTCCCTGTGCTGACATGGGAAACAGTATCACAGCACTGCCTCCTGTGATGAGGGCGAAAGACATCTTTGAAGCCCTGTTTTCTTGTGCAGGGGTGGAAGGAACCAGAGCAGCTTTGGCTTGTAGCAGGTGAGGAATTAAGACCTGTGGTGGAGGAGGAGTGGACATAGCCAAGGAATCCAGCATGAATCCAGTTTGTGTAATTTCTGCTTTCAGGGAGAATCTGAATGGAATCACTGGTGCAAGCAGCTTCAGTAATTGCTCAGATTCCTTGCCTGTGGCCGCCAATGTCAGACGAAACTTCTCGTCAGCCAACAGATGCTCACAGAGCTCCGGAGAAGCAAGAAACAGATTCCCAGGTACGAAGGTCCTCATTCACCACACCTTTTCAATTGTATTTATATTCATAATAAAGGCAGACCACTTTGTAGAAGAGAGCACCTGTGTTGTGAGAACTCCTGAGTTCAGGTAGTTCTGAATTTCACTAATCAGAAAACATGCAGCCCTGCAGTTCACTCAGGCAGTGAAAGAGCTTGATGGTCTTCTTCAGAAGAGCTTGCCTTCCTGATCTTCCTCTTGACATAATCTAGTGCGTACTGTAGATTGTCCACTTTGATGACTTGCATCTCTGGCTGCAGAGTCTTGAGAAGGTTCTGATTGGATTCCAGTGAGAGACCAAGAAGGAAACGTAGGAAAAAGTCCAGATGTCTTTCTCCACTCTTATTGGCTTTTTTCGCTGCTATCTTAAGGAGGTCAGGCAGTGTATGCTTAAACTTCCATTTTATTTTCTCCAGCATTTTTTGAAGGAGCGGGTTGCATTTATGACTGAATGTGAGAAACACATATACAGCTGCAAGAAACTCTTGGAAAGTCAAATGTACAAAGCTGAAGATCTTCTCATCCCATTTAAAGATTTGGGTACAAACTCCAGAGTACACTAAAGCTTCATCAACACAAATGCCACATTCTCTCAGATCGTTCTCATAGAAAAGGAGCTGTCGCTTCTGCAGCAGAATAAAGGCGAACTTTCCAAGTTTCAGTATGGCCTCTGCATCTATACTGGCTGTGACATCCTTATTTAGGTTTGTGCAAAACTTCTCACTCCTTCTATCTTTCTGAAACAGCAGGAAATGTGTATATATTTCTGTCATAATTGTGCATGCATTTGTCATGTCTTGGCCATTCCTAAACATTTCTTGAAGTACAGTGGATGAGATCCTACAGAAGACGGGTATGTGGCACAAGATATGCAGACTCCTATTGCTCTTGATGTGGGAAATGATTCTGCTGGCCTGATCCTCATCTCGGTTTCTCTTCCTGAAATACTCCTCCTTCTGTGAGTCATTGAAACCACGTATTTCTGTTACATGATTAAAGTACTTCCATGGGATTTGTTTGGCTGCTGCTGGTCTTGAGGTGATCCAAACAAGAGCAGAGGGAAGTAGTTCACCTTTTATGAGGTTTGTTATTAGTTTATCAAGAGTGGTCTTCTCAGTAACACTAGATACTTTCTCCTGATAAAAATTTAGAGGAATTCTACTTTCATCTAGTCCATCCAATATGAAAAGGATCCTACAATTTTCGTGTAGTATCTCCAAAACATCTCCATCAAGGAATTCTTGATGGAGGTAAAGGAGAAAATCCCACAGGCTGTATTGTCCATCTTTTTTCATTGAGTTCAGGTCTTGAAAGGGGAGGAAGAGTATGAAGTCTAAATCCTGGTTGCCTTTGTCTTCAGCCCAGTCGAGAATAAACTTTTGTAAGCAGACTGTTTTCCCCACTCCAGCTATCCCCACTGTCAGGACTTTATCACCATATGTGGTTGGATCAGGCTGCCTTTTGAAAATGTCCCTAAATGCAATTCTTGTTCTTTCTGCTTTTGGATAAAAGGCTTCAACTTGTCTCACTTCGTGCTCTGCGATCACTCCACCTGTGCAGCCTTCAATTACATGAAGGTCAGTGTAGATTTCTTTCATTGGCAAATTGTAACCTTCCAGCATAGACCCTTCATAAACCTTTTGGAATTTTGCTCCAAGTTTTTTTTGCAATTTCTTTCTGATGTCACCTAGTTTTCCTGTAAGAAAAAGGATATTAGATTACTAAATGGCAGTTAGAAAGGCTAAATATCTACATAATCCTTTGACAATTGTCATTAACCTTGATAAACATATATAACATAAATAAAGGCTTATTCTAACTTATTCTGTTCCAAGAGTCACTTAGGACAGAATAAAAAGTTTGTTTTCACAGATTTTACTCCAGAAAAGTGTTAGGTTACAGTACTAAACAATGCTTTGCATATTGAAGTATTTGGAGGTTGTTGCTTTTTGTTAATTAGGCTAAAAGGCTTCCAGGAACAATATGTCTATTACATGAATATTTTAAGAGCTCAGTTGGCACCCTTGTAACTGATATAATTAAAATATATTGTGATTTAAATCTTCCAACTGTAATAAGAATAAACTGGATACTAGACTTTTTCAGTTGGGCCAAACTAGTGTGCCCACGTAAAGGTCATGACTTGGCAGGATAGTAAGTCTGGGGATCAACACTTTACTTGGACACATAAGGCAGTAACAAGTGTACTTAAACTGAAAACTTGAAACTTGGTTGAAATGTACACCTGAATATGTTTAGGAATGTTTTCGTGGTAAGTTTACATGGCTAGCAACCATCTTGCACACGTATCACCCCCAGTTAAAGTTCTTATGGTAGCCCCTCAATTATGCCAAGCTTAGTCATAATGAATCGTGATGTGAAAGTGTGATTACCTCTAGTAAGATTACTACAGTCTTCACTCTGAGAAGAGGGCAGTGCTGTCTTCCCAGTTAGCTGTTTAGATCCACCTCCAACTACAAGAGTGGATAGTATAACCGTTTAAGGAATAAAAATCGACACTCTGCAGAGCTCAAAATGTTCTATTTTTATTTTAAACCACCTTTATTCTCTTCATGAACAACACAATTATATCCAAGCCAGGTGTGAGAACCATTAACATTAGAACATAGATCTCTGAGATGGCAATTGTGTGTGTGTGTGTGAATGAACAAGTGCTAGGTGGTTCCAATAATTATGATGCATATGTCCAGCATATTTTGTGTTGTATATATAACAGCAGTTAGCAGGTATGCTTGATGTCAGTTTTGGATGAGAAAAGATCTGGTTACAAAATCAGATGTCATTAAATTCTCAACAAGGGGGCAAGTGCATGAAGCGTAGACAAAAAGAACAGTACAGTAGATGGTCGTGTCAATTAACCTTTTCCACCAGCAGCAAACTAAGTTCCTGTAAGTTCTATTCAGGATTTTCACCTTAGTTTTGTCTCCCAAACAGGCCCACATGTTCATCAGTTTGGAGTAGAACTGATGTAATCAAGAATATGTCATGAATGGAAGAGTAGCTACAGAACTAGGACAGAACTAGGACAAGGAGAAGCCCACTTATACCATTATGATTCCCAATCCAAAAACAGTTTTTTTGGTTTCAGCTGGGAACGGACTTTTAAGACTCCAATTAAAGTTCCAATTTATTTTATTAAAATCACACTGGTTCCCAATCCAGAAAGTTTCCTGTTGGTGTAAAAGGGCTAAAACTAATAGGAATGATGTTGTATAGTACATTTCCATAGAGTTTTGCAGGATCTGTGCTGAAGGTATCCTAAAGTGTTGATTATTTCCTTTAATTTGTCGAGGACAGATAACAAACTTAAATTAAAGCACCAGTAATAAGTGTGTAGTAACATGTTAACAATACTTTACTGTACTATACAGATTGCATTTAAAACCTGTAAAAAGCAGTTAGGGCGTTGGCAATGTGATCGGAGGATCGGGGTTCGAACCCCTTCCCACTGGGTTGCCCTGAGGTACTCTTGAGCAAGGTGCCAAGGTACATCAGATGTCCCGCTCGTCAGCGCCTGGGTCCCGAGATAGGCGCGGACTGGTTCGACTTCCTGCTGCAGAGGCTGGTTGCTCTAGCCAGGAACACACAGCGCTACCTCGACACGCTGAACCACGTGTATTTTTCCGCAAGCGACACGGAAGGCAGGGCTTCGTTGACGACGGACGTCACGCAACGCGGAAGGACGCCAGTCAAGGAGCCCTACGTCATTCAAAGCAGAGCGTTGATAGTGGAAATTCAGCGCCGACAGTGTAGCGCGCCAAGCACCGCGATCCGCCAGCGGAGGAAGCGATACACGCAGCTGATAGCGGAGTTACAGTAAAGAATTCTCCCTGCGCCGCTAATGGAGGAGCTACGGTAAAGAATTCTCCCTGTGCCGCTAATGGAGGAGCTACGGTAAAGAATTCTCCCTGCGCCGCTAATGGAGGAGCTACGGTAAAGAATTCTTCCTGCACAGCTAATGGAGGAGCTACAGTATAGAATTCTCCCTACGCAGCTAATGGAGGAGTTACGGTAAATAATTCTCTCTCCGCAGCTAATGGAGGAGCTACGGTAAATGTGGCGCTCTGCGCAGCTCAATGTGAGAACACAGTGGTGAGCACAGCCAGCGCGAATAACAGCGAAACAGTGGAACTAATTGCTCCCTACACCTTTAAACATGAGAGGAAGGCAAAGAAGGCCGCCCGCAACAAGAGAAGCGAGGCAGTGGCAAAGAAGGCCGTTCCTGACACAGAGACAGGAAGACAGCAGAAACCGGTTCCTGCATTGTGCAACCGGGAAGGTCGACCAAGAAGGCCCTTCGCAGCAAGGAAAGCGGCATCAAGGAGTCGACCCCCAAACCCAGCACCACTAACCCGTCTGCTGCACAGAAAGCAGAGAAGGAGCAGCTCCAGGTTAGTGGGAAGTTTAGAATGAAAGTTCGGATGCAGATGAAAATTGAACATGAGGCTACAGTAACCATTCAGGCACAGGTGAGGAAGCACTTGAGCAGAAAATACTACCTGAAGCTACTGTGGGCAGCCAGGACTGTTCAGCGATATTACCAAGCTAATAAGATGATGAAGCAAGAAATGAAGTCTTTGAAGGAGAAAAAGATGGCTGCTGTTATTCTAGAAGCTGCATTCCGAGGGATGAAGACCAGACAGATTCTGAAACAGAAGCACCAGGCTGCCACTGTGATACAATGTGCTTACAGGGCTCACTGTGCTCAGACACGATATTTATGCATCAAACATGCTGCTGTTGCAATCCAGCTTAGGTATCGTTCCACACTTGATGCCAGAAAGCTGAGGGAGGAATTCTTGAAATTGCGCTCTGCTGCAATGTTCCTGCAAGCCTGCTTCAGAGGTCAGAGGGTCAGAAGGGAGGTGATCCTGCAACATCAGGCAGCTTCCCTGATTCAGGCTGTGTTCAGAATACACTGGGAGGTCGTAAAGTACCAGGCCATAAGGGTGTCAGCCATCATCATTCAAAGAAATTATAGGTCCTACATTAAGGGTAAATTTGAACATGAGAAATTCCAGGTGTTGAGAAGGTCTGGGATATGCATCCAGGCAGCTTTTAGGGGTTATTCTGTTGCTGCAATGCACAAAGCTGCATTATTCAGGCTGCAGGAAGAATGCACCAGCAAAGATTGGTTTTCAAGAAGCAATGTTTGGCAGCAAGTGTTCTTCAGAGGAGGTTCAGAAGGTGGAAGCTTGGGCATCAACAAAGACAGAGGTATCAGCTGTTCAGACATGCTGCAATTAGCTTGCAAAAGTCATTCAGAGGAAAGCGGGCAAGGGATCTGGCCAAACGGATCAGAGCTGCAAGGGCAATCCAATCTCACTTCGGAGATGAACAAATCAGCTACATGAATGTTCAGATCACTGAACAGGAGGAGTTGCTGACAGAGCTCTACCAGCAGCTGATAGAGAAAGAAGCCTCAATGCTACAGGTGAATACCTCAGTCACGAACGAAGGGTTGAGACACAAGGAAAGGATCACCTATCTGCTACCTCAGCTGGAGAGGACCAAAGGACTCTTGTCCAGTTGCCAAAAGGAGGTCGAAGCCATGGAAACAGAAAGAAAAGCTCTGTCTCAAGACAAAGGTGAGCTTCACGGAAAGAGCGCAAAATTCAGAGAAAAGAGAGAGGTCTCTAGAATAAAGCTGCAAGCTGTGATGGCTGTCCAAACAGAAAGGCTGGAGAGAAAGGATGAACAGAGGGACCAAACTGTATGCCAGACAACGAGGAGAGTTGAGACTCCAACCATTCAGGAGAAGTTGGAAGCTAAAATAGCCACTTTGGAAGAACAGCTGAATCAGACCAGAGCAGAGCTGAGACGGGTGCAGGACCACAACGTTGCTCTGCAGGCTGAACTGAGAGAAGCCCAAAGTGAGGCCAGTAAGCTCAGTGAGCTGGAGAAGCAGGTCAGAGGTATGGAAGTAAAATTGGCGATCTTCGAATCTCGACTCACTCCACAGACACCAGTGCATGCTGGGACCCTGGTGGTTAATGCCAAAGCGGAGCAGCTGAAGAACAGTCTGATGGAGAAGCAGGTAAAGATTCCAGAGGTGGAGCAGCTGCATTGAGCAGCTGAAACTGTAGGTTCTGTGATGAGAGATGTGAAGAACAAGGCTGGCAGGGGTTGGAAGCAGAGTTCGGACTCTTTGAAAAAGACTTCCTCTTTGAACCCTGTAACATCTGTGTTTAGCTCTCTTTGAGGTTCTGTCAAGGCAAGGCGTTCCACTGAGTCAGGCGTTCCTCCAGTGACTCCAGGGTCGAGTCCAGGCAACAGTAAAAGAAGAGGACTGAACTGCTAGGATTCCCCTCACCACCGCAAGCTGCCTGGACATGGATGGCCAGAGGTCCTTTGTTTTGAAGTGTTTTGTGGACCTGACCATATGCCCCAAAAAGAGATTTTTTTGTAGAGTGTTTTTTTTATTGACCTCCCCCCAGAGGCTCGGCTATGTTTTGGCGCTTCGGGAGCTGCGCCTTTTGGGGGGGGATTCTGTCACGGATGAGGTGTTTTGGGCACGATAGCGGGCGCTCTGTTCTGACTGAGCACACCTGAGCTCATGAAGGCACAGGTGTGCCTCATTGGGGCTGACTAAGCCCCGATGAGTCAGAACAGAGCGCGGCTCATTCGCTAGGCTTAGCCTACATGCAATGGTGGTTTTGGTATCTGGTAACTTGGTTTAGGCTGCAGTTCCTTGATTTTAGTTAGAACTGCAGTCCTTGGTTTTGTTTTGTAAATACAGATAAATAAAGCAATGTTCCGAACTCCTGGCTCTGCATTGGCGTCCTCCCTGCACCCCGCCACCGTTACACACACACACGCATCAGTCAGGCATCACCAGTAGTGACATCATTTAAGGCACTGAAGGGCCAAAAAATGAAATATTATTAAAATATAAATACTGAGCTTTCCTCAATATTGTTGTTCCTGGGTACTTTTATCCTTAGGTATGCTTGAGCTGAAAAGGGCAAATATTGGTACCAATAAATTTTCATAGTCAGTACCAAGGATCAGCAATGGAAGAATCTTTCTATTGTTGTGCCAATATTTTAGTATTCAGTCAAGAACGGCTAAAATATGTATGTAAAACATCCGCTTCAAATAATCAATCCATGCAGGAGATCATGAGAGAAAAACATCAAAGGAAAGTTTTAGATGGTGTGGGTCAATCCAGTGTGAAAAGAAAAACATTTGTAGTTTATCTGTTGTTTTGTTTTCTCCGTTTATACAATAACGGTAATATGAGCTCTTTCGTGACCACAGGTCTATGGTACACTCAAACAACACCGTTAGCTCAGCCAAGGCTAATAATGCTAACAAAAGTAATTCTACATTGAGCTAATTGTTAATTCTCTGTTGAGCATTAAATCTTGATTTTTAAAGAAAACGATGAAACAAAGCTTTACACACAGTAAAAGTTACCTGTAATGTTAAAACTAACTGGGCTGAGAAACAAACTTCTGTGTAGATTAGGGGCAAAGACACTTCCTCCACTGTGAGCAGTGTAGTTCTGGTCTGGACTCCTGGATTCCTGGACTCTGGTCTGTGCTTCATTGGCTTGGTCTGTGGTCACATGTAGAAGAGAAAGGTATAAAGCATTTCAGACATTAAGACCAATGGTTCTGTTTGTCATAAAGCACCATTAAAAGTTCTATTTAATTCCTGAGGCTACTAATCGTAGCACCTAAATGTCTTACTGACTTACTGAGAGAAGGGAACGTTCAGATCCCACTGTGCATTTTAGTGACTCTCTTGGAAAGTGAATCAACTCTCTAACCAATAGCAGACATAAAAATTAGTGCTTGCCACAAAATCAGCCTTCACAGGCTGAAAGGAAAGGTTGGATATATGGTTTGGAAATGGTGGCACTGAGAAAACACCAGGTGGTGGGGCTGGAGGTGGTAGAGTTAAAGATGCTGCGATGTGCACTGGGAGAGGATGGACAGGATTAAAAATTAGTATATTATAGGGACAGCTCAGGTTGGATACTTTGGAGAAAAAGTTCATGAAGCAAGATTACATTTGGCAAGTGTGAAAGAGGAAGATGCAGAGGACTGGAAGAACAGGAAAGGGGATGTCCACTGAGATGACCCCTAAATGGATTTTTTTTCCCAGTGTGCACCACAAACCATTGCTTTAGCAATTCATCTTGTTTCAGTTGTAGCAAATGATTGTGATGACGTCCTTCCTTTTCCAAGTGTTTTGCATTTTTGCAGACTCACTTACAATGCCCAGTTTGATCAGTTTATAGAAATCAGAACATGTTGTTTGCTGAAACTGATCCAGCATAACTGCTTGTTAACCTTTCAAAAGTGGCAAAATAATACACTCAATGAATAGTTTTATGATTTTGGCCAGGAAGAAATATGTCCATTTAAAATGAATGAATATTGTCCTTCCATCATTCCATCTTTCCATCAAACCATCTTTCTGGCAGTGACATCAGTAAAGTGCACGTAGCCAAGAAATGTCTGTTGGCTGATAATAGTTTTTCTCTTCGTTGAGTAAGCTCATTCAATTGGGATGAAATGAAAAGGACTAAAAACAGGAAAAGCCACTCCATTTTAAACTTTTATCAGTCGTAAACTTGAATATCAAAAACAGATGCATTACTTTTTGGGATGTTTAGGTCCTCTGGTAGTTGTTCTTGGTTCCTCTTGACCTTTGTTTTATTCACCGCTTTATCATGATCATGCATCTCCATCATGACAGTGTCTAGATTCACTTCTTTCTCCAGCAGAGATTCTGGAATATCATTGAAGTCTCTCACACATTTATATGGTGCAGATAATACTTTGTCATTTTCCCCCAAATACTCAAGCGTATCCTGTGACACTTCTGGAACATTTGCCATCGTGCATCACTAAACAAGAAAAAGAATAATACACTTAAATTTAGCAGCTGGTTCTGCAAACTAAAAATTCAGAGGGTAAAAGCCATTTCTCCAACTCCGATCAGAAGACTGCACATGAAGATATGCCCTAATTTGAAGATGATCTCTAATGGGCACAATAGACAACTGCATTGCACACACAGGTTGATATTTTGTGGGCGCTGGTCATGTTTATGTCAGAAAGCCATTTTTCAAACTGAAAATAAGAATAATGGCACCAGAATTACTTTTGGTCCCTTTTAAGAACCTTTCAATTATTTAGTCTCTGATGCATCTAAAATAAGGGGAATCGTCAATGTTCTATTGTTTATTCGAATATCATTTTTATATGTAAAAGAATTGTTCAATTTATAAAATATAATCTTTTCAAAATAGTCAAACATGCTGTCTCGATACTGAAAATCCCAATTCTTTGTGTCTTACAATGTGTCCTGTTATCGGTCTGAGGGAAAAATGGAGTGGAGGCAGAAACACATGGAGAGCAAAACCACAAAAAGGGTTTGTTTATTCTTACACACACTAAGATACACACACACAAAAAAAAAACGACTCCAGATTGACGGCAGTGATGGCAGGGGTGGCGGTGGTCCAGTGGTAGGGTACTTGCCTATGGACCTATGGCTCAAGATGGCTTTGGTCCCAGGTTCAAATCCCACCTCTGGCACTACCACCGCTGGGTTGAGCTGTGCTCAACATCCAGCTTTAAGAGTTTCAGGGTCAGTTCAGGAACTTACTGTGTAAAATCAACCTGGTGAAGTCCGGACTCTCCTCTCCTGATGGATCGGCATCCAGAAAACTTTAGGCTGCGTCCCAAACTTCACACTTCTGCCCTAAACATTGTGTAAAAGACCGCGCAGTACCATGAGAAGTGCACTCGGTAGTGTCGAGTGGAGGAGCAGAAGGGCGCGGATTGGGACGCAGCTTTACTTTCACTCCCTTCTTCAGAGTCCTGCACATTTATTAAACATTATTACTTTATAATGTTCATATTTTATCATTACTGTCTGACTGTTCATCACAATAAATCATCAGCAGCTTTCTCCTAATAATCCTTCATATCTGAGTATGAAGAGAAACACTCATATGTTCAACACTGAACACACACTAGTTCTGTTCTGAAAGCTGCAGAAAATGGCTGCTGGAGTTTGTTCTCTTCCTCCTCAGAGCTTTTCAGCTGATTAATGAATAAACATCCCTGTTTCTTCAGCATGGAAATACAATCTAGTTGATACAAACACACAGAGCAGCTGCTGTTAAAGTCCACAGTGATGATGATCTTGTTCTTCATCACTTTAATGAACTTACTGTGTGAATCCGGAGCGCTGAGATGTGTGATCTTCTCTCTTTCACAGCAGTCTACTTTCACTTTCACCTTTACTGCGTCATAAACTTCCTCTAGTGGTGGAGGAGTGAAATACATCATCATCCTCCCTCTAGTGGTGGAGGAGTGAAATACATCATCATCATCATCTCTCTCTCTCTCTCTCTCTCTCTCTCTCTCTCTGTCTCTCTCTCTCTCTCTCTCTCTGTCTCTCTCTCTCTGTCTGTCTGTCTGTCTCTCTCTCTCTGTCTCTCTCTCTCTCTCTCTCTCAACACGGAGAGATCATGAAGGATGGAAGTGGATGATACAGTGTGGTGACCCCTAAACGAGAGCAGCTGAAAGAAAGAGAAGAAGGAGAAGTTGGAGTGATAAACTCTGGATCATCTTGTTTATTGTACACTGTTCTGATCTTCCATCGTTCTGCACTCTCGAGTCTCCACGCTGGTCAAACAGCTCCACTGAACCTGAACACACCTTTAACTTGTGTTTTAACATCAAAATCCAGACAAAGAAACAGAAATCTGATCAAATTCAGACAAAATACACTTTATAATTATTGTAATAGAACATTTATTCATGATCAACTACTGGCGTCATTTCCTGTAATTAAAACTCAGAGACATTTGTGTCCATTTAGACTTCTGACAGAAAGATCTTTTCATATTTTAACTGTGATGTTTGTGCAGATGTGTGTGTGTGTGTGTGTGTTATTACATTGTATTTCTTTATATTATATTATATATTATTATTGTATATTATTGTGTGTATTACATTATTACATTTATTTACGTATTACATTTTACTATTTTGCTACTTGTTTATTTATATTTATAATTTATTTAAACGTATTTATTACTGTGCATGTGTGTATTACTGTGTACTGTATTATCTTAGCAGATATGTATGTATATATATATATATATATATGATAGATGATGAATAGATTGATTATTTTTATTTATTATTTATAGCACCTGTACTTTCTACTTTCTACTTTCTCCTGTACTTGTTCCTCTTTCTTTATATCTCTATATTTTTTAATTTTCTTTTTCTGTACATCTGTCGCTTTTATAAGAGCCCTGTAACGCCCAAATTTCCCATTCGTGGGATAATAAAATCATCTAACTGTACAAAAGAAGTGTCTGCTGAATGAGTAGTATATCCAGACACATTGAAATCTTTGTCTCTTCCACCTCACTAGGACCTGTTGCAGCAGTTTCTCAGAGGGCATAGGAATGACAGCATAGCTTACATTACATTCGGCATTTAGCAGGCGCTCTTATCAGGCGACTTCCATATCCTGAGTACAGGGACAGTCCCCCCCCTAGGGCAACTCAGGAGTTCAGGGGTCTTGCTCAGGGACCAGTGGTGGTAGTGCTGGGGTGGGATTGAACCAGGACCTCTTGAGCCATGAGTCCGCAGAGCCGTGTCCTGCACCACTGGACCACCTGCACGGATAACTCCCAGGATCATTGGGACACGAGCCTCCACCACGTGGTGTGATTCGGGAAGGTGTCTCAGCCTCTGACTCTGTTGGACCTCATCGCGCTCATCATTGGCCTCTTATTCAGCCGTCGAAACACCAGCTTTGCTTTACCACGTGATAAAGTATTGCCAGACGCTTGTTTGTATTGGCTGGAGTGGGTTACAGACACCTGCACACACGCGCGCTGCACTTGCCTTTACTTACCTTGTTTAAGTTTAAGTGGTGGGTGGGGTCTACTAATTTTGTGCAGAACGGGGTTATAGGAAAGTGTCTGAAAGAGGCTAATTTTTATTTTAATGTTACTTTCATTTGAAGTATTCTTTATTTTATTTCTGCCACATCATCATCGGTGTGTTCCTCCATCAAGTGGTGAAGTGTTCCGGTAAAGCTCCTCTGGCAGTGAACACCGGGTACTTCCAGTCTCCTGCTTCATGTCAGAAACTCGGGCGATTCCCAGTTTTTCTCCGCCAGAGAGAGGCGCGTTTGTACATTATTATCGGATTCAGATTAAAGAACACCACTTTAACAGATGGAGTGAAGAAACACAGACACAATATTAGGGGCTCATCTGATCGTAATAAATAACACTTCTAATCGATTATCAAAGGATTTTAATCATTTACACATTTACTTTAACATCACTGTAAATCACTAAGAATGTTCTCAATTAAAATAGTAATTTATTATTTTATTAAATTACAAATATATTTAATTAATTGCAATTATTTAAGACAAAATTGTATTTAACTTTGTTACTGTTTTCATGAGACATTTTAAAGAAAAATCTAATCAATGTTCTAATTAATTTTTTTTCTTTTCTGTGTGTGTGTGTGTGTGTGTGTGTGTGTGTGTGTGTGTGTGTGTGTGTGTGTGAGAGAGTGAGTGAGTGTGTGAGTGTGAGTGTGTGTGTGTGTGTGTGTGTGTGTGTGTGTGTGTGTGTAAATCAGGTAAATGATGGTAAAAGACTCTCTAGGTGTTGATGTTTGTAGCTCTGATCCAGAGGGAACAGGTTCTCTGCTGACAGTATGAGGTTCTGAGTCTCTGGGCCGTCCTCTTCACAGACACACAGCTGGTTCTGGAGGTTCTGCAGGTTTGCATGCTCTTACCCTGAAAACAGTTGATCCCTGATGATCCAGGAGAGAGAAGCTGTTCACTGTGATCTGATAGTTGAGGATGAAGATGAGCGTTTCTGTGAAGAATTGTTTTTCCTGATTGGGCTGAAACACTTTAAGCTAGTTTAGTAGTTTGCAGCTCAGTTAGCTTCACTTAGCGTTGTAGCCATCCGGTTAGCTGTCAGGCGTCCGTTAGCCATTGGCTAGCCGTTAGTTAGCTCTTATTTAGCTGTTTTATTAACCTCCAGTTATCTGTTAGTCTCTTTCAGTAACTCATTAGATGTCAGTTCAGCGCTTCGCTATTAGAGTTAGATATTAGAGTTAGTTAACTATTTTGCCGTCGGTAGGCTTTAGCTGTAATTTAGAAGGTTTGCCTTCAATTAGCGTTGGCGCTCAGTTGTTATGAGCAGTTGGCGCCGTTGGCACAATAGTTTGTGGTGTATGACGTGTTTGGCTTTGTTGGCGTTTTGTGTCATTCGTTTGGCTGTTTATTTGTCAACTGTCAGTTAGCTGTTTGTAGCTTTCAGTTGCTCATTAGCTATCAGTTAACTAACAGCCGTGGTAGTGGCCAGTTAGCGTTATTTTAGCTATTAGCTATCGTTAATAAGCCCGTTAGTTGGCTGTTGGCTGTTGAAACTCTCAGTGAGTTTATTGTCTCAGTTCACCATAAGTGATGTTCGATCTGTAGTGTTGCTGAGTTTTAGTATTAAAGCTGAAATTGTGTTAATTTTGTCAAATGAATAACGAATGAAGTATAAACACTGATTGGGAGTCCGTGTGCGATCTGTACTGTGATGAGATTTCTTTCTCTAATCACAGACACAGCTGTCCATCGAAGGAAGCTTCCTGCAGCTTTCTACTGAAACTCTCCACAGCTGTTCAAACAGCTGGATCAAGCTCCACAATCACCATCAAAGAATCAGAACACTTTGCGAAAACAAACTCTTTACAGAATGAACGATAAAACAGAATATTAACATGAGCAGAGGGCCGAAATCTGAATGTTTTAGAAATTCAGTCAATCTCTTACAGTCAGTTTCTACTGTCGTATTTTAGTGGTTTACAGTACCGTCTACAGAAGTGTGTGAAGCTCTGAGTCTGAAGTTGATTTCTTAGTGGAAGTAGATTGTGTTTGATGTTGGACTGAATCTGATCCTCTTTTTATTTCTCTGTAATTTATCATACTCCAGCCTCTTTTATCCCTTTCAGCAGCAGATTGGACTTCACGTCTCTGGAAACAATTCAGACTTAAAAGGACACGGTGGCAGATGATGAAAGAGATGAATCTGAAGAAATCATGTCAGACCAGGCTGAGAGGTTTTGGTGGTTGTCTTACCTTGTTTCCTGTTTTCTTTCTTAAAGAAATAAAGTTTGAACCACGGGCTGCTGTGCTCTGTCTTTTGTCTCCTGTGTTCTTAAATGGAGACTTTCCAAACCTCTGTGTTTTTAATGTGCAGAAGGAAGGAGGTTAGTTTACCAGCTACGCGTTTGTTTGTGTTCCTTTATTTTCCTCTGAAGTAGAAAATGAATGTTGTTGGAGAAGATGTTGCTTTAACAGATGAACTTGTGAAGATCAGGCAGGACCGATACAGAAGGACAGCTAGATGATCAGATTTACATTCACATCTTACATTTCCAGCGTTCAGCAGACGCTCCTGTCCAGAGAGACTTCAGAGGACGAAGATCTCCTCAGGCCTTCGGGTCGAGTCATGTTCCAGGAACCCAGTGGTGGAAGTGCTGGAGGGTGGGACTGGAATATGTGACCTCTTGGTCCATCCATCCATTATCTGCTGGCTTGTCCCCCAAGCGGGGGTCGCGGGAGTGCTAGTGTCAAGCCAGCGCACACAGGGCGAAGGGCAGGGCGCACCTAGACAGGTCGCCAGCCCGCCCGCCCAGGGAGGCGGACGGGGACGGCACCTTGCTCAAGGGTACCTCAGAGTACCCTTGGGTTCGAACCCCCGATCTGCCGATCATGCGGCCAACGCCCTAACCACTAGGCCACCGCTGCCCTACCCCTCTTGGTCCACAGATAGGTATTCCTAACTGAAACTAAACTGTCAGTCTTAAAAACATCTTCATAGGATTCATTAACACCAAACTTTTTTACAGGAACACACGAGCAGAAAAGCATTGAACTTCTTATGTTTCCTCATGTTCTTAAACTGCAGTTACATCACGATATGAGCTTCATTCAGTCCATAAATCTGTGTCTCCACATTCAAGTTGTCTTTGAACTGATTGTGTTTAATCTGCTGAGACTGGATTAAGAGTCTCCTTTAGTGAAGTTGCACAAAGAGGTGAGAGAGGGTAAGTGACTGAACATCTCCAGGTAAATGATCTTCAGTCTCAGCTTTACTGAACAGGACGAGTTCTTTGCTGTTTGTCCAGCAGTTTGTTCTTCAAATATCTGAGGACGGTGATGGCCTCTGTCAACAGCAGTGATCAGACTGATCCACTTTCTAGAGTGACTTCTGCCATTCGTCCTCCATCCTGCTGTCCTAAATGTCCCCTGAGACACTTCACATCTGTTAGATTACTTTAGCACATCAGTCTCACACACTGTGCAACGCACCGGGAGTCTATTTAAATCGACTTCCTCCAAATTCCTCAAACACTGTTGTTGAACTTCATTACCAGATTGGTGTGAATTACATTCACAAAGAACATCAGCAGGACGATCTGAACAGCAACAATCTGGTTAATTAACGTAAGATGTCAGTAGAAGCATTAAATAAAAAAATTAAAATATCTCATATAATTTCTTGCATTTTCAAAATAACACAATTTACATTGTTGTTTTCAAACTTCTGCCTCTGATGTTTGTTGTGTTTATTTTCTTGACAGACTGTCTTTGTGTAATCTTGGGTAAAGACGTGTGAGAGTCTGGGATCAGTTTTAAATCTGGAAAACTCCCTGAAAGATCTGGACCTCAGTAACAATGACCTGCAGGATTCAGGAGTGGAGCTGCTCTCTGCTGGACTGAAGAGTTCACACTGTAAGCTGGAGCTCTCAGGTGAGATTCTGTCTCTTCATCACTGAAGATCTGATATAAAGTTCACACTGTAGGCTGGAACTCTCCAGGTGAGGATTCTGTCTCCATCACTGAGATCAATAAAGTTCACACACACTGTAAACTGGAGACTCTCAGGTGAGGATTCTGTACTCCATCACTGAAGATCAATATAAAGTTCACACTGTAAACAGGAACCCTCAGGTGGATTCTGTCCATCATAAGAGATCAATACTAAAGTTCACACTGTAAACTGGAGACTCTCAGGTGATTCTGTTTCTCCATCACTGAAGATCAATAACAAAGTTCACACCTTAAACTGGAGACTCTCGGTGAGGATTCTGTCTCTTCATCACTGAAGATCAATATAAAGTTCCTGTAAGCTGGAGACTCTCAGGTGAGGATTCTGTCTCTTCATCACTGAAGATCAATATAAAAAGTTCACACTGTAAGCTGGGCTCTCAGGTGAGGATTCTGACTCTTCATCACTGAAGATCAATATAAAGTTCACACTGTAAACTGGAGACTCTCAGGTGAGGATTCTGTCTCTTCATCACTGAAGATCAATATAAAGTTCACACTGTAAACTGGAGACTCTCAGGTGAGGATTCTGTCTCTTCATCACTGAAGATAAATCATAAAGTTCACACTGTAAACTGGAGACTCAGGCAGAGATTCTGACTCTTTCATCACTGAAGATCAATATAAAGTTCACACTGTAAACTGGAGACTCTCAGGTGAGGATTCTGTCTCTTTATCACTAAAAGAAGATTTCTAGAGGACAAGATTATAATTGAAACCTGATTTGCTACTTAAGCACGTCACTGTTATTCATCAATCATGAACACCCTGAGTGGGAGGAGAAAGGGGAGTGACGTCACACAGATTTGTATTTAATAGTTATTTATTTTTTCTACAGATTTTTCTGTTCTAGAAAAAAATCCTCTTTTTCCATTTGATTCTGATTGTGTTATTTTGTTCCTGTCTCTGTAACTGCAGTCCAGATGAAGATGGGTTCCTCATCTTCCTAGGCCTGGTTCCTCTAATGGTTTCTTCCTGAATATTTGATTCTTGCAGAGTTAATTGTTAATTCAGTTGAAATGAAATTATTCTGCTGAAAACATCAAACTTCATTCAGATATCTGATTTTTTACTAAATAAATATTCAGTGTGAAAAGTTTTTTTTTATTAGAGAGAGAGAAAGAAAGACACCTGCCAGAATGAAGTTAAGCTGCACTAAAATGTTTTTATTTTATTTGTAATATGCAGATCAGAGGAGTTTGACTCAAAACAATTTCTTTTGTTTATTTCACTTTGCTACTATCTGTATATTTATGAATGGAATAATCGCACATCAGTATCCAAATCGACATTTATATATATATATATATATATATATTTATAAAATTCTATTAGTCAACTATGTAATGACTAATTACATAGAAAGGACAATCATGAAAATATAATAAATATTTAAAAAAATAAAAAATAAGACAAAAATGCTATTGGCCCTAAATGCTGGGGTGTGTGTATGTGTGTGTGTGTGTGTAATCTGCCCTTTCCACAAACTCGACTGAAACAAACAGTTTATAATAAACTCCTGATTTGATTTATTTATTAAAATATTAATATGCTGAAATATTTCTACATGAAATGATTTTTTTTCCCATGTGTTTGTATGTAAATGTGTAATTATATTTAGGTTTTGGATCATCTTTATGAACTTCAGATGTTGTTTCTGTTTTTCTAGATCATCTTTTTAAAGTTCGTTTCTTCTAAGTGAGCCGATCTGCTGAAGCGCCCTCTGGCGGTCAAAACCAGGATCTTCAGTTTTGATTTGGAGCTCATTTCTTTATTTCCTTTTTTATTCAGCTCTTCATTCATTCACACCTTTATTACTATCATCTCTTTTCTATCTTTCAGTTTATTCTCAAGTTTTGCTGCAATAGTTTAACTTTGGGAAGCTGAATTATTTTTCATGATTAATCTCTTATTTATGTTTATTTATATTTCTATATATAGTACTGTTTCTCTGAGTTTTTAGTACTGTTTCTCTGATTAAACCAGGAGTTTATTATAAATCAGGAGTTTATTATTAATCAGGAGTTTATTATTAATCAGGAGTTTAGTATAAGCCGCTCCTTTCAGTCCTGTTTGTGATAAAATGTGATTAAAGCTCGCGGTGATGAGAAGCAGCTCGGTGATGCGCGTGCACGAGAGAGGGTGCAGCAGTAGGTAGGGGGAGGATTTCAGCACAGCAGGTCACGTGACGGTGGAGAAGAGTCTCATTCAGTCATCAATGATTTATTTCTGGACACCATTATTTATTTATTTATTAAAGTGATTCACTGGCTACTTTGTATGAACTTTGGAGAATGTCCTGTCCATCTGTTGTTGTCTACACACTGTCCTTTCTGTCCTTGTCTTGTGTTCTGTGCTGTGTCTGTTGTCTGATGTGCAGCTCCAGGAGTTCTGGAGGAGGTTGTTTGGTTTCACTGTGAACTGAGTGGTAGAAATGACAGCTAACATTCGTGACTTAAAGTGATTTGTAATTAAAAATAATATAAAATGTCATATTTATTTTATTACAGAATACACACACACGTAAACACATATGAGATTTTTTACATTATAGCCAATATATATATAATATATATAATATATATTTTTTGTATATATTTTTATATAGAGCAGCGGTGGCCTAGTGGTTCGGGCGTTGGCCGCATGATTGGAGGATCGGGGGTTCGAGCCCCTTCCCAATGGGTTGCCCTGAGGTACCCTTGAGCAAGGTACCGTCCCCGTCCCGCTCCTCCCTGCAATGGGCTGGCGACCTGTCCAGGGTGCGTCCCCCGTCCTCGCCCTGTGTGCGCTGGGTTGGACACCAGCACGACCCCGTTTGGGACAAGCGGCAGATAATGGATTTTTATATATATATTTTTTTTTAATTCATTTATTTCTGCCACATCCTCATCGGTGTGTTTCTCCATCTAAACTGATGAAGTGTTCAGTAAAGCTCCCTCTAGCGGTGAACACCGGGTACTTCAGTCTCCTGCTTCATGTCAGAAACTCGGGCGATTCACAGTTTTCTCCGCCAGAGGGCGCGTTTCTTTAACATGGAGTGACAGAAACAAAAATTAATCGGTAATAAAGACACAAAGGACTGAAACTGTTTACAGTAAACTTCTGATTTATAACATTTCTAAAGATCTAATCGATTATGTAATTTTTTTCTTATTTTAATATTAATATAATTAAACTGAAATTAAAGTTTAAATACATGTACATTATTAATTGCATATGTATTTGTTTAATTGTTTATGAAATCATTTATTTATGATATTAATCTCTATTGTTATTTTTTTATTCTCTAAAAAAGAGACTAGGTGGTGGTGGTTTCGAGGTGGGTACTTGTCTATGGACCTGTAGCTCAAGAGGTCCCAGGTTCGAATCCCACCTCAGGCACTACCACCACTGGGTCCCTGAGCAAGACCCTTTACCCTGAATTGCTCCAGGGGGACTGTCCCTCTGGATAAGTAAATGTAATATAAATGTTAAAGACTGATCAAACATGTAGAAACGTGAGCTCTAGGAACCAATATTAAAGTGAAAGTGACTATTGAAAGATAGAAAAAAGTGAAAGTGACAACCCTTGTCATTGTGAGGTCACAGCACAGCACACAGTGAACCACAATGAAATTGGACCTCTGCATTTAACCCATGCACTCAAACACCGTGTAGCAGGGGGCAACTATTGAAAGCACCCGGGGAGCAGTGACGGGGACGGTACCTTGCTCAAGGGTATGTGTGTGTGTGTGTGAGTCTGTCCTGTGCAGCAAAACAGAGACAATCTTAACATGTATAGATCATAAATAATTAATATTACACAAATTAAAAAAGAAATAAAAAGAAATTATTTAAACCATAACTTAAAAACAGCTTTTATTTAATTATGTAAATTCTGACACTATTAAAATATAAATAAATACATTCAATTACATTTTTTGTTTAATCCCAATGAATGCATGAAGGAATGACTCAATGAATGAATGAATTGATGCTGATTGGTTTGTTCTGCTTCCTGAAAAGATTCTTTAAAAGTGACTCATGAGGGCGGTTCTGATACTCATCTAAGTTCATTACTTTGGGCTGCCTTTTGGCTTTTCCTCATGTTTAGATGTTCTGTTCAGTTACAGGACATCTAAACATCTAAAACATCAGTAACTTATAGAAAATATAGATTTTATATTCATAAAGTTTGAAGCTGTTTATATCATTTGAAGCTGGAAGTTGAAGGTGAGGTGAGGACTAGAAATGAGTATATTAGAGGGACAGCTCAGGTTGGACGTTTTGGAGACCAGGTTAGAGAAGCAAGGTTGTGTTGGTTTGGACATTTCCAGTGGAGATACGAGGATTATACTGGAAAGAGGATGTTGAAGATGGAGCTGCTAGGAAAGAGAAGAAGAAGAAGACCAGAGAGGAGTTTATGGAGAGGTGAGAGGAGTTTGTGGTGAGAGAGGACATGCAAGTGATCTGTTTAAAGCAGGAAGATGCAGAGGAGCGGAAGAACATGTGCAAAGGAGGACATAAAAAAACACAAAGGTAATCTCACAGACTGACCGGCGCCCTGCTCCGATTCACTGGGGCTTATAAAGCCGACCTCCCATGTGGCTCACCTGTCACCCAAAGCACAGGTGAGCACAATCAGAGCAGAGCGCCCTCTACTGTCACACTGACAAACAAACACACAACAAGAGACATAAAATTAAAACACAGTCAGAGTCATACATGTCACAGATACACTGTTTATACACAGTTAGATATTATTATATATTATATTGACTGCAGAGTATCTGACAATCACATTTCACTTTGATCTTAGTTTTCAAACGGCGAACAGTAAAGCGGATTATTGTTCATGTCGGCGAGAAGGACACAGTGAAGCAGGACTGAAGATTTAAAAGGACCTTCAGTGGTCTTCAGTGGTCCTGAGTGGGACTGAATTTTATTTAATATTTTAAACTGTTTTTGGTTTGAGACCATATTATAGGTGCAATGGACACCAGGATGTCCCAGTAATGACCGTGCAGACTGAACAGGAAGTGCACTTCACACAGTGTGACTGCATCCAAGCTGCAGTGTGTAAAGTGTAAGACACAGAGCTTGGAGAAAAGCCTTAATGAAGACAGAAAGGTAGAGGTGAAGCTACAGACTGGAGAAATCTAATAATTACAGACTGGTTTCACAAATCCCTTCACTGGAAAGGGTCCAGTTCAGCCTGGCGTTCAGCTCAAACACTCTCTCTCGTATTTCTGCCCTCAAACTGCACTTTATTCTCATTTATTTTACATTTGCTCTCATTCCTACATTTCATCTCTTCTTCTTCTGCTTCTGTTGATTTACTTTCTTCTTAATCTAATTAATTAATGAAAAGCGCTCTGGTGGCTTATAATAAACTCCTGATTAATAATAAACTCCTGATTTATAATAAACTCCTGGTTTATAATAAACTCCTGGTGTTTGGTAGAGTAGAGTAATCTACTTACTATCTTACGGGCCTCCACTTCCAGGATGAGAAACGGTTTCTTCCCCCTGGCCATCAGACTTTTGAACTGATAACATCTTCACTTATTACTCATCATATCTATCATATCTACATATCTATTAACTATTTGTTTTAATTGCACATCCGCACTTTACTCTAAACGCTGCTCTGTTATTCTGTCTCACTGCCCAACAACCTGGGCTGCTTTGTTCCACGACACTGCAGCGCCCTGACGATGAAGGTACTGTCTGTGATGACGGTACCGTCTGTTGTGCTGTCTGTTGTCTGCACTTGTTGCCTTGTCTAGTCTTATGTTGTGTCTTGTGTCTTATGTCTTATGTCCTGTGTTGTGTCTGATGTCTTGTGTGTAGCACCAGGGTCCTGGAGGAACATTATTTCGTTTCACTATGTGCTGTGTGTGTGACTGAAATGACAATAAAATCCTACTTGACTTGACTTGACTTATTCTTCTTTTTCTTTCGGCTGCTTCCGTTTAGGGGTCGCCACAGCGGATCAACCGTTTCCATTTATTCCTGTCCTCTGCATCTTCCTTCTTCAAACCGACCACCTGCATTGGTCTTCCTTTTCTCCTCTTTCCTGGCAGCTCCATCTTCAACATCCTCCTCCTGATATAATCCTCGTCTTTTCTCTGGACATGTCCAAACCAACGCAGTCTCACTTCTTTTATTTTGGTCCTTGTCTGTTTGATTGTGTCCTTGCTGATGTAAGTCTCTGTGTACATGTCTTTGTGATTTAGGTGGAGATACAATGTCCTGATCATATGCAGATATTTTAGCCGAGCACCTTCTGAAAGAGGTCATTTCTGGAGTCCTTATGTTTTCTTTCCTTTTTCTCTGACAGGATGCTGATGTGAAAATGGTTTAAAAGGTGCAGAAATTGCAACTACAATTATATGCAAAAATATATATATATAAGCTTGGAAAAATTTAAAAAGTGAAAGTATATTTTAAATGAAAGTCTATGATTCCCAAACAGTTCGCTCTTCCAGAAAGTGATAAAGGATTTAAATATCAGCTGAAAATATTTGTAAAATGTTGATTTTGATTTTAGATTTTTGAGGAATCTAAAATCAAAAATGCATGTGTGAAAAAATGCTATAAACAAAGAACGCTTTCAGAAATGAAAGTGTTCATCATTTATTTTCATCAATCAAAAAAATGCAGTGAATGAACAAAAGAGAATCTAAATCAAAGCAATATTTGGTGTGACCACCCTTTGCCTTCAAAACAGCATCAGCTCTTCTAGGTACACTGCACACAGTTTTTGAAGGAACTCGGCCGGTCGGTTGTTCCAAACATGACTGTGTTTCAACCTCCGTGTGACATTGATGATCATCAGGACCAGTTTGGTAAAACTGGCTGATCAGACACCGACTATAATCCTACATAATCCCTGACTTTGTGCAAGTGTACCTAGAAGTGATGCTGGTCTGAAGGCAAAGGGTGGTCACACCAAATATTGATTTGATTTAGATTCTCTTTTGTTCATTCACTGCATTGATGAAAATAAATGATTAACACTTCCATTTCTGAAAGCGTTCGTTTATAGCATTTTTTCACACATGCCTAAACTTTTGCACAGGACTGTATAATATAACGATGCACAATGGAATGGGAATTACATCCGATCTGCAGATAATTCCTCAAAAACCTAGTTGATAAATTTGAGTAAACACAGTCCAGCATGTTCATCCCTCCAGTATCACTAACTGATCTGAACCGGAAACTCGATTTTGAGTGCACATGCACAAGATCTATTAAATAACCAAATTAAAATTCTAAATATTTAGTTGATATTTTGGGTCAATAAAGAAATTAGTCTTTTAAACTGAAGGATACTTTTATCTCTTCTCTCGTCAGATGATGATCACATGGTAATAATGTAGCTTCATTCATTCATACATTTATTATTTCAGAAATCATGAAAAGTACATATATTTACTGACTGTAATCAGTACAGACAGTAAAATAAAAGAAAATGTTAAGAAAATGTTAAAAAGTTCATATTTAACAAGCAAACTAAGTTTTTACAGCTTTTATTCTGATCTTGGTTTTTAACTTTGCAGCTGAAATGATAGTGGTTTGGAGATTTTTTCCTCTTATTAAGATGATGTTCATCAAGTAGCACAACGTCCTCAGTCTGTCCAACAATTATTAAACTCTAGTCTGAAATTTTACACATTCTTTACCAGGTAGATTCTCAAACATTTGGAAAATGACTTATTGGACTTTATGGACTGATTGTAGAGTTTATACAGGATTTAGTCCAGACCTCAGACCAGTTTAATGACCATAAGAAACACCCAGAAGATTCCTGATCTGGAAATTTGTGCAATTCTTTAAAGACCATCACTGTGTTAACATTTCAGTACAACATGTGAGGAGCAGGTTGTTACTGTTATTACTTCTTTAATCTATAAAGACAAAAAGTCACATGATCAAGGTGAATCATCACTAGTCTGATACAATTTCACTAAAACATCTACAAACATGAGTTCCATTATCTCGTACAAACATCTCCTCCCCGTCCTTCAAATTCAGCTCCACATGTGGTTCTTAAGGTTCTGTTTTACTGCTGATAAAAGAACCACGAACAACAGAGTTTATTACAGAAATCTGTTACATTACAAACATCAGAGGAGAAAAACAGCTCCGTTACCAACTTCCTGTCCATCACAGAACCGTTCAGTAAACAGAGAACAGATTCATTTAAACACTGATAGAAACCAGGATCACAGTCAATCAACACAGTAATGTTGGGCTCTCCAAAACCCAGTTCTAGATACATGGTCTTAACTTCAAGATGAAGAACGTTGTCGCTACAAGTAGAGGAACATCTCCACATCGTCTTTATTCTAAAAGATAAATGTAAATGGATCCTTAACCTCTACACTGTGACCTGACACAGCTTCACAGAGGTTCTCCTGCTGATCCTCCTGCTGCTTCTGCATCCTCTTCAGACCTGCATTTCCAACCTGAACAGATTCACAGAGAACATTTTAAATTAAATACACAACGTGGATCATCTGATGGAGTAAATTTCAGCTTGTATGACAGTGAACGTTGAGAACTCTCACATTTGACTCCACGTACTCAAACCCAGACTCCAGGATCTTCTCGTCTAAGGCAGGTTTGTCCTTCCTTCACTAATAAGTTCTCACAATGGTGGATGTTTTTTGTCCAGGACATATTTTAACTACACAGCAGTGTTAACGTTTTTAAGGCGAAAACAAGCAACATTTAAAAAACAAACAAACAAACAAACACACCACAACCACACCATGACACGGCAGGACAGCACAGTTCTAACCACTTTATTCTGAAGACGGTCCAGGAGTTTCTCCCAGAGTGGACCTGAGAGAACAGACAGACGCTCCACCTGCTGCTCCAGCTTCCTCTCAGTTGGTCCATCTGATGGCACAAAATCATCAAAATCTACAGCCTGGATTAACAGTAGTGTAAATCTACAGTCTGGATTAACAGTAGTGTAAATCTACAGTCTGGATTAACAGTAGTGTAAATCTACAGTCTGGATTAACAGTGTGTATAATCTGAATTAAACATGATGTCGTTACTTTACCTGATCAGTCGCATCCTCATTAAGTGCAGGACAGTAATGAAAAGACATTCAGCAGACACTCCTTCAACACGCTGGAAAAAATGTCCTCACATCACCACTTACTTTTAGCTCAGAGTGACCCAATCACACGTTCACATTAAAACCTCCAAAATACAAAAATACCCAGTTCTGTTCTAAAGTCTTCCCCCCCCTGTGTGAAAGTGACAGTGTGACAGTAGGTCAGTGATTTGTGTACAAACACATGTAACTCCAGTCAAAAAGAGAGTTTCATTCTAACCAGCTTTAAAGTCCAGATTCACCACCACCACCAATATTCTTCAGCACAGCCTCAACTCTCTTAGATCAGCTCCTTTCTTTAAGTCAGGAACACTTCTCCAGGCTTCTTGAAGGACATCCCAAAGCTCTTCTTTGGATGTTTGTCCTTCCATTCTCTGGACAAACGATGATCCCACACTGCTTCTGAAACTGCTCAGGTACAGAGACTGTACTGACAGACAACAACATTGTCCTTCAGGAAGAAGAGGTAAGTAGAGATTTGGGGTAAGGTGAGCTGTGAGACTGGGACATGTCTCACTTTCATAGTTCAGTCACTTTTACTGACGGACTTTCACCGAAAACTGATCCTCCACTCAGACTGAAGCCTCTTCTCTCCTGTGGGACTGTGTGTTCGTGTCCTCTGTGTGGGTGTGCTGCGCTGCGATGTTGACAGCTTTCAAAATAAAAGTCCCTGCAGAGCGATTCCCCTAAACTCACTAGATAGTTCTCACTGGAGCCCAAATCCTGTCCAGGATTTCTGTTCGACCACAGTGAAACCCACACTGTTGACTCTCATCGGTGAAATCGACCGGCTGGAGCAAAACCCTGGAGCGGTTTTATTCTCCCTGGACCTGAATTTACCACCTCAGTGAAATAAGAGCCTTTACATCTGATCTGAGAGAGAACAGAGATGATGAGGATGATGCTGCTGCTGCTGCTGCTGTCTGATGCCTGAAAGCTCCAGTTTGGAGATGATGTTGGACTTCAGGACTATCTGCTGGCGGCCTGTGTGTAACTGCAACACCTCAAACACAGTAATGATCTGAATGAGTTTAATAAATATATTTAAACAGATCCGGAAATAACACACACACTTCAACCAGTCTGTCCGAAATGAGCTGCAATAATATTATATTTAAACATGTTCACACAGTTATGTTGTTCTGTAAATAGTTTGTGAAAGTAGAAAGATGACATAAAATAAAATCATTACTTTTCTTTATTCTTCTAAATTCAATCTTTTTTACAGAATATATTTAACATGTCCAGAGCCGCCACATTTATTATTTTATTATTGTTGTTGATTTACTTTTACTAACTATTCCTCTCTATATCATATGATATAATCCATACAATAATATATATTTTATATTAATATAAACTATTTCTGTGGAAAATAAAATATGTTGTGTACATTTACCCTCCACACACAAGGGGGCAGTATACACTCCTGTACGGTGGTAAAATATGAACTTATAAAATAAAGCCCGAATATGAAGTAATATCTTGTGTGTTTGAGTCTCTGCAGTATAAACATGTGAACAGGAAGTCTAATAAGTTCATTTCCTTCAAGCTTCCGCTCTCCGTGTTATTGTTGGGGTCTAAAACTGGCCGCCTCTCATTTCTCTCCTCCTCCCTCTGTAGTGCACTAGAGGAGTGAGTACATTTGGGTCTTTCTTCGTACACACTGCTGTAGATCTTATAAACATCAGCGCTAAATGTGATTATTGAAGGTTTTCTGCGCTGTTCTGTGCAGGAAGCAGTATTTTAAAGGGTGTGTAGTGCACTAGGTAGGGAGTGTGGAGTGGTTTGGGACGCGCCCTCACTGCTGTAAACACGCCGTTAGCTCGATGTGAACATAAGAGCCGATTTGGGGAAGATCATCAGAATGAACAGAGTCTACAGACCCGGAGGAGACTTCTGATTAAACCTGGAGATATTACACCATTCAGACTTTACAGACTCACCAAATGTTGAAGAAACTGCCGTGTTGTGTGTCTTTATTAAGACCACTGTGGTTGAGGGGATTAAAACTCATTTATTAAAACTGATTATAACTGTAGGAGTATTATAACACACACACACCAGGTTATTCTATCTCACACAGATGCGCTGAGGAGTGAGTGTTATAAAGCCAAATCCCAGCACAGAGCGGTTCAGTGAAAGTGGTGTTGAGTGTGTGTAAGTGTGTGAGTGTGTGTGTATCAGAGGAGACACTGTAGAAGGACAGAGTTCCGGCGGGACAGTCCACATACACTCCTACTCTGTTAGATCTGGAGGGAGGAGGAGGGACAGCAGTTCTCTTATTATTGTGAAGAACAGAGAAACTGTTCTCAGAGCAGTTCAGTCTCCAGGACTTTTCATTCAGTCCAAAACCACACTCGTCTCTCCCTCCTTTCCTCCTGATTGATTTATGAGTCACTGATACTCGAACACCATCACCGCTCCACTGGACCTCCCAGTAACAGCGTCCACTCACACTCTCTCTACACACAACCTGCCACCAGTAATCAAATCTGTCTGGATGATCAGGATACGACTGTCTCTTCTTCACACACTCCACCTTCCTGTTCTCCTCAGAGAGAGAGAGGAGTGTGTGTGCTGAGTCTGGATCCAGTGTGAACTCACAGCCATCTGCACACAAGAAGACACATTAGAGGAGAAACACACAGAGTGTGTGTGTGTGTGTGTTTCTGTTTGTATACTTAGTTTTGTGAGTGTGTATATTTAGTTTTGTGTGCACGCGCGTGTGTTCTGTCAGTCGGTTCCTGTTCTACAGACTGTTAGATCCTCCAAGCCTGTATGTGTGTTTATTATTATTAGAGCTGTTCCTGATCTGCTCTTCTGCTGTGGTACGCCCCTATAAATGTGGGGTCTCTCCCCCGCCCCGCCCCTTTTCTACAGTCCCAATCGGGGTCGCGAGGGAGTGCTGGCGTCCAACCCAGCGCACACAGGGCAAGGACTGGGGACGCACCCTGGACAGGTCGCCAGCCCATCGCAGGGAGGAGCGGGACGGGGACCTTGCTCAAGGGTACCTCAGGGCAACCCATTGGGAAGGGGTTCGAACCCCGGATCCTCCGATCAAGTGGCCAACGCCCTAACCACTAGGACACCACTGCCCAAACTGCAGATAATAATTGCTTAATTCCACTCAGTATAAACCCGAGATATTTCATCTTCTGTCTGATCAACTTCATTTGATCATTAACATCCAGTCCTGCAGTTCAGACCTGCAACACTTTCAGAAACGGTTGGGACTTTAGTCCAATAAAGAGGTAAAAAGGTTCAAACCGACGATGGCAGCAGAAGATTGGAATCATGGATTTGGTACAAAAGCAGTTTCTCCAAAAGACTCTGAGAAGTAAAGATGGACAGATGATCTCCAGTTTTTCATCAAATGAGGGAGAAAATGACTGAAATGTTTAAAAAATGTTTCTCAGAAGAAACTGGAAGGGATTATCATTAAACAACATTAGAAATCTGGAGGAAGTTCTGAGCTGAAGACCTGTGATCTCTGATCTTCTAAACGGTGCTGCATCAAGAACCATTACTCATCAGCAGCTGACAGAACCACATGAGCAGGGACCACTTTGGAGAACTTCATCAAGCTCTTCAGTACAGAGTTACATTCAGTGATTCTACTTCAACCCTGAATGTGGAAGAAAGAAGACACATGGTAACCATGTCCAGAAGCGCTGTGGACATCTGAGATGAACCCTCACAATGAGTGGAAACATCAGACCTGATGATCAATGTTCCAGATCTTTTTTGGAAGAAAAGGACACTGTGCTGCATGCTTTTTCAACAAGAAAGGATATAAAAACACATTCTACACACACACACACACACACACACACACACACACACACACACACACTAGAGAGGACTTTCTGTGGAAGAAGAGAGTTCAGGTACTGGACTGTCCTGTCTGCAGTCCTGGTCGTCCCCAACAGAGAACATGTGGAGAATTCTGAAGCAAAATTGAGAAAATGGACGAAAGGAGGAATGGGACAGAATAACCCCTGAAATGTCTCATCGCTTGGTGTCCTCAGAGCTGAAACATCTATTATCTGTTGTGAGAAGGAACATTTACATTAGAAAGAGGAATATCTTTGCAGGACCAGCTTTTTTAGTCTGGTCTGCAATGCAGGACTGGATGTTCATGAACAAATGAAACGAAGTGGATCAGAAGAAACATGAAATATCTGGTGTTCAGACTGTCTGCAGTAAAACTAAAGTTCCAGTAAATGAAAGAATCCTGATCTGGGATCTGTACACCAGGCTGTTAGAGATCAGCTGATATGTTTCCATGTTTCTCTAAATCCTGGAGCTTCATGAGGGATGAAGATCTTCTGATCCTTCACTCTGTAAAAGGACTTTCAAACATGGAGACCCAGTTTTCTCAAGGCCTCTCATGAAATGTGAGGAGGCTTATTCTTCAGCGCAGTGCTGTCAGGTGTAAAAGTGTAAACTTTACTAGGATCACCTGAACACCTGTTTATTGAGGTCATATTCTAATCAGCCAATCCGGTGTGTGTTTAGTTAATGATGTGTGTGTTTGAACTTACATTTCTTCAATCCTGGTTTTATTCTGATCTCACCTCCATGATCCACTCTAAACACACACACACACACACACGTTTTGTGTTTTTGATCAGAAACGTTGAAATTAATCTAAGGAGTAAAAACACAAACACTCCCACGAGTTGGAGCTCATGTGTATCTTCACAGCTGAAGATCAGACTCAGGATCTGGTGCTGAGCTCTTGGGTTTGAAGTGTTTACACTGCAGTGTGTTTCAGTTCCTGAATTTAAATCAGGATTAATGAGATTTTCTGGAAAACTAATTTAAATCAGCTGATTATCAACCAATCAGATTATAACAGAGACTCTTACAGCACTGAAGCTGAAACACTATTCACTGTAAACAAAATGAAAATATATATATAAAAACATAGCTTATCTCAGGGTTCATTATGTTCCCAATCTTCACCTGCATGCGCGCGCGCGCACGCACACACACCCACCCCTGTTGTCCACACCTGAGTGAGCTGAGTGAGCAGTGTGGATCCTCCAGTCGAGCAGAGAGCAGCTTCACTCCTGACTCTCCTGGGTGGTTGTAGCTCAGATCCAGTTCTTTCAGGTGGGAGGGGTTTGAACTGAGAGCTGAATCCAGAGAAGAACAGCCTTCAGCTGAGATCATACAACCAGATAATCTGGGGAGAGAGAGAGAGAGAGAGAGAGAGAAAGCAAAAATTTCAGAATCAGTTTCCTACAGCTAAAATAACTCTTTTCTTTCATTTCTCATCACAGTACTAATCTGAATCACTAGAACCAGATTCTCCTTCACCAGCATACATCTTTTTTTTAGACAATGTTGAAAAAAGTTTGTGATTTGGAATCAGTTTTCCTAGAAAATATGGCGCACACACACACACACACACACACACACACACACACACTAGCTGAATACATTTAAAATAAAGGAATAAACAGCTTCAGTTTTGGTAAATGTATAATCTGATATTTATCTTCAGTGATGGAGAGACAGAATCCTCACCTGAGAGTCTCCAGTTTACAGTGTGAACTCTTCAGTCCAGCAGAGAGCAGCTCCACTCCTGAATCCTGCAGGTCATTGTGACTGTGTAATCTTGGAGTAAAGACGTATGAAACCCTGCAGTCAGTTCTACAATCAGAAAACTCCCTGAAAGATCTGGACCTCAAAGACAGTCTGTAAAGAAATAAACACAACAGTTATCAATATGATCCTTCCAGCTGAAGTCCATAGCTGAAGAACCTACATCAGCATTACGAACATGTCTGTGTGATCGGCTCCATCTACAGTCAGAGGAAGTCTGAGTGATTATTTTATGTTAAATTATTCCTTTAAAAAGTCTGTTTGTCTGTTTAGTAGGACCGAGATCAGACTGTCAGAGTAAAGCAATGACCGTAGAGAGAAGCACACGAAGAAGCAGAGATTACACTCAGTCTTGATGTTTCCTGTGTAAGTAAACGTCTCTTCTCTTATTTCAGACACAATAAACAATGAAATAACTTTGTATTCAGTGAGAGGCTGTCAGTCACTGTGTAGAAGTTCAGACCTCCTGTAAACACCTGAAGAAGGTCTGACTGCTTCACACATTTCCTCACCTGCTCTTCAACACTTTTTCTCCAACAGGAGCACATGGACACTCCTCCACTCAATACCAGAGTGAAATATGATTGATCTGCTGTTTATTACAGTCATGAATAAACTCCATCATGTGATCATCTGGACCATCCAGCTGTTTTTATTAAAACTCAGTGTGTCTTTACTACTAGATACTGATAAATCTGCACAAACTGTCTCCAAAATCACCACAATACTTCACTACAATCACATCAGGACAAATTTACACATCAGCCCATATTATCCTTTAAATACTGTCCTGCAAAGCTTCCACATCTTTTCTTCCAGGATGAAGAGACAGAATCCTCACCTGAGAGTCTCCAGTTTACAGTGTGAACTCTTCAGTCCAGCAGAGAGCAGCTCCACTCCTGAATCCTGCAGGTCATTGTTACGGAGGTCCAAATCTTTCAGGGAGGACATTTTTGTTTGTAGAGCTGATATGAGAGACCTGCAGGACTCCACAGAGAAATTACACAAGGCCAACCTGCAAAAACACAGAAATACATTCAGACTGAAAGAGAAAATGACCTTTTATACCTCGTTACTATGGCGTTTCTCTTGGTAACAGATCTTGGTCGGGGACTGTGGAATGAAATTTCATCAGATCCCTCTTTCCATCTATTCTTGTGAGTATAAATAGTTTAATGATCGTCTCTGGATCACCCTGAGGGGTTTTTACATCTTTTCTGTACTTAAAAGATGTTCTCTGGATCAAGTGGTCCCAGGTTCGAATCCAACTATCTAGCATTACCACCACTGGGTCCCTGAGCAAGACCCTTAACCTCGAGTTGCTTCAGGGGGGACTGTCCCTGTAAATAGGACATGGAGGTCATTCTGGATAAGAGCGACTTCCATGTCTGCTAAATGCCGCAAATGTAAATGTCTACAAAACAGAAATGAGTTCAGATGTGTTTCTGACCTGAGAGTCTCCAGTTTACAGTGTGGAGCCTTCAGTCCAGTAGAGAGTGCGTCCATTCCTGAGTCCTGCAGGTTGTTCTTACTGAGATCCAGTTCTTTCAGGGACAAGGTCTCATTTTGTAAAGCTGATCCCAGATATTCACATGTAGATCCACCAAGATTACACAAAGCTAATCTGCAGATGAGAACAAATCAACACCGACACCTTCAGTAGAAGAGCTGAGAACGGTCACCCAGATATTACCTGCTCACATCATGTTTAGGTGATAATGAGGTAAAAGGCTGTGATTTCAAGCAGGTGATTAGAATCATTATTTTGGACAAAAGCAGTCTGGATCTTCTAAATGTGTGGAAACCAGGACAGCTGGATGTGCTTGGATGTTCTTATTTGGTCTTGGTTGGTCAGATGGTTGATAAGAGCTCCTGTCGCTGCTCAGTTGACTGTCTGTTGCTGCCATAAAAGTAGAGTCAGCAGAGCGGAGAGGTGAAGACCAGCTGCTCCACAGGTTTATGTTACAGCACATAAAAATATTTCACAAACTCTCTCACTCTTCACCTAGGGTGAAATATTTCTGAATGCGCGTCACTTTTACAATTCATTATTTTATACACTACATGTTTGATAAATATTCATACTTTAATACTTTACACTCTCACACTCTAAAGTTCATGAAAGTGTTCTGTGTAACGTAAGAGCAGTGATGCTGTGAGGAGTCTCTCCCTCCGGCCGCCAGTGGGAGCCTGACAGCTTTAGTGAGAACAGAGAACCAGGTTGATCTTGGGTCCACAGTGTGTCTCACTGTGTTCGGTTCTCCAACATCTTCACAGCACAAAGATCCCTCTCATTATTATCTGATGGACTGCAAGACAATGTCCTTTCTTCCTGTTTCCCTTCATATTCTGAAACATTCTCTTTGTAGTTTATGTAAATATTAAACATGTTTATTTACATTATTACTCGAGTTCTTAGTGCTGAGTTTACTGAACTGGACTCCTGACTGAGACTTGATAGAAAGAGACAGAATCCTCACCTGAGAGTCTCCAGTTTACAGTGTGAATTCTTCAGTCCAGCAGAGAGCAGCTCCACTCCTGAATCCTGCAGGTCATTGTTACTGAAGATCTTTCAGGGTTTTCTGATTGTAGAACTGACTGCAGAAGATTTGACAAGGACTGTTTACTGAAGTTACACCCAGAGAGTCTGTAAAAGAAGAGTAAATATAAAACTTCATACAGAAGATCAGACAGAAATACACAAATAACATTTATAAAGTTCTAGTAGAAAACTGAAGACCATCACTGTGTTGTAAACCTGACACAAGGCCTCCAGTTTACAGTGTGACTCTTTCTTCAGTCCAGCAGAGAGCAGCTCCACTCCTGAATCCTGCAGGTCAGTGTTACTGAGGTCCAGATCTTTCAGGGAGTTTTCTGACTGTAAAGCTGTGATCAGTGTTTTGAGGGACTGTTCAGAAAGTTTACAGCCAGCAAATCTACAGATGAAAAAGAAAAGTACAAAAAAAAAAATAGTAAAACAAATTTTAATTTAGAAAATATTGAATAGGGCAGCGGTGGCCTAGTGGTTAGGGCGTTGGCCCTATGATCGAAGGATCGGGGGTTCGAACCCCTTCCCAATAGGTTGCCCTGAGGTACCCTTGAGCAAGGTGCCGTCCCCGTCCCGCTCCTCCCTGCGATGGGCTGGCGACCTGTCCAGGGTGCGTCCCCCGTCCTCGCCCTGTGTGCGCTGGGTTGGACGCCAGCACTCCCCCGCGACCCCGTTTGGGATAAGCGGCAGATAATGGATGGATGGAAAATATTGAATAATCTCACAGATCACAATATAAAAAGCAGAAATGTGTGTTTGTCTTTGTGTAGCAGGTTTTTCCTTCAACAGTGTTAAAATGATCAACAGCTGAGAATAACTATGTGGAATAGTCCACAATAGTCCACTCCAGCTGTTTTCTCCAGAAAGAGAGAAATAAGACCAGGAATGAAGAAAGCAGTTCTGCTTTAACTCTGCAGACTAGTCTGAAAATGATCATGGAGTGTAGCAGGAGTAGATTTACACTGCAAGGTGAGGAAATTACAATCCCTCTAAAGAACAGAACATAAGACATCTTTTCAACTTGATCAATTAGAAACGGGCAAAAACATCCATAAGACATTTTTTATGTCTTTATATATAAATATTTTATCCTTAATGACACAAGTGGTACGGCTAGACCTTCACATTTAGAAAACATGTTGCGAAATCTGGAAACTGATTTTCACACCAACAGGCACGTTTCTCATTACAGCAGTTCATGTAGAATGAACGGTGGATCAAGCTTCAAACTGTGGATGAAACTGGACATCTTCTGCAGCTCTTGCTCATGTGGAGGCAATATTTGTTCAAACCTTCTGAAGCATATTATGTTCAGTAATGTGTTGCAGTTTCAGAGTAAGGCAGAGAAACAAGCAGGTAAAAATGTCCTAGATATGGTAAATGTGGGTGTGAAGGATGAGAGAAGCCAGGCAGGGACATAGACAAAGCAACTTTAAGGTTTACGGGAACTTTAAGGTGGAGAAGAGGAAGCCTGCAGCCCAGACTGTGTAAAAACCTCTGATCTTCTGTATTCTGGGTTCCTCTTGTACTCTCAGCAATGTGAGAGGAAACCTCACTGCATAGATTATTAAACTCTTTATTACACTAACAGAGCCTCTGACTTTTTCGTTTTTTAATGTTTTCCACAACAGCTCACATTCTCAGATTATTATTAAACTCCTCCAAAGAGAACTTGTCAGTATTTGATAATGTAGAATTTAATTCAGCCCTTGTGCTTGAAAATAAACCCTTCATTCTTCCTAAATATATTAAAATAATAATTGATATTAAGAGAGCTCGTCCCAATTTTCATAATTTTATATTGAACATACATATTTACACATTACAGTCACTACCGTTTAGTATATTTTGAGATTATGCGATACTAAGAAATACTTACTGCAGCATTTCTGATTCTTAACCTATAATATTTCATGTAGCACACTCTGTACACACAAACATTCAATCATAAAAAATGAAGAGATGTTTTAATGATCAAACTACTTCAAGTAAATGAGATTATTTCTGGTAAACACTCACTGAGCCTTTCTGTAGTTGGTGATCGCTGGGATGAGTCGTCTGTAACCCTCCTCCTCCTCTGTGTTGAAGTTCTTCAGGTTAAACTCTTCCTTCACGTACTGGGACTTCAGACGCATGTAGGTGATGACTGAACACTGGGCTGGAGAGAGCTGCTGTTTGGAAGATTTATCTGGAAGGAGAAAACAGAAGGCTTTCAGAAACTACCATCATCCAGTGACTGGAGGTCTGAACAGGTGATGAAGTTTACAGCAGCAGAGGATTATTTCTGTTGTTCCCATGAATATCCGTTCTTTATTATTGTAGGGTCTGAGTGATGCTTTATATGCAGCATTTCTAGGATGTAAAAATCACCTCAATCATCCATGTGTTTTATATCAAGTTATAAAAGCTCTTTATAAAATAAAGGTTTATAAACTAAACACTGATATATAATAATCTTCACAGCAAGTTCATCAAATAATAACTGTCTCAGTTTTATTACAAAAAGCCGACAAAAACCCAAACATTTTAAAAGCTCTTCATTGTAACTGTCCTGTTCTCTCTTCATGGTCTAACATTGCCTTGTTTTTAGTTTTCCTGTCGTGTGTCTTTCTTCCTCCTGAGCTCTTTCTTTGCTCCGCCCTCTTCATGCTCCTCACCTGCTCTGTTTGTTGCTCCTCCCACTGTGATCTTCTCACCTGTTCCTCATTCTTGAGGTTTTATTTCTTGTCTGTGTTTAGTTTGGAGGTCTGTTGTCTCTTGGTTTGCTGTTACTGTGCTTGTTTCTGCCTCAGAGCTTGTTTTACTGTCAGGTATTTTATATCAGACTACAGTCAGGAATGGGAGAAAATCACTACTAGATTCTGAACCTGTATGAATGTAGTGGGAACACTGGTTCTGTGTTACACTCTCAGGTGCTGCTGTGCTGTTTTAAGATGATTATTAAACTGTGATTGAATTCAATCACCATCAATCTGAACACTCTTCACAGAGGAACTGAGCTCCACTGAAAGTAACACAATATCTTTAAAGATCAGCTCCATCAGCAGTGAACCTGACAGTTCACCTGAGCTGTTTCAGTTTCACTGCTTATCAGGTGATCAAACTGGAGAATCCAGTCTTCCAAAAGTCTTAAAAACCCACTGCATTATATTAACAGTCACATCACTCAAACACTGAAAATGTAAAGTCTATAAAAGTTCTTCTGAAACTTCTTCATTAAATGTACCTCTCCAGATGTAAGCTGTGAAGACCAGTAATAGAACAGCAAAAACTGAAAAGCACACGATGGCGATCTTCCCAGCGTGAAAATGTTTTCCTGAAACACAGTGAAAAATCAGCAGGTCAAAACCAGATCATTGACCTTATCAGATCTTAACTTTAATAATAATGATTACATTTTCTCCAGGATTTTAATCATTTATTAAGAACTTTAAATTACATTCATTAAATTCTTCTACAGTAATATAAACTATATTATGATATTGTGACACTGTCAGTGGGTGGAGAGTATTTTTAGTAATTTACTGTTTTACTGAACAATTCTGGATTATTTGTTACTCCAGTATTTCCTTGAATTAAATTTATTTGTTACAATTCTTAAAGTGTATAGAGCTTCATAAAAATTACTTTTTTATTATTGTAGTCTATTTAAATAAGTCATGATACACATACTTCATGATGGTTCTTACCTTTAACTTCAACATAAATAATTACATAATTAGACCAGGACAATGATTCAACTAAACACCGGTAACCTCCCTCATCAGAAAGCTGGACAGCTGAGAGTTTCAGTGAAGTGTTTCCTTTCTTCAGTTCTTCTTTAAACAGAGCTGTTCTTCCTCTGTAAGACCCCATCTGATCATAATTCCTGTCATCATAATATTCATACAGATGAACTAGTCTCCCTTCCAGGTGAAATCTGGTCCACTCCACAATCAGACCCTCAGCACTGACGCTGGGTTTTAGAGAACAGGGCAGAACCAGATCTTCACCAACTTCAACCACAAGAGGAGCTTCTGCACCAACTACTTTAATAAATCCTACAAAAGAAAAAAAAAATGTTAAAGTTCTTCTAATAACTGTATATATTTGTATTAAATGTAGTGAAGATGAATGAAGGTGAATGAAGTAATTGAGCATTAG
>CM029386.1:1304937-1317437 GCA_017165825.1 Hepsetus odoe | reverse complement strand
CATTCCTGAGTCCTGCAGGTTGTTCTTACTGAGATCCAGTTCTTTCAGGGACAAGGTCTCATTTTGTAAAGCTGAGCCCAGATATTCACATGTCTTTTTCCCAAGATTACACAAAGCTAATCTGCAGATGAGAACAAATCAAACACAGACAGGTTCAGTAGAAGAGCTGAGAACGGTCACCCAGATAATACCTGCACACATCATGCTAAGGTGATAATGAGGTAAAAGGCTGTAATTTCATACAGGTGATTAGAATCATTATTTAGTACAAAAGCAGTCTGGATCTTATAAACGTGTGGAAACCAGAAGAGTTGGATGTTCTTGTTTGGTCTTGTTTGGTCAGATGGTTGATAAGAGCTCACTTTCACTTGACTGTCTTTTGCAGCCATAAAAGCAGAGTCAGCAGAGCGGACAGGTGAAGACCAGCTTCTCCACAGCTTTATGTAACAGCACATAAAAGTATTTATCTTCAGGGATGAAGAGACAGAATCCTCACCTGAGAGTCTCCAGTTTACAGTGTGAACTTCATATTTATCTTCAGTGATGAAGAGACAGAATCCTCACCTGAGAGTCTCCAGTTTACAGTGTGAACTTTATATTGATCTTCAGTGATGAAGAGACAGAATCCTCACCTGAGAGTCTCCAGTTTACAGTGTGAACTTTATATTGATCTTCAGTGATGAAGAGACAGAATCATCACCTTAGAGTCTCCAGTTTACAGTGTGAACTCTTCAGTCCAGCAGAGAGCAGCTCCACTCCTGAATCCTGCAGGTCATTGTTACTGAGGTCCAGATCTTTCAGGGAGTTTTCTGACTGTAAAGCTGTGATCAGTGTTTTGAGGGAGTGTTCAGAAAGTTTACAGCCAGCAAATCTACAGATGAAGAAGAAAAGTACAATAAAATAGTAAAAAAATGAATATTCAGATTTGCATTTGGATTTACTTTAACATTTAAAAATAAAATGTAATTCCACACTCCAGCTCTCAGCTCTCAGTCTTGGACTGTCTTTACAATGTTTGAAGACTTTGACTCACTGTTTATTTTTCACTGGCTTACATGTTCAAATATTTATTCATAGTTTTATACCTTAACTTCAAAAGTTCGCACTTGTTCACATTTTCAGATTATTATTAAACTCCTCAAAAGAGAACTTGTCAGTATCTGATAATATAGAATTTAATTCAGCCCTTGTGTTTAAAAATAAACCCTTCATTCTTTCTAAATGTGAATTTGATATTAAAATAATAGAGCTCGTCCCAATAAGTTTGTATTTAACCTACATATGTACATATTACAGTCACTACTGTTTAGTATATTTTGAGATTATTCTATGCTAAGAAATACTTACTGCAGGATTTCTGATTCTTAACCTATAATATTTCATGTAGCGCACTCTGTTCACAAAAACATTCAATCATAAAAAATGAAGAGATGTTTTAAAGATCAAACTTCTTCATTTAAATGAGATTATTTCTGGTAAACACTCACTGAGCCTTTCTGTAGTTGGTGATCGCTGGGATGAGTCGTCTGTAACCCTCCTCCTCCTCTGTGTTGAAGTTCTTCAGGGTAAACTCTTCCTTCACGTACTGGGACTTCAGACGCATGTAGGTGATGACTGAACACTGGGCTGGAGAGAGCTGCTGTTTGGAAGATTTATCTGGAAGGAGAAAACAGAAGGCTTTCAGAAACCACCATCATCCAGTGACTGAAGGTCTGAACAGGTGATGAGGTTTACAGCAGCAGAGGATTATTTCTGTTGTTCTCATGAATATCCGTTCTTTATTATTGTAGGTTCTAAGTGATGCTTTATATGTAATATTTCTAGCATGTAAAAGTGATTACACAGTCATCACCTCCCTCATGTGTGTTTTATCGCCACACTCTATGATCAGTGTTGTCCTTTTGGGTTAGGGCAAAAGCTCTTTATAAAATAAAGGTTTATGAACTAAACACTGATATATAATAATCTTCAAAGCAAGTCCACCGAAATAATCACTGTCTCAATTTTATTACACAAAAAGCTGACAATATCCCAAACATTTTAAAAGCTCTTCATTGTAACTGTCCTGTCCTCTCTTCATGGTCTAACATTGCCTTGTGTCCTTGTTTTTAGTTTTCCTGTCGTGTGTCTTTCTTCCTCCTGAGCTGTTTCTTTGCTCCGCCGTCTTCATGCTCCTCACTTGCTCTCAGGTTGTTGCTCCTCCCACTGTGATCTTCTCACCTGTTCCTCATTCTTGAGGTTTTATTTTGTGTCTATGTTTAGTTTGGAGGTCTGTTGGTTTGCTGTTACTGTGCTTGACTACAGTCAGGAATGGGAGAAAATCACTTGTAGATCCTGAACCTGTATGAATGTAGTGGGAACACTGGTTCTGTGTTAAACTCTCAGGTGCTGCTGTGTTGTTTTAAGATGATTATTAAACTGTGATCGAATTCACCATCAATCTGAACACTCTTTACAGAGGAACTGAGCTCCACTGAAAGTAACTCAATATCTTTAAAGATCAATTCAAGATTCAAATGATCCAAGATGGCGGCGCGGTAACACGCAGCGGCCACTCCGGGGTCCAAACTTTGGTGCTAAAGTCTGTAAAAAGTCTTTCATCCGACTACTTTTCACCATAAGACTTGCACATGAGCGTCACATCTGTGAATGCTCTTAAACTTAACCGCCAAACACTGCTGGAGCTCAGGAATCAGCCAGGATTCAGTCTTCCAGCGACTCTCCGAACAACGCTACGGGAGCTCGGCGTGCTGAGAAGACCAGGCCTTCAGTCCACGAGATCGCCTGCTGAACCTGGCCGACTGAGAGGACATAGGAAGCGGTGTGAGAGGAAACAGAAACGCGGCAAGTGTGCTGGGGTCCGGGCTCAGCTCAAGGCTAACGCTAGCCGACCGGCTATCCCGTCCGTCCTCCTCGCCAATGTCCGCTCTCTGGATAATAAACTGGACTGTATACGACTCCAGCTGAACACCCAGCGTGAGTACAGAGACTGCTGTGTTTTTGTTTTTGACGGAGACATGGCTCAGCGACAGCGTTCCGGACACCGCCATCCAGCTCGCCGGACTCTCCGTGTTTCGTGCGGACAGAAACTCCGCTCTGTCTGGGAAGACCCGCGGAGGGGGGCTGTGTGTTTACGTAAACACACAATGGTGTACAAACGCTGTGCTGGTCTCAGTACACTGCTCAACACTGCTGGAGGTGATAACAGTCAGGTGCAGACCGTTTTATTTGCCCAGGGAGTTCTCTACAGTGTTTATTTCGGCGGTATACATCCCACCCAGCGCTAGTGCTAACAGCGCTAATGCTAACAGCGCGCTGGCTGAACTTTATGGAATTATCAGCGGACTCCAAAACTATCACCCAGACGGATTATTTATTGTTGCCGGAGATTTCAACCATGCAAATCTCAGGTCAGTTCTCCCTAAATTCCATCAACATGTGAACTTTGCGACGAGGGGGGAAAACACGCTGGACTGTGTTTACACAAACCTGGCCGGCACGTACAGAGCGGAGCCCCGCCCCCACCTCGGACACTCAGACCACATCTCTGTGCTGCTGATCCCAGCGTACAGACCCATCGTCAGGCGCGTGAGACCCACCCTGAAGCAGGTAAAGACCTGGCCCACAGGAGCCATCTCTGCTCTTCAGGACTGCTTCGAACGCACCGACTGGGACATGTTTAGGGAGGCTGCAACCTACGGTGACTCCATCAACCTGGAGGAGTACACAGCTTCAGTGACTGGCTACATCAGCAAGTGCATTGAGGATGTTACTGTCTCCAAGTTCATCATAACACGACCCAACCAAAAGCCATGGATGACCGCGGAGCTGCGCAGACTCCTGAGAACCCGGGACAAGGCCTTCAAGTCAGGGAACGAGGCCGCCCTAAGAAAAGCGAGGGCAAACCTGTCTCGGGCCATCAGAGCGGCGAAGCGAGCTCACGCAGAGAGAATCCATGGCCACTTCAAGAACACTGGTGACACACGGCGCATGTGGCAGGGCATCCAGGCCCTCACCAACTACAGGACATCTCCACCTGCCTGTGACGGTGACCCCTCCCTCCCAGATGCGCTGAACCACTTCTACGCACGGTTTGATGCAGCGAACGACACAAGAATGAGGAAGACCACCCCTCCTCCGAACGACCAGATTCTCCGTCTGACCACAGCCGAGGTGAGAAGATCTCTTCTCAGAGTCAACCCACGGAAAGCTGCCGGTCCAGACAATATTCAAGGTCGTGTGCTCAGAGGATGTGCAGAACAGCTGGCAGTTGTTCTCACTGACATCTTCAACACCTCTCTGAGCACCACTGTTGTTCCAAGGTGCTTCAAGACCACCAGCATCATTCCAGTGCCTATGAAACCATCCATCTCCTGCCTCAACGACTATCGTCCCGTCGCACTCACACCCATCATCATGAAGTGCTTCGAGAAGCTGGTCATGAGGCACATCAAGTCCCAGATCCCCTCCTCACTAGACCCCCTGCAGTTTGCGTATCGTCCCAACCGTTCAACGGACGATGCAATCTCCACCACCCTCCATCTGGCCCTTTCTCTTCTTGACAGAAAGGACAGTTACGTCAGAATGCTGTTCATCGACTACAGTTCAGCATTCAACACCATCATCCCTCAGCACCTGAGTGAGAAGCTGAGGCTGCTGGGCCTGAACACCTCCCTCTGTAACTGGATCCTGGACTTCCTGACTGGGAGACCCCAGTCAGTCAGGATCAGTAGCAGCACCTCCAACACCATCACACTGAGCACAGGAGCCCCCCAAGGCTGTGTGCTCAGCCCACTGCTGTTCACACTGATGACCCACGACTGTGCAGCCAAGCACAGCTCGAACCGCATCATCAAATTCGCTGATGATACAACCGTGGTGGGTCTGATCAGCGGTGGAGACGAGGCAGCTTACAGAGAGGAGATACAAGAGCTGACGGACTGGTGCAGAACCAACAATCTGTCTCTGAACGTCGACAAGACTAAAGAGATGGTTGTTGACTTCAGGAGATCATGTCGGGACCACACTCCACTTATCATCAACACCTCACCTGTGGAGTTGGTCCAGAGCACCAAGTTTCTTGGTGTTCACATCACCGACAACCTCACGTGGTCCCTCAACACCAGCTCCATCACAAAGAAAGCCCAGCAGCGCCTCTACTTCCTGCGCAGACTGAGGAAAGCCCATCTCCCACCTTCCATCCTCACCATCTTCTACAGAGGAACCATCGAGAGCATCCTGAGCGGCTGCATTACTGCCTGGTACGGGAATTGCAACGTCTTAGACCGCAAGTCCCTACAACGGGTAGTGAGAACAGCTGAGAAGATCATCGGGATCTCTCTGCCCTCTGTACAGGACATTTTCACCGCTCGCTGCATCCGCAAAGCAACCAGCATTGTGGATGATCCCTCCCACCCTTCCCACACTCTCTTCTCCCTCCTGCCATCCGGGAAAAGGTTCCGCAGCATACGGGCCTCCACTTCCAGGATGGGAAATAGTTTCTTCCCCCTGGCCATCAGACTGTTGAACTCTGGAACCACCAATATCATGGACTCTTAAAACCCACCAATAGCTTGAACTCTTAAACGCACCACTTCACCCACCACTTTCTCCACTTTTTATTCTGTATTTATTTATTTATCTCGTGTTGCACTCTGCACTTTAAATACAGTAACACCGCTCCACCACACTGCTACACCATAATGTGCCTGGGCTGCTTTGTTCCACAACACTGCAGCCTTCCACGGATGAATGTACTGTCTGTCGTGCCGTCTGTTGTTGTCTGTCTTGTCTGTCTTGTCCGCACTTGTTGCCCCGTGTTGTGTCTTATGTTGTCTTGTGTTTGTCTTGTGTCTTGTCTTGTGTGTAGCACCAGGGTCCTGGAGGAACGTTATTTCGTTTCACTGTGTACTGTGTATATGGCTGAAATGACAATAAAATCCTACTTGACTTGACTTGACTTGACTTGACTTGATCAGCTCCATCAGCAGTGAACCTGACAGTTCACCTGAGCTGTTTCAGTTTCACTGCTTATCAGCTGATCAAACTGGAGAATCCAGGCTCCCAAAAGTCTTAAAAGCCTACTGCATTATATTAACAGTCACGTCACTCAAACACTGAAAATGTAAAGTCTATAAAAGCTCTTCTGAATCTTCTTCATTAAACCTACCTTTCCAGATGTAAGCTGTGAAGGCCAGTAATAGAACAGCAAAAACTGAAAAGCACACGATGGCGATCTTCCCAGCGTGAAAATGTTTTCCTGAAACACAGAGTGAAAAACCAGCAGGTCAAAACCAAATCATTTACATTATCAGATCTTGACTTTAATAATTATTAATACATTTTCTCCAGTATGTTAATGATTTATGAAGAACTTTAAATTACAATTATTAAATTCTTCTACAATAATATAAACTGTAATATGATATTGTGACACTGTCAGTGGGTGGAAAGTATTTAATAAATAATTATTTACACCAGTATTTCCTTGAATTTAATTAATTCAATGCGAATCGTAAAGTGTATTAGATTATCATAAAAATTACTTTTCTATTACTGTAGTCTATTTAAATAAGTCATGATACACAGACAAGATGATGGTTCTTACCTTTAACTTCAACATAAATAATTACATCATTAGACCAGGACAATGATTCAACTAAACACTGATAAGCTCCCTCATCAGAAAGCTGGATGGCTGAGAGTTTCAGTGAAGTGTTTCCTTTCTTCAGTTCTTCTTTAAACAGAGCTGTTCTTCCTCTGTAAGACTTCATCTGCTCATTGTTCCTGTCCTTGTGTAATTCATACATATGAACTAGTCTCTCTTCCAGATGAAGTCTGGTCCACTCCACAATCATGTCCTCAGCACTGATGCTGGGTTTTAGAGAACAAGGCAGAACCAGATCTTCACCAACTTCAACCACAAGAGGAGCTTCTGCACCAACTACTTTAATAAATCCTACAAAAGAAAAAAATTATGTTAAAGTTCTTCTAATTATTGTATATATTTGTATTGAATGTAGTGATTATGAATGAAGATGAATGAAGTAATTGAGCATTAGGAGCATTTGAATGGAGTTATTCAGTGGGTATGGGGGTGTAGAGGTATGGAGGGGCAGATCCAGCTTTAAATGTGATGAGAAGCAGTTTGTACTGAATACGGTATGAAATGGGCAGTCAGTGAAGTTTGTGGAAAAGTTGTTCACTGCTATGTAGCTTTGAAGCTGAGCAGCTACAACCCTTACAGCTACAGCCGTTTAAGAACTTTTCTTAAAGACTAGGTAACAACACCAGTGGAGAGTGAACATGTTATTAGATGAGAAATAAAGACAGAGACAGCAGATAAACAGATTTAAAGAGGAGTAGTAGGTGCTGGATCTGGGACAGAGGTAGATGAACAGTGTCTGGAGAGAAATTGATGCCGGGGTGGGCGGAAGTTTCAAGGGTACAACTTCAGCATGGTGGAGAGGTACCAGTCTAGAAAAGGTGAAGAAATGAATCATGAGTGAGAACCTGAAAGAGAAGGTGCTGAGGGCCGAAGAAGTTTATTAACAGCAGTGAACAGGGCCTTCAGCTCACAGCTGCTGTTGATCTCAGAAGAAAGGTAACATGAACAGGCAGCATTAAGGGCGGATCGATATTTCAACACGTGATCATCATACGATTGAGAACAGAGAGACTCATTTTTTATACAACAGCTTTCATAGACGGCAGAGATGGAGTGAGTGTATAAAGACAGGTCAGAAGAGGTTCAAGAGTCAGATGGAGGAATTTTATAAAAACGGCCCCAAGATACAGTGACCATCACTGCTCCCTGGGTGCTAGAAATCTGCCCCCTGCTGGATGGTATGTGTTAAATACAGAGGAAGTGTTTAGTTGTGGTTCATTGTGTTTCACGTCATATTCCATCCATCCATTTTCTGCCGCTTGTCCCAAACGGGGTCGCGCTGGCGTCCAACCCAGCGCACACAGGGCGAGGACAGGGGACGCACCCTGGACAGGTCGCCAGCCCATCGCAGGGAGGAGCGGGACGGGGACAGTACCTTGCTCAAGGGTACCTCAGGGCAACCTATTGGGAAGGGGTTCGAACCCCCGATCCTCCGATCATGTGGCCGACGCCCTAACCACTAGGCCACCACTGCCCCTTTAGTCATATTATTCAGTCAAATAATGAAAGTGAGTCTCACCTTTGACTTGAACACTAACACTGATGTCTCCACGTGAGGACCTGTCCTGAATTAAACATTGATAAAGTCCATCATCAGAAAACTGGACAGCTGAGAGTTTCAGTGAAGTGTTTCCTTTCTTCAGTTCTTCTTTAAACAGAGCTGTTCTTCCTCTGTAAGACTTCATCTGATCAAAATTCCTGTCCTTATGATCTTCATACAGATGAACTAGTCTGTTATCTTCACTCAGTTCTGGTCTGATCCACTCCACCATCATGTTCTCAGCACTGATGTTGGGTTGGAGAGAACAGGGCAGAACCAGATCTTCACCAGCTTCAACAACAAGAGGAGCTTCTGGACCAGCCACCTTAAAGTTCTCTGCAGTAAAAACATCACATACACCCATGAACACACCCTGTATCTCTTAAACATCTTCATAGTTTTATTCATTTTTCTTTCTTTCACTTAAAGTTCTCTCTCACACACAGAGTGAACTCTTACCTGATGTGGCCTCCATAAAGCTGGAGAAAATCAGTATCTTCACAAAGAGAAACTTCATCCTGAAACACAGTTGATCTTTAATGCACTTTAACACAAACTGTTCATGTGTGATATTGGATCCAGTGGATCTGTAGAGATGTTGGAAAGATCATCAGAAAATATCAGTCTGAGAAACAGCAGTGAATCCAGAACTGAGTGCAGGACAGTATTATGGTCCGATACAGAACCTCTTCACAGGACAAGGTCCACAGAAATACTTAACAAAAACACATTTAAAAGTGAGACAGAAATAAATGTTTTTTTAAAAATCAACATTAACATCACAACACAATCCAGAGTAAAGACTTCTCTAAATCAACACTGGAAGATCCTGGATTGAAGGTGTGAGTTTGTCTGTCTCATGATGGGTTTTCATTATTTATAGTTTACTGTTCGTAGATCTTAATGTAGTGACTCATGACTGAATCTCCCTCCGTGAACAGAAACATGCACTTGAATACAACACTTAAACTGTGTCTGAGTCTGAATTTATTTTTTATCAGAGAGAGAGAGAGAGAGAGAGAGAGAGAGAGAGAGAGAGAAAGAGACAGAGAGAGAGAGAGAGAGAGAGACTAAAATAATGTTGCTTCTCTTTCCTTTTTCTTTAGAAACAGAAAACCGGACAGAGCACATTTTCTCACATGATGATAGTATCTGAGGTTTTATCTAAACTAGACTAAACCTGGTTTTGCTGGGACGCCTTCAGAAACCCAGTATTTTTTTCATGCAAGCCTCAATAATAATCAGTGAAACAGCGTATTTTGATTTCTAAAACTTTATTCGCTGGGTGTCAAATTAACATTTCAGTCCACCTGCCTGTCTGTCAATACACAATGATCTGTCCAGATGTCCCAATACTTTTGTTTCTGTTGTGTGTGAGAATCTAGAGTCCCTCAAAATAAAAACACAAACTGTTTCCAGATTCCACAGAACAGAGAACCACATTCCACAGACAGGAGTGTCTTCAGGATCAACGTTCTCTTCACAAAACTCATCTTCAGTTCCTGATAAACAACTGAATACCAATCTGATCAGCAGGGCCGGGTCGTCAGTACTGTTCTGTGGTCAGTAGTTAAGAGGCTGTGTTTTCAGTGGTGTGGTCAATAGTGTTCTGTGGTCAGTAGTTAAGAGGCTGTATTTTCAGTGGCGTGGTCAGTAAAGTTGTGTGGTCAGTAGTTAAGAGGCTGTGTTTTCACTGGCGTGGTCAGTAGTGTTTTGTGGTCAGTAGTTAAGAGGCTGTGTTTTCATTGGTGTGGTCAGTAGTGTTGTGTGGTCAGTAGTTAAAATTCTGTGTGGTCAGTAATGTAATGTAACAAACACTCATCAGGATAAGGGGGGGAAGGGAGAGAAGAAGAAAAAAGAGGGGGGGGGGGGCAATAATAAATTAAGGGGGGTCATTTCAGTTCTCCAGGAAAAAAAAAATATCACATTCCCATCACACAGTGAACACAGGGCTTCACTGTAGCACCACTTCAGTTCAAAACTGTCCAGATCACTCATCACCTTATAGAAGTTCAAATCCACCAGCAGCACCTCACCACTCTCTGTTCCAGCTCAGACTGGCGGCCAACATAAATTGCATGTATGGCCATCCCGATCATAAAATTCATAAAATAACCCGTCCTCACCAGTTATTAGTTTGTCCCTCCATACAGTGTCCACCGCTTACATAGTTTCAGTTTGTGAAGAGCCTTCACTGCACAGTGAAATAAAACGTTACCGCTCACAGCCTGCATGTTCACATCTGTATGTCACCGGTGAACTTCTGCATTGTGTTTATGTGGACGCAACACGGGAATCTGCTTGGGGTTTATCTCCTTTTCTTCTGATTTCACACAAAGATACAAACACCTCCAAACAAGTGCCCACTCCAGCTCCTTTCCTTCAGGCAGAGTTGTAGAAAAACAGCGGGGCCAATCTGCGATTCAGAACCCATAGGGCCATACCACCGAAGAAGAAAGAAGGTCAGGAGTGGCTCCAATTAACAATAAGCGCTACTACAGGCTTGGAGGTCCTCACAGTCAGGTAGAGCAGGAACAGTTTGGGACTTAAAACAGATTTCGAGTAATTATAACCATACAATATAACCTGGTTACATGTACATCCTGAGACGTCCAGTAGACTGCCTGACAGCTCACAGTCACTAAAATCCACAGACGGTCTACAGGTCGAAACTGATCCTCCTCGTTGTGCATGCTGTTGCCACTCCAATAATCCATTAAAAGGTATTTCTCCTCTGCCTTTAGTGTGTCCCATACTGCAGTTGTAAAGTTCTCCACATACCTGTGTGAGGTAATCTGTAGTGAAGACGCCACTGCCACCACGTTCTTTAATTCCCATCCAACCTTTGACACAATGTCCCGGAATTTGACCATCTTTCCAGCTCACAGTGTCGCTGCTAAGCCGGGAAGAGAATCGCAGGACACGTCTAAACGAGCCCCAAACACCAGGGGCTCCTCCAGCAGCCAGTGTAGAAAGAATAGAGGAGAAACTAAAACACACTTCAGATGTTTCCAGGCTCTAAAAACACTGCTGTAAAACAGTGACAGCCCACGAAGATCCAGCTGCTTCATGTCAGTCATCAAGAAAGGACAGTCCAGTTCAAGTCCACCAACGTGCTTAAAATATGCGGCTGTTAGCGGTTTCCATACCTCTCTGCTGCCATACAGGAACTTCTGGAGGAACTGGACCCGGAAAGATGCTTTTCTGTCCTCGAGACACATCAGCCCATGGCCACCTTCGTCTCTAGGCAAGATAAACAGACTCTGAGGCACCCAATGGAGCCTGTCCCAAAAGAAGTCCACTAGCATTGACTGAATCCTCGCTAGCAGTCCAGCTGGCGGTTCCATGGAGGTCAGTCGATGCCACAATGAGGCGCCCCCAGATTGTTGAGGACCAGGATCCAGCCCCTATAAGACATGTGAGGAAGTAGCCACCTCCACCTGTCCTGCCGACCTTGCACTGTGTCCACCAGTCCGTCCCAGTTTCTCTGGACTGAAGCAGCATCACCAAGATGCACAGCAAGGTACTTCAGTCCACCCCTCTTCCACTGCAGTCCAGCAGTAAGGTCGGGTGTGGAGTGACCCCAGTCCCAAACAAGGAGTGCCTCACTTTTGGCCCAGTTCACTCTTGCTGAGGAAACCACATTAAAAGCTGTAACAAGTTCCTGTAGTTTACTAAAATCACTCTTTCCATTTATATAAACAACATCATCATCGGCATGCTCAGAGAGTTTAAAACAACTTTGAACATTGATCAGTGCCCGACCCGAGAGCTGAGACAGACTCTTATTTAAAAACGGCTCAATGGACAAGGAGTCCAGCATCCCGGAGAGAGAACAGCCCTGCCTTATTCCTCTCCTGATTTTAAAGGGAGCACTTAAAACACCATTGACCTTCAGCACACTCTCCACACCCTCTTACAGCACCCTGATCATGGAGATGAGACCTGGGCTGAACCCCATCTCGCTCAGTACCCGCCACAGATACTGATGTTCAACCCTGTCAAATGCCTTTTCCTGATCCAGAGAAATCAGACCAGTCTTGATCCCCAATACTCTGGAGAGGTCCAGAACATCACGAATCAAAGCAACATTATCGTTGATGGACCTGCTAGGAACACAGTACGTCTGATCTGAATGCACCGCAAAATCCAACAGTTTTCAGTCTCAGAGCAAGTGTTCTGGACAGGATCTTGTAGTTGTCACACAACAAGGAGACGGGTCTCCAGAGCTCCACCAGGAGTACCCTACCTTTCTCCAGCCCCTGTAGAGCAGAGTGGAGTTCCGCCTTTGTC
>CM029386.1:1297437-1299937 GCA_017165825.1 Hepsetus odoe | reverse complement strand
ACGAACAACAGAGTTTATTACAGAAATCTGTTACATTACAAACATCAGAGGAGAAGAACAGCTCCGTTACCAACTTCCTGTCCATCACAGAACCGTTCAGTAAACAGAGAACAGATTCATTTAAACACTGATAGAAACCAGGATCACAGTCAATCAACACAGTAATGTTGGGCTCTCCAAAACACAGTTCTAGATACATGTTCTTAACTCTTAGATTGACGGAACTTTAAGTTTGTCACTACAAGTAGAGGAGCATCTCCACATCATCTTTATTCTGAAAGATAAATGTAAACGGTTCCTTCACCTCCACACTGACCTGCCACAGCTTCACAGAGGTTCTCCTGCTGATCCTCCTGCTGCTTCTGCATCATCTTCAGACCTGCATTTCCAACCTGAACAGATTCACAGAGAACATTTTAAATTAAATTAAACATTTTAAATTAAATTGAAATTAAATTTCAGCCTGTGTGATCGTGAACATCAAGAATTCTCACATTTGACTCCACGTACTCAAACCCAGGCTCCAGGATCTTCTCATGTCATCCTTCCTTTACAATAAGTTCTCACAATGATGGACAGGCCTGTTTTTGTTCAAGACATATTTTAATTAATAATATTAACTTTAAGTGAAAACAATAAAAAAAAAAAAAAAAAAAAAAGACAATAAAACAAACAAACTCTGCAGCCACACCATGACACGGCAGAACAGCCCAGTTCTCACCAACTGATCCTGAAGAGGGTCCAGGTGTTTCTCCCAGAGTGGACCCGAGAGAGCAGACGGACGCTCCACCTGCTGCTCCAGCTGAGAACAGTGATGGTCCTGCAGGAGCTTCCTCTCAGTCGGTTCATCTGAAGCACAAATACAAAGTGTGAATGTGTGTGTTGTGTCTGGTTTTCACACCATTTTAATAATTGATTCCTGTCATTCAAGCAGCTCATGACTTTTGTGACAGTTATAAATATAAAAGTCACTTACATAACCTGCATATTTACCAGATTTCCAAAAACACACGTTCTGCAGTTTTGAAGCTGTTGATTTCTGCAGCAGTGCCGTTCTCTGGGACCCCGCACCCCGCCACCGTTACAGAAATGAGCCTCCCGAACCTGGACGTCACGAGCCACGAGAGCGAACAAGAGCGGGTGTTGCAAACTAATATTTAAGCTTCAAGAATCCACTGTTAATAAAAATAGATTTGATAAATGCATGAAATTATATCATCATGATCGATGTTGATCAAACTCAGAAACTGATGACTGAGGAGGAACTTCTGGTTAGACTCCTTCTTAGACTCGCTGATTAACTCACTGCTCACAGTGACAAACTGACACTTTCACTTCCACTTTTTCACATCGTCTTTGTTTCTCTTGAAGTGAAGATTGGGTACTTCAGTCTTTAGACTCTTCTTCTGTAACATGGGTTTAGCTCTGTTCATGAACAAAATGAAGAAAAATCTAACTTAACCTTCTTTTCAGATTCATTTCATGTATTCAGTCAGTCAGTCATTTTCTACCGCTTGTCCTAAGCAGGGTCGTGGGGGGGTGCTGGAGTCCATCCTCTGCTCTCTCGGGTCCTCTCTGGGAGAAACAACTGGACCCTCTTCAAGATAAACTGGTCAGAACTTTGACCAGTCAAATCCCGCAGTGCAACATGAGACAGTATGCTTTCTGTCATTTTAGAATCTAAACTATACGTTCCCATTCATGGTTTCTATTCAGATGAAATATTGGTACACTTCAGTCTTACCACTGGAACCATCCATTAAACCCTCAAGTGATAAATTCTGTTCCACATTGCAGAATAAAAACCAATAAAGACTGTCTAGACTTTACCAACAGCATTAAGACTGACAGACTATAGTAAAACTTCTGCTTCCAGAAGCTTCAAGCAACATCATGTGACTCAGTCATCTCAGATGATACCACAGAATCTAACACAATCTCTTTAATGTCTAAGCTGTTTCTTTAAAGAGTTTATTTACATCTTTCAGCAATTACTTCCTCCCTTTAACTGTATAAATCTGACAGCCATGGGAGTTTATTTAAAGCTTTCTGCAGTTACTTCCTCCAAAAAAAACAAACAGTATAAAGCTGACGGCCACTTAAAGAGAGACTTCAGTCACTTCAAGAGTTGGTTAGGTTGTCAATTGCCAGAGTATAATGGAGATGATATATGCTAATAAAGGAATAACTGCAGATAACATATCAGATTCAGATGAAAGTGGAAACTCATATGAAGACATTTATGTCAACGAGGAGCTCAGAGCAACCCGCCGCAACAAAAAGAACTTGTCTACAAATTCAGAGAAAAATGCTGAGAAAGTGGAGAAAATCTCTCAGACTAAAACAGGAGATCCTCAGTCCAGAGGTAAGTGTAATTTTTTTTGGGGTTGTTTTAGTTATTTATTTTAATATATATATGTATGAGTGCTGCCAGCATTCAGGTTGAAGGGGTGGGGGGGGTCAGCCTGTCAGTGCTCAGACCATATGCTGCACACTGCAT
>CM029386.1:1249336-1296937 GCA_017165825.1 Hepsetus odoe | reverse complement strand
CCGCCACTGCCCAAAAGAGTGGAGACCTCCAGTGGAGCTGCTGCACGGAGCCGGAGTGTCCACTCCTGTTTCAGTTTTAAATGAGGATGTTACTGACGCCTGTGTGTTCTGTCAGACCCGAGAGACAGTTTTCACTGTTTAAATAAACGTTTCAGGCTGAAGCCACTGTTGGCCAACGTTTTTACTGTCTTTGGTGAATGTTTTAATGAAATTGTTTTTATTTTTGGTTTTAAATACAGTAGAAAGCTGAAGGTGAAAGGCCAGTTACTGAATTTTATGGTCGGGATGGACAAATATGCAACTTATGTCAGTCGCCAGTCTGCGCTGGAACAGGGTTGGAGCGGTGAGGCGCTGCCAGTGTTTAAGGGTTCGGTCAGTGAGGTGCTGCCGGTGTTTAAGGGTTCGGTCGGTGAGGCACTGCTGGTGTTTAAGGGCTGGAGCGGTGAGGTGCTGCCGGTATTTAAGGATTGGAGCGGTGAGGTGCTGCCGGTGATTAAGGGTTCGGTCGGTGAGGTGCTGCCGGTTTTTAAGGGTTCGGCCGGTGCTTAAGGGTTGGAGCGGTAAGGCGCTGCCGGTGTTTAAGGGTTCGGTCGGTGAGGTGCTCTCAGTGTTTAATGATTTGGTCGGTGAGGCGCTGACGGTGTTTAAGGGTTCGGTCGGTGGGGCGCTGACGGTGTTTAAGGGTTCGGTCGGTGGGGCGCTGACGGTGTTTAAGGGTTCGGTCGGTGGGGCGCTGCCGGTGTTGAAGGGTTGGAGCGGTGAGGCGCTGCTGGTGTTTAAGGGTTCGGTCGGTGAGGTGCTGCCGGTGCTTAAGGGTTGGAGCGGTGAGGCACTGCCGGTGTTTAAGGGTTCGGTCGGTGAGGTGCTCTCAGTGTTTAATGATTTGGTCGGTGAGGCGCTGTCGGTGTTTAAGGGTTCGGTCGGTGAGGTGCTGCCGGTGCTTAAGGGTTGGAGCGGTGAGGCGCTGCTGGTGTTTAAGGGTTCGGTCGGTGAGGTCTGTGAGGCGCTGCCGGTGTTTAAGGGTTCGTTCGGTGAGGCGTTTCCGGTGTTTATGGGTTGGAGCGGTGAGGCGCTGCCGTTGTTTATGGGTTCGGTCGGTGAGGCGCTGCCGGTTTTTAAGGATTCGGTCGGTGAGGCGCTGTCGGTGTTTAAGGGTTGGTAGTGGTGAGGTGCTGCCGGTGTTTAAGGGTTCGGTCGGTGAGGTGCTCTCAGTGTTTAATGATTTGGTCGGTGAGGCGCTGTCGGTGTTTAAGGGTTCGGTCGGTGAGGTGCTGCCGGTGCTTAAGGGTTGGAGCGGTGAGGCGCTGCTGGTGTTTAAGGGTTCGGTCGGTGAGGTGCTGCCGGTGTTTTTATTTTGAAGGAATCCATTTTCTCACAGATTCAACAGGAACAAAAGTATTGAGACAGCTGGACAGATTATTGTGTGTGGACAGAACACAGACAGTAAAATAATCATCGGACGTTGACTAGAGACTGAAATGTTCATTTGACATCCAGTGAATCAAGTTTTATAAATCAAAATACGCTCTTTCACTGAAACACCATTGAGGCTTGCATGAAATATGCTGGGTTTCTGATAGCATTCCAGCAAAACCAGTTTTAGTCTAGTTTAGATAGAATATAGATAGAACATAGAGATAAAACAAGATAGAACAGGTGTTTAAGGGTTCGGTCAGTGAGGTGCTGCCGGTGTTTAAGGGTTGGAGCGGTGAGGCGCTGCTGTTGTTTATGGGTTCGGTCAGTTAGGCGCTGCCGGTTTTTAAGGATTCGGTCTGTGAGGCGCTGTCTGTGTTTAAGGGTTCGGTCGGTGAGGTGCTGCCGGTGTTTAAGGGTTCGGTCGGTGAGGCGCTGCCGGTGTTTAAGGGTTCGGTCGGTGAGGCGCTGCCGGTGCTTAAGGGTTGGAGCGGTGAGGTGCTGCCGATGTTTAAGGGTTGGAGCGGTGAGGCGCTGCCGTTGTTTATGGGTTCGGTCGGTGAGGCGCTGCCGGTTTTTAAGGATTCGGTCGGTGAGGCGCTGTCGGTGTTTAAGGGTTGGTAGTGGTGAGGCGCTGCCGGTGTTTAAGGGTTCGGTCGGTGAGGTGCTCTCAGTGTTTAATGATTTGGTCGGTGAGGCGCTGTCGGTGTTTAAGGGTTCGGTCGGTGAGGTGCTGCCGGTGCTTAAGGGTTGGAGCGGTGAGGCGCTGCTGGTGTTTAAGGGTTCGGTCGGTGAGGTGCTGCCGGTGCTTAAGGGTTGGAGCGGTGAGGCACTGCCGGTGTTTAAGGGTTCGGTCGGTGAGGTGCTCTCAGTGTTTAATGATTTGGTCGGTGAGGCGCTGTCGGTGTTTAAGGGTTCGGTCGGTGAGGTGCTGCCGGTGCTTAAGTGTTGGAGCGGTGAGGCGCTGCTGGTGTTTAAGGGTTCGGTCGGTGAGGTCTGTGAGGCGCTGCCGGTGTTTAAGGGTTCGTTCGGTGAGGCGTTTCCGGTGTTTATGGGTTGGAGCAGTGAGGCACTGCTGGTGTTTAAGGGCTGGAGCGGTGAGGTTTGTGAGGTGCTGCCGGTGTTTAAGGGTTCGGTCGGTGAGGCGCTGCCGGTGTTGAAGGATTCGGTCGGTGAGGCGCTGCCGGTTTTTAAGGATTCGGTCGGTTAAGGGTTCGGTCTCTGAGGTCTGTGAGGTGCTGCTGGTGTTTAAGGGCTGGAGCGGTGAGGTGCTGCCGGTATTTAAGGATTGGAGCGGTGAGGTGCTGCCGGTGTTTACGGGTTCGGTCGGTGAAGCGCTGCCGGTGTTTACGGGTTCGGTCGGTGAAGCGCTGCTGGTGTTTAAGGGTTCGGTCGGTGAAGCGCTGCCGGTGCTTAAGGGTTGGAGCGGTGAGGTGCTGCCAGTGTTTATGGGTTCGGTCGGTGAGGCTCTGCTGGTGTTTAATGGTTCGGTCGGTGAGGCCTTGCCGGTTTTTAAGGATTCGGTTGGTGAGGCGCTGTCGGTGTTTAAGGGTTCGGTCGGTGAGGTTTGTGAGGTGCTGCCGGTGTTTAAGGGTTCGGTCGGTGGGGCGCTGCCGGTGTTGAAGGATTCGGTCAGTGAGGCGCTGCCGGTTTTTAAGGATTCGGTCGGTGAGGCGCCGCCGGTTTTTAAGGATTCGGTCGGTGAGGCGCCGCCGGTGTTTAAGGGTTCGGTCGGTGAGGCGCTACCGGTGTTTAAGGGTTGGAGCGGTGAGGCGCTGCCGTTGTTTATGGGTTCGGTCGGTGAGGCGCTGTCGGTGTTTAAGGGTTCGGTCGGTGAGGTGCTGTCGGTGTTTAAGGGTTCGGTCGGTGAGGTGCTGCCGGTGTTTAAGGGTTGGAGTGTTGGAGTGTTTAAGGGTTCGGTCGGAGAGGTGCTGCCGGTGTTTAAGGGTTCGGTCGGTGAGGTGCTCTCAGTGTTTAACGATTTGAGCGGTGAGGCGCTGCTGGTGTTTAAGGGTTCGGTCGGTGAGGTCTGTGAGGTGCTGCCGGTGTTTAAGGGTTCGGTCGGTGAGGCGCTGCCGGTGTTAAACGGTTTGGTCGGTGAGGTGCTGCCTGTGTTTAAGGGTTCGGTCGGTGAGGCGCTGACGGTGTTAAACGGTTTGGTCGGTGAGGTGCTGCCTGTGTTTAAGGGTTCGGTCGGTGATGCGCTGACTGTGTTAAAGGGTTCGGTTGGTGAGGTGCTGCCGGTGTTTAAGGGTTCGGTTGGTGAGGTGCGGCCGGTGTTTAAGGGTTAGTTTGTTTGTTTGTTTTTTTTTTGTCTCTCCCCCCCCTTTTACCTAATGGGTGGTTGTTGAATTAAAGCGTAATGATGCACTGATGGACCTTGCATATTGCGCAACAAAGTGTATATTTAAAATTCTATTCCCCCTCTCTCTGTCTGTCTTGCTCTTTCTTTCTCCATCTCTCTCTCTGCCTCCTGTCTCTCTCTCTCTCTCTCTTTATTTCTCTCACAGATACTCACACTACTTACCACGCAGCACTGCTAATCCAAATACCGACCACACAACACTACTGACCACACGACCTCGAATCTACTGACCACATAGCCTTGAAACTACTGACCACACAACACTACTGACCACACAGCCTTGAAACTACTGACCTGACCACACAGCGTTTAAACTACTGACTGCACAACACTACTGACCACACCACTGAAAACACAGCCTCTTAACTACTGACCACACAACAACCTGGCCCTGCTGATCAGATTGGTATTCAGTTGTTTATCCAGAATTACTGTGAAGAGAACGTGGATTCTGAAGACACTCCTTTCTGTGGAATGTGGTTCTCTGTTCTGTGGAATCTGGAAACAGTTTGTGTTTTTATTTTGAAGGAATCCATTTTCTCACAGATGCAACAGGGACAAAAGTATTGAGACAGCCGGACAGATTATTGTGTGTGGACAGAACACAGACAGTAAAATAATCATCGGACGTTGACTAGAGACTGAAATGTTCATTTGACATCCAGTGAATCAAGTTTTATAAATCAAAATACGCTCTTTCACTGAAACACCATTGAGGCTTGCATGAAATATGCTGGGTTTCTGATAGCATTCCAGCAAAACCAGTTTTAGTCTAGTTTAGATAGAATATAGATAGAACATAGAGATAAAACAAGATAGAACAGATACTATAGTTATGTGAGAAAATGTGCTCTGCCCGGTTTTCTGTTTCTAAAGAAAGAGGAAAGAGAAACATCTTTTAATTCTCTCTCTCTCTCTCTCCCTCTCTGTCTCGCGCTCTCTCTCTCTCGCTCTCTCTCTCTGTTGCTCTCTCTCTGTCGCTCTCTCTCTCTGTTTCTCTCTCTCTCTCTGTCTCTGTCGCTGTCTCTCTCTCTCTCTCTCTCTCTCCCCAGATTATCTGGTTGTATGATCACAGCTGAAGGCTGTTCTTCTCTGGATTCAGCTCTCAGTTTAAGCCCCTCCCACCTGAAATAACTGGATCTGAGCTACAACCACCCAGGAGAGTCAGGAGTGAAGCTGCTCTCTGCTCGACTGGAAGATCCACACTGCTCACTCAGCTCACTCAGGTATGGACAACAGAGGTGTGTGTGTTGTTGCTGTTGTTGTTAACAATCTAAAACTATTGATCCTTTGTGGTACAGTAACAGTACTCTCTCTCTCTCTCTCTCTCTCTCTCTCTCTCTCTCTCTCTCTCTCTCTCTCGTAAGTGGAATCTGGTTTTGTCGAATGTGGTTTCAACTCCGACACAGTTCAAGGCTCAGGGTTGCATTTATCATACAGTTTAGTGCTTAAATCATCTACAGGCATGTTTCTGTTCACGGAGGGAGATTCAGTCATTAGTCACTACGTTAAGATCTACGACAGTAAACTATAAATAAAGGCAAACAGGTCCTAGGTGAGGGAATAGACAAATAGCGGTTCAGACCTCTTCTGATGAATAAGAATTATGGAAGCCGTTTTCCCTCGCCCGGACGTGGGTCACCGGGGCCTCCCTCTGGAGCCAGGCCTGGAGGTGGGGCCCGATGGCGAGCGCCTGGTGGTCGGGCCTTTACCCATGGGGCCCGGCTGGGCTCAGCCCGAAGAGGCAACGTGAGTCCCCCTTCCCATGGGCTCACCACCTGTGGGAGGGGCCAAAGAGGTCGGGTGAATTGTGAGCCGAGCGGTGGCCGAAAACGGGGGCCTTGGTGGTCTGATCCTCGGCTGCAGAAGCTGGCTCTAGGGACGTGGAATGTCACCTCTCTGGTGGGGAAGGAGCCTGAGCTAGTGCATGAGGTTGAGAAGTTCCAGCTAGATATAGTTGGACTCACCTCGACGCACAGCTTGGACTCTGGAACCAGTCTCCTTGAGAGGGGCTGGACTCTTTTCCACACTGGAGTTGCCACTGGTGAGAGGCCTGAGCAGGTGTGGGTATACTCATTGCCCCACGGCTTGGGGCCAGTACATGGGGATTTACCCCGGTAGATGAGAGGGTGGCGGCCCTCCGCCTTCGGGTTGGGGGACGGGTCCTTAGTGTTGTCTGCACTTATGCGCCAAAAAGCATTCTGGACTACCCACCCTTTCTGGGGTCCCTGGAGGGGGCGCTGGAGAGTGTCCCTCCTGGCGACTCCATCGTTCTGCTGGGGGACTTCAATGCTCACGTGGGTAATGACAGTGACACCTGGATGGGCGTAATTGGGAGGAATGGCCCTCCTGATCTGAACCAGAGCGGCGTTTTGTTATTGGACTTTTGTGCTCGTCACACAAAAGTCCAATAACCACTCTGGTTAAGGGTGGCGGTGGTCTAGTGGTAGGGTACCTGCATACGAACCTCTGGATCAAGAGGTTCCTGGTTCGAATCTTGATCCTCTGGCACTACCACCATTGGGTCCTTAAGCAAGACCCTTAACCCTGAGTTGCTCCAGGGGGACTGTCCCTGTAATTAGGACCTGTAATTCGCTGTGGATAAGAGCGTCTGCTAAATGCCGTAAATGTAAATGTAAATGACACGGATTGTCCATAATGAACACCATGTTCAGGCATAAGGATGTCCACATATGCACCTGGCACCAGGACACCCTAGGTTCCAGTTCCATGATCGACTTTGTGGTCATGTCGTCGGATTTGCGGCCCCATGTCTTGGACACTCGGGCGAAGAGAGGGGCGGAGCTGTCAACCGACCATCACCTGGTGGTGAGTTGGCTTCATTGGTGGGGGAGTATGCCGGTCAGCCCTGGTAGACCCAACGACATTGTGAGGGTCTGCTGGGAACGTCTGGCAGAGTCCCCTGTCAGGACAAGCTTCAACTCCCACCTCTGTCAAAGCTTTAACCACGTCCTGGGGGAGGTGGGGGACATTGAGTCTGAATGGACTATGTTCCGCGCCTCCATTGTCAAGGCGGCTGACTGGAGCTATGGCCGGGAGGTGGTCGGTGCCTGTCGTGGTGGCAACCCTAGAACCCGTTGGTGGACACCAGCGGTGAGGGATGCCATCAAGCTGAAGAAGGAGTCCTACTGGGCCTTTTTGGCCAGTAGGGCTCCGGAGGCAGCTGATAGGTCCCGACAGGCCAAGTGGAATGGTTGCTGAGGCAAAAACTCGGGCATGGGAGGAGTTTGGAGAGGCCATGGAGAAGGACTTCTAGACGGCTTCGTGGAAATTCTGGTCCACCATCCCGCATCTCAGGAGGGGAAAGCAGTGCACAGTCAACACAGTGTATAGTGGGGATGGTGCGCTGCTGACCTCGACTCGGGACGTCGCTGGGGGAAGTACTTCGAAGACCTCCTTAATTCCACCAACATGCCTTCCGAGGAGGAAGCAGAGCCTGGGGACATAGAGGTGGACCATAGAGTGGATGAGATCCGCCCAGAGTTCCTCAAGGCTCTGGATGTTGTAGGACTGTCATGGCTGACACACCTGCAACATCCCATGGACATCGGGGATGGTGCCTCTGGATTGGCAAACCGGGGTGGTGGTCCCCCTCTTTAAGAAAGGGGACCGGAGGGTGTGTTCCAACTATCGAGGGATCACACTTCTCAGCCTCCCGGGGAAAGTCTATTCAGGGGTCCTGGAAAGGAGGGTCCGTCGGATAGTCGAACCTCGGATTCAGGAGGAGCAGTGTGGTTTTCGTCCAGGTCGCGGAACAGTGGACCAGCTCTACACCCTTAGCAGGGTCCTGGAGGGTGCATGGCAGTTTGCCCAACCAGTTTACATGTGCTTTGTGGACTTGGAGAAGGCATTCGACCGTGTCCCTCGGGGGCTCCTGTGGGGGGTACTCCGGGAGTATGGGGTATCGGATTCCCTTTTAAGGGCTGTCCGGTCCCTGTACAACCGGTGTCAGAGCTTGGTCCGCATTGCCGGCAGTAAGTTGGACCTGTTCCCGGTGAGGGTTGGACTCCGCCAGGGCTGCCCTTTGTCAACGATCCTGTTCATAATTTTTATGGACAGGATTTCTAGGCACAGCCAGGGCGTTGAGGGGGTCTGGTTTGGTGGGCTCAGGATTGGGTCACTGCTTTTTTCAGGATTGGGTCACTGCTTTTCTGCTTTTTCCTGTTGGCCTCATCATGCCGTGACCTTCAGCTCTCTCTGGATCGGTTCGCAGCCGAGTGTGAAGCGGCTGGGATGAGAATCAGCACCTCCAAATCTGAGGCCATGGTCCTCATTCGGAAAAGGGTGGAATGCCCTCTCAGCATTGGGAGTGAGACCTTACCCCAAGTGGAGGAATTTAAGTATCTCAGAATCTTGTTCAAGAGTGAGGGTAAAATGGATCGGGAGATCGACAGGCAGATTGGGGCAGCTTCTGCAGTGATGCGGGCTCTGCATTGGTCTGTCAATTTACCGGTCGATCTACGTCCCCACCCTCACCTATGGTCACGAGCTGTGGGTAGTGACCGAAAGAACGAGATCGCGAATACAAGCGGCTGAAATGAGTTTCCTCCGCAGGGTGTCTGGACTCTCCCTTAGAGATAGGGTGAGAAGCTCAGTCATCCGTGAGGGGCTCAAAGTAGAGCCGCTGCTCCTCCGCATTGAGAGGAGTCAGATGAGGTGGCTCGGGCATCTGATTAGGATGCCCCCTGGACGCCTCCCTGGTGAGGTGTTCCGGGCACGTCCCACCTGAAAGAGACCCCGGGGAAGACCCAGGACACGCTGGAGAGACTATCTCTCTCGGCTGGCCTGGGAACGCCTTGGGATCTGCCCGGAGGAGCAGGAAGAAGTGGCCGGAGAGAGGGAAGTCTGGGCATCCCTGCTGGAGCTGCTGCCCCCGCTACCCGACCTCGGATAAGCGGAAGAAAATGGATGGATGGATGGACTTTTAAACGTGTTTTTGGGAAACATTTCTAAGGACCTTGTCCTTTGAAGAGGTTCTGTATTGGACCATAATACGGTCCTGCACTCAGTCCTGGATTCACTGGTGTTTCTCAGACTGATGTTTTCTGATGCAGACGGTCTTTCCAACTCTACAGATCCACTGGATCCAATATCACACATGACCAGTTTGTGTTAAAGTACATTAAAGATCAAAGGTGTTTTAACTGTGTTTCAGGATGAAGTTTCTCTTTGTGAAGATACTGATTTTCTCCAGCTTTATGGAGGCCACATCAGGTAAGAGTTCCCTCTGTGTGTGTGAGAGAGAACTTTTAGTGAAAAACTATGAAGGTGGTTTAGAACTACAGGATGTGTTTATGGGTATATGTGATGTATTTACTGCAGAGAACTTTAAGGTGCTTGGACCAGGAGCTCCTCTTTTTGTTGAAGTGGGTGAAGATCTGGTTCTGCCCTGTTCTCTCCAACCCAACATCAGTGCTGAGAACATGATGGTGGAGTGGATGAGACCAGAACTGAGTGAAGATAACAGACTAGTTCACCAGTATGAAGATCGTGATGACAGGAATTATGATCAGATGGAGTCTTACAGAGGAAGAACAGCTCTGTTTAAAGAAGAAATGAAGAAAGGAAACACTTCACTGAAACTCTCAGCCGTCCAGTTTTCTGATGATGGACTTTATCAGTGTTTAATTCAGGACAGGTCCTCACGTGGAAACATCACTGTTAGTGTTCAAGTCGAAGGTAAGACTTACTTTCAAAATACCTCCTCTGTATTTAACACACACACACACCATCCAGCAAAGTGCCAGACATATCCAGCACCCAGGGAGCATTGATGGGCGCAGTACCTTGGGTTTTTATAAGATTCCTCTTTTCTGACTCTTGAACCTCTTCTGTCCTGACAGCATCCTGTCTCTATACACTCACTCCATTTCTGCCGTCTGAAAGCTGCTGGTAGGCAGTTTGATCGACTGTATTAAAAACTCTCTGTTGGTTCTCAATCTTTATGTTGATCACATGTTGAAATATCAATCCGTCCTTAATGCTGCTCGTTTATGTTACCTTTCATCTGAGATCAACAACAGCAGCTGTGAACCCAAGGCCTTGTTCACTGCTGTAAATAAATCTCTTCAGCCCTCAGCACCTTCTCTTTCAGGTTCTCACTTGTGATTCATTTCTTCACTTTTTCTAGACTGATTACTCTATTGAAATCATCCTAATGTTCAATTACTTCATTTATCTTCATTCATAATCACTACATTCAACACAAATATGTATAATTTGTAGAAGAAACATATTTTTTTCTTTTGTAGGATTTATTAAAGTAGTTGGTGCAGAAGCTCTACTTGTGGTTGAAGTTGGTGAAGATCTGGTTCTGCCTTGTTCTCTAAAACCCAGCGTCAGTGCTGAGGACATGTTTGTGGAGTGGACCAGATTTCATCTGAAAAACAAACTAGTTCATCTGTATGAAGATCGTAAGGACAGGAATTATGAGCAGATGGAGTCTTACAGAGGAAGAACAGCTCTGTTTAAAGAAGAGCTGAAGAAAGGAAACACTTCACTGAAACTCTCAGCCATCCAGCTTTCTGATGAGGGAGCTTACCAGTGTTATGTTGAATCCTCGTCCTGGTCTCATTATGTAATTGTTTATGTTGAAGTTAAAGGTAAGAAACATCATCATGTCTGTGTATCATGACTTATTAATCATTTTTGTAGCAAAGAAGTGATATTATAATTATTTTACAGTGAATTTTATAGAATAATTAAATAAAAAGTAATTAGAAATGTAATACCTTTTAAGATTTGTAATGAATAAATTAAATTAAGGAAAATACTGGAGTAAGTAACAAATTATCCAGAATTTTTCAGTAAAACAGTAAATTTATTAAATACTCTCCACCCACTGACAGTGTCACAATATCATGATAGTTTATATTATTATAGAAGAATTTAATAAATGTAAATTGAAGTTCTTAATAGATCATTAAAATACTACAGAAAATGTATTCATTATTATTAAAGTTAAGATCTGATGAGGTAAATGATTTGGTTTTGACCTGCTTGTTTTTCACTCTGTGTTTCAGGAAAACATTTTCATGCTGGGAAGATCGCCGTCATGTGCTTTTCAGTTTTTGCTGTTCTATTACTGGCCTTCACAGCTTACATCTGGAAAGGTACGTTTAATGAAGAAGATTCAGAAGAACTTTTATAGACTTTACATTTTCAGTCTTTGAATGATGTGACTGTTAATATAATGCAGTGGGTTTTTAAGACTTTTGGGAGACTGGATTCTCCAGTTTGATCACCTGATAGGCAGTGAAACTGAAACAGCTCAGGTGAACTGTCAGGTTCACTGCTGATGGAGCTAATCTTTAAAGATATTGAGTTCTTTTCAGTGGAGCTCAGTTCCTCTTTAGAGTGTTCAGATTGATGGTGATTGAATTTGATCACAGATTAATAATCATCTTAAAACAGCACAGCAGCACCTGAGAGTGTAACACAGAACCAGTGTTCCCACTACATTCATACAGTTTCAGAATCTACTAGTGATTTTCTCCCATTCCTGACTGTAGTTTGCTATAAAAAACTCGACAGTAAAACAAGCTCTGAGGCAGAAACAAGCACAGTAACAGCAAACCAACAGACAACAGACCTCCAAACTAAACACAGACAAGAAATAAAACCTCAAAAATGAGGAACAGATGAGAAGATCACAGTGGGAGGAGCAACAACCTGAGAGCAGGTGAGGAGCATGAAGAGGGTGGAGCAAAGAAAGAGCTCAGGAGGAAGAAAAGACACATGACTGGAAAACTAAACCAAGGACACAAGGCAATGTTAGACCATGGGAAGAAGACAGGACAGTTACAGTGAAGAGAAACTTTTAAAACATTTCATTTATTTTATTTTTTTTGCATAATAAATTTGAGACAGTAATGATTTGATGAACATGCTGTGAAGATTATTATATATTGTTGTTTAGTTTATAAACCTTCATTTTATATAAAGCTTTTAAAAAGGGATTTTGGCTATAAAAAACAAATGATGGAGGGGATGAGGGAGTAATCACTTTTACATCCTAGAAATGCTGCATATAAAGCACCACCTAGACCCTACAATAATAAAGAACGGATATTCATGAGAAGAACAGAAACAATCCTCTGCTGCTGTAAACTTCATCACCTGTTCAGACCTCCAGTCACTGGATGATGGTGGTTTCTGAAAGCCTTCTGTTTTCTCCTTCCAGATAAATCTTCCAAACAGCAGCTCTCTCCAGCCCAGTGTTCAGTCATCACCTACATGCGTCTGAAGTCCCAGTACGTGAAGGAAGAGTTTAACCTGAAGAACTTCAACACAGAGGAAGAGGGTTACAGACGACTCATCCCAGCGATCACCAACTACAGAAAGGCTCAGTGAGTGTTTACCAGAAATAATATCATTTAAATTAAGTAGTTTGATTGGTATAAAACATCTCTTCATTGTACAGCGTGCGCTACATGAAATATTATAGGTTAAGAATCAGAAATGCTGCATTAAGTATTTCTTAGCATCGAATAATCTCAAAATATACTAAACAGTAGTGACTGTAATGTGTAAATACGTATGTTCAAACCAAGCTTATTGGAACAAGCTCTATTATTTTAATATCAGATTCACATTTAGAAAGAATGAAGAGTTTATTTTTAAACACAAGGGCTGAATTAAATTCTACATTATCAGATACTGACAAGTTCTCTTTGGAGGAGTTTAATAATAATCTGAAAATGTGAGCAAGAGCTGCAGAAGAGTTCATGATGTCCAGTTTCGTCCATAGTTTAAAGCTTGATCCACCGTTCATTCCACATAAACTGCTGTAATGAGAAACGTGCCTAATAAACTGGAAATATTGTTAATCCCAGCTTTTATGCAATTAACTAATCATTTTAACATTGTTGATGGATGAACTTGCTAAACAAAGACAAACACACATTTCTGCTTGTTATATTGTGTTCTGTGAAATTTTTGAAGTAAAGGTGTAAAATTTTTATTTAATATTTGAACATGTAAAATGAAAAATAAACAGTGAGTCCAAGTCTTCAAACCTCGTTAAGACAGTCCAAGACTAAAAGCCGAGAGCTGGAGGGTGGAATTACATTTTTTCCACAAATGTTGATGTATCTCCAAATGTAAATCTGAATATTTATTTTTTACTATTTTAATTTACTTTTCTTTTTCATCTGTAGATTTGCGGGCTGTAAACTTTCTGAACAGTCCCTCAAAACACTGGTCACAGCTTTACAGTCAGAAAACTCCCTGAAAGATCTCGACCTCAGTAACAATGACCTGCAGGATTCAAGAGTGCAGCTCTCTGCTGGACTGAAGAGTTCACACTGTAAACTGGAGACTCTCAGGTCAGATTTACAACACACAATGATGTTCTTCAGTTTTGCAATAGTAATGGACAAGTTGATGGACGAGGTTAGACAGGAGTCTCCGTGGATGATGATGTTTGCTGATGATGTTTGTAGCTTGAGGAGAACCTGGAGAGATGGAGATATGATCTAGAGAGGAGAAGAATGAAAGTGAGTAGGGCAAGGACAGAATACATGCGTTTGTTACCTCCACTCCCTGCATCCTAACCACTCCACTTTCCTCCCTTTCATTCACGAAAGGGAGGAAAGTGGAGTGGTTAGGATGCAGGGAGTGGAGGTAACAAAGGTGGAGGAGTTTAAATACTTGGGATCAACAGTTCAGGGTAACAGCAAGTGTGGAAGAGAGTTGAAGAAGAGAGTGCAGGCAGGTTGGAAAGGGTGGAGAAGAGTGGCTGGAGTGATTTGTTACAGACAGGTACCAGCTAGAGTGAAAGGGAAGGTTTACAAGAAAGTAGTGAGACCAGCTATGTTGTATAGAGACGGTGGCACTGATGAAAAGACAGGAGTTGGAGCTGGAGGTGTCAAAGTTAAAGATGCTGAAATTTTCGTTGGGTGTGACGAGGTTGGACAGGATTAGAAATGAGTATATTGGAGGGACAGCTCAGGTTGGACAATTTGGAGACAAAGTTAGAGAAGCAAGAGTGCATTTGGACATGTCCAGAGGAGAGACGAGGATTATATTGGGAGGAGGATGTTGAAGATGGAGCTGCCAGGAAAGAGGAGAAGAGGAAGACCAAAGAGGAGGTTTATGGACGTCATGAGAGAAGACATGAAGGGGGTTGTTTTGAAGGAGGAAGATGCAAACGACAGGAAGAAATGGAGACAGTTGATCCACTGTGGCGACCCCTAAACGGGAGCAGCCAAAAGAAAAAGAAGTGTTCTTCAGTTTTATACTACAACTGTGTAAATGTTGTTTGTGTATTTCTGTCTGATCTTCTGTATGAAGTGTTGTATTTACTCTTCTTTTTCAGACTCTCTGGGTGTAAACTCAGTAAATCGTCCTGTCAAACCCTGCAGTCAGTTCTACAATCAGAAAACTCCTTGAAAGATCTGGACCTCAGTAACAATGACCTGCAGGATTCAGGAGTGGAGCTGCTCTCTTCTGGACTGAAGAGTTCACACTGTAAACTGGAGACTCTCAGGTGAGGATTCTGTCTCTTCATCACTGAAGATCAATATAAAGTTCACACTGTAAACTGGAGACTCTCAGGTGAGGATTCTGTCTCTTCATCACTGAAGATAAATATAAAGTTCACACTGTAAACTGGAGACTCTCAGGTGAGGATTCTGTCTCTTTCTATCAAGTCTTCGTCACGAGTCCAGTTCAGTTTACTGGTCATATGTAGGTTATCAGGGTCAACAGTTCAATGAAATGTGCTGAAGAAGAAGAAGCAGTAAACTCAGCACTACGAACACGAGTAATAATGTAAATAAACATGTTTAATATTTACAGAAACTACAAAGAGAGTGTTTCAGAATATAAAGGGAAACAGGAAGAAAGGACATTGTCCTGCAGTCCATCAGATAATAATGAGAGGGATCTTTGTGCTGTGTAGATGTTGGAGAACCGAACACAGTGAGACACTCTGTGGACCCAAGATCAACCAGGTTCCCTGTTCTCTCTAAAGCTGTAAGGCTCCCACTGGCGGCCGGAGGGAGAGACTCCTTACAGCATCACTGCTCTTACGTTACACAGAATACTTTCCTAAACTTTAGAGAGTGTGAGAGTGTAAAGTATTAAAATATAAATATTTAACAAACATGTAGTATATAAAATAATAATGTGTAAAAGTGACGGTGCATTCAGAAATATTTCACACTGGGTGAAGAGTGAGAGAGTGAGTGAAATACTTTTATGTGCTGTAACATAAAGCTGTGGAGTAGCTGATCTTCACCTGTCCGCTCTGCTGACTCCGCTTTTATGGCTGCAACAGACAGTCAGGTGAGCAGCGACAGGAGCTCTTATCAACCATCTGACCAACCAAGACCAAACAAGAACATCCAACTGTCCTGGTTTCCACACGTTTATAAGGTCCAGCCTGCTTTTGTACCAAATGATGATTCTAATCACCCGTTTGAAATCACAACCTTTTACCTCATTATCACCTTAGCATGATGTGAGCAGGTATTATCTGGGTGACTGTTCTCAGCTCTTCTACTGAACGTGTCTGTGTTTGATTTGTTCTCATCTGCAGATTAGCTTTGTGTAATCTTGGTGGATCTACATGTGAATATCTGGGATCAGCTTTACAAAATGAGACCTTGTCCCTGAAAGAACTGGATCTCAGTAAGAACAACCTGCAGGACTCAGGAATGGATGCACTCTCTACTGGATTGAAGGTTCCACACTGTAAACTGGAGACTCTCCGGTCAGAAACACAACATTTGAACTGATTTCTGTTTTGCAGACATTTTCTAATTCTAGTCTCATTTGTCACAGACACATGATAGTGAGTTAAACTGGCTAAATATTAAACATCTGCTTTATAAAAATATGATTTACACTTTAAGAAGGCTCTAGATATCAGATTTAATCAGGATGGTTTAATGTTCAGGAGACAGAAACTGGAGCCAGGCCAGGTGAACTTTCACACCAGCTCAGTACAATTATACATCTTCCCCAGTTCTATAAACCAGTTCTCAAACTGGTCCTCAGAGATCCCTGACTGGTCCTCTATCTCTGTGTTGGGTTGGAGCATAAATCTGGACAGTCTGGGTTAGTCTCAGGTGTCCCTGAGAAGTGCTGACCTAAGTCACATGTTAACACTCATCAGTGTTTGTGTGTCTGATCACTTGGGGGTCGTGGGGGGAGAAATTTCCCCTCTGGGGGGTTTAAGACTCAGAGGAAGATTGTGGGTGAATATTTGTCTTTTCTCATAAAGAAACATTTTCATTAAAATACATGTTGACGTTCAAGTAACCCAGCCACTAGGGATGCACAAGCCAGTGTATTTCTTCGTGCCGGTCCCAAGCCGGGGTAAATGGGGAGGATTACGTCAGGAAGGGCATCCGGTGTAAAACTTTTGCCAAATCAATATGCGGACAACGATACAGAATTCCATACCGGATTGGTCGAGGCCCGGGTTAACAACGACCGCCATCAGTACTGTTAGCCTACAGGGTGCTGGTGGAAATTGGACTACTGTTGGCCAAAGAAAAAGAAGAAGAGGAGGAAGGCATGTCCAGAGGGAAAAGGAGAGAAAGAAGGAGAGGAGAGTGGAAGTGAGGGTAGGGACTTTGAATGGTGGCAGCATGACTGGTAAAGGTAGAGAATTAGCTGATGTGATGAAGAGAAGGAAGGTTGACATTTTGTGTGTGCAAGAGACTAGATGGAAGGGTAGTAAGGCCAGGTGTATTGGAGGAGGGTTTAAACTGTTCTTACATGGTGTGGATAGAAGGAAGAATGGAGTAGGTGTTATCCTGAAGGAAGAGTATGTGGAGAGTGTTTTGGAAGTGAAGAGGGTTTCAAAGAGGGTGATGAGTTTGAAGCTGGAAGTTGAAGGTGTGATAATGAATGTTGTTAGTGCTTATGCTCCACAAGTTGGTTGTAAGATGGAAGAGAAGGAAAAATTCTGGAGTGAGTTAGATGAAGTCATAGAGATTGTACACAGGGGAGAGAGAGTGGTAATTGGTGCAGATTTTAATGGTCATATTGGTGAAGGGAACAGAGGTGATGAGGAGGTGATGGGTAGGCATGGTGTCAAGGAGAGGAATGCTGAAGGTCAGATGGTTGTAGATTTTGCAAAAAGGATGGAAATGGCTGTAGTTAATACTTATTTTAAGAAGAGGGAGGAGCACAGGGTGACGTATAAGAGTGGAGGAAGATGCTCACAGGTGGATTATATTCTTTGCAGGAGGGTCAGTCTGAAAGTGATCAGAGACTGCAAAGTAGTGACAGGGGAGAGTGTAGCTAAACAGCATAGGATGGTGGTCTGTGGGATGACCTTGAAGGTCAAGAAGAGAAGGAAAGTGAAGGCAGAGTCGAGGATCAAGTGGTGGAAGCTGAAGGAGGAAGACTGTAAGGTGGAATTCAGGCAGGAGTTAACACGGGCACTGGGAGGTGTTGAAGAGCTACCGGATTGCTGGGAAACTACTGCAGAAGTGATCAGGCAGACGGCTAGAAATGTACTTGGTGTGACATCTTGAAGGAAGAAGGAGGATAAGGAAACCTGGTGGTGGAACCAAGAAGTCCAGGAGTGTAATTAGGACATGTAAGTCGCTCTGGATAAGAGCGTCTGCTAAATGCCGTAAATGTAAATGTAAATGTATTCAAAAGAAGAGGGAGGCAAAGAATACATGGGACAGTCAGAGAGATGAAGAAAGTAGACAGGTGTACAAGGAGATGAACCGCAGGCCGAAGAAAGCAGTGGTGAAGGCGAAAGATAAGGTGTTTGGTGAATTGTATTAGAGGTTTGACAGTAAAGAGGGAGAAAAGGACCTTTACCGATTGGCTAGACAGAGAGACAGATCTGTGAAAGATGTGCAGCAGGTCAGGACGATTAAAGATAGAAATGGAAACGTACTCGCAGGTGAACAGAGTGTGTTGAGCAGATGGAAGGAATACTTTGAGGGGCTGATTAATGAAGAAAATGAGAGAGAGAGAAGATTGGATGATGTAAGGAGAGTGAACCAGGAAGTGCAGTAAATAAACAAGATGGAAGTAAGGGCAGCGATGAAGAGGATGAAGAATGGAAAGGCCATTGGACCGGATGACATACCAGTGGAAGCATGGAGATGTTTAGGGGAGATGGCAGTTGAGTTTCTGACCAGATTGTTTAACACAATCTTGGCAAGTGAGAAGATGTCTGAGGAGTGGAGACGACGTGTACTGGTACCGATCTTCAAGAATAAGGGTGATGCACAGAGCTGTAGTAACTATAGAGGGATAAATTTGATCAGCCACACCATGAAGTTATGGGAAAGAGGAGTGGAAGCTAGGTTAAGAAAAGAGGTGAGGATTAGTGAACAGCAGTATGGTTTTATGGCAAGAAAGAGCACCACAGATGCAATGTTTGTTCTGAGGGTGTTGATGGAGAAGAACAGAGAAGGTCAGAAGGAGCTGCCTTTGTGGATTTGGAGAAAGCAGATGACAGGGTGCCTAGAGAGGAGTTGTGGTCTTGTATGAGGAAGTCTGGTGTTACAGAGAAGTATGTGAGAGTAGTTCAGGATATGTATGATGGCAGTGTAACAGTGGTGAGATCTGCAGTGGGAGTGATGGATGCATTTAAGGCAGAGGTTGGATTACATCAAGGATCAGCACTGAGCCCATTCTTGTTTGCAGTAGTAATGGACAGGTTGACGGATGAGGTTAGACAGGAGTCTCCGTGGACGATGATGTTTGCTGATGATATTGTGATCTGTAGTGAGAGTAGGGAGTAGCCTGAGGAGAACCTGGAGATATGCTCTTGAGAGGAGAGGAATGAAAGTGAGTAGGGCAAAGACAGAATACATGAGTGTAAATGAAAGGGAGGAAAGTGGAGTGGTTAGGATGCAGGGAGTGGAGGTAACAAAGGTGGAGGAGTTTAAATACTTAGGATCAACAGTTCAGAGTAATGGCGAGTGTGGAAGAGAGGTGAAGAAGAGAGTGCAGGCTGGTTGGAATGGGTGGAGAAGAGAGGCTGGAGTGATTTGTGACAGACGCGTACCAGCTAGAGTAAAAGGGAAGGTTTACAGGACAGTAGTGAGACCAGCAATGTTGTACGGGTTGGAGACGGTGGCACTGACGAAAAGGCAGGAGGCAGAGTTGGAGGTGTCAGAGTTAAAGATGCTGAGATTTTCGTTGGGTGTGACGAGGATGGACAGGATTAGAAATGAGTATATCAGAGGGACAGCTCAAGTTAGACGTCTTGGAGACAAAGTTAGAGAAGCAAGGTTGCGTTGGTTTGGACATGTCCAGAGAAGAGATGAGGATTATATTGGAAGGAGGATGTTGAAGATGGAGCTGCCAGGAAAGAGGAGAAGAGGAAGAACAAAGAGGAGGTTTATGGATGTGGTGAGAGAGGACATGCAGGTGGTCGGTTTGAAGCAGGAAGATGTAGAGGACAGGAAGAAATGGAGACAGTTGATCCGCTGTGGCGACCCCTAAACGGGAGCAGCCGAAAGAAAAAGAAGACATGTGGACGTTCAAGTAGAGGGTTGGCATGAGTGGAGTGTGTAGTTTAACTAATTCTTTCTCCAGAAAATCTGTAGCCGTGTCTGTACTTCTAAAATTCATGATATTTATAGTCATTTAAAATAATACTTGAAATAATAAAGTGAATTCAGTTTTTATTAAATTCACACTGTTCACACAATTACACTCAATATTGTATTCAATAATATTAAGTACAGAAAAAAAAACCCTCACAGTGATTCAGAGACGATCATAAAACTATTTATACTCACAAGAAAAGACGAAAAGAGGGATCTGAAAAGTTTATTCCACAATCCCCAACCAAAATCTGTTACCAAGAGAAACGCCATGGTAACGGGGTATAAAAGGTAATTTCTCTTTCAGTCTGAATGTATTTCTGTGTTTTTGCAGGTTGGCCTTGTGTAATTTCTCTGTGGAGTCCTGCAGGTCTCTCATTTCAGCTCTAAAAACAAAAATGTCCTCCCTGAAACATCTGGACCTCAGTAACAATGACCTGCAGGATTCAGGAGTGGAGCTGCTCTCTGCTGGACTGAAGAGTTCACACTGTAAACTGGAGACTCTCAGGTGAGGATTCTGTCTCTTCATCCTGGAAGGAAAGTTGTGAAAGCTCTGCAGGATTCTGCAGTGTTTAAAGGCTAATATGGGCTGATGTGTAAATCTGTCCTGATGTAATTGTAGTGAAGTATCGTGGTGGAGAGAGTTTGTCACATTTTCTGCAGATTTATCATCATCTAGTAGTAAAGACAAACTGAGCTTTAATCAAAACACAGCTGGATGGTCCAGATGATCACATGATGGAATTTGTTCATGACTGTAATAAACAGCAGATCAATCATATTTCACTCTGGTATTGACTGGAGGAGTGTCCATGTGCTCCTGTTGGAGAAAAAGTGCTGAAGAACAGGTGAGGAAATGTGTGAAGCAGTCAGACCTTCTTCAGGTGTTTACAGGAGGTCTGAACTTCTACACAGTGACTGACAGCCTCTCACTGAATACAAAGTTGTTTCTGAGTTTACTGTGTCTGAAATAAGAGAAGAGATGTTTACTTCTTCACAGGAAGCATCAAGACTGAGTGTAATCTCTGCTTCTTCATGTGCTTCACTCTACGGTCCTTGCTTTACTCTGACAGTCTGATCTCTGTCCTACTAAACAGACAAACAGACTTTTTAAAGGAATAATTGAACATAAAGTATTCACTCAGACTTCCTCTGACTGTAGATGCTGATGTAGGTTCTTCAGCTCAGGACTTCAGCTGGAGGGATCATATTGATAACTGTGGTGTTTATTTCTTTACAGACTGTCTTTGTGTAATCTTGGAGTAAAGACGTATGAAACCCTGCAGTCAGTTCTACAATCAGAAAACTCCCTGAAAGATCTGGACCTCAGTAACAATGACCTGCAGGATTCAGGAGTGGAGCTGCTCTCTGCTGGACTGAAGAGTTCACACTGTAAACTGGAGACTCTCAGGTGAGGATTCTGTCTCTTCATCACTGAAGATCAATATAAAGTTCACACTGTAAACTGGAGACTCTCAGGTGAGGATTCTGTCTCTTCATCACTGAAGATAAATATAAAGTTCACACAATAAACTGGAGACTCTCAGGTGAGGATTCTTTCTCCATCACTGAAGATAAATATAAAGTTCACACTGTAAACTAGAGTCTCTCAGGTGAGGATTCTTTCTCCATCACTGAAGATAAATATAAAGTTTACATTGTAAATTTGGAGACAAAATTAGAGAAGCAAGAAAGCATTTGGACATGTCCAGAGGAGAGACGAGGATTATATTGGGAGGAGGATGTTGAAGATGGAGCTGCCAGGAAAGAGGAGAAGAGGAAGACCAAAGAGGAGGTTTATGGACGTGGTGAGAGAAGACATGAAGGGGGTTGGTTTGAAGGAGGAAGATGCAAACGACAGGACGAAATGGAGACAGTTGATCCACTGTGGCGACTCCTAAACGGGAGCAGCCGATAGAAAAAGAAGTGTTCTTCAGTTTTATACTACAACTGTGTAAATGTTGTTTGTGTATTTCTGTCTGATTTTCTGTATGAAGTGTTGTGTTTACTCTTCTTTTTCAGACTCTCTGGTTGTAAACTCAGTAAACAGTCCTGTCAAACCCTGCAGTCAGTTCTACAATCAGAAAACTCCCTGAAAGATCTGGACCTCAGTAACAATGACCTGCAGGATTCAGGAGTGGAGCTGCTATCTGCTGGACTGAAGAGTTCACACTGTAAACTGGAGACTCTCAGGTGAGGATTCTGTCTCTTCATCACTGAAGATAAATATAAAGTTCACACTGTAAACTGGAGACTCAGGTGAGGATTCTGTCTCTCCATCACTGAAGATCAATATAAAGTTCACACTGTAAACTGGAGACTCTCAGGTGAGGATTCTGTCTCTTCATCACTGAAGATAAATATAAAGTTCACACTGTAAACTGGAGACTCTCAGGTGAGGATTCTGTCTCTTCATCACTGAAGATAAATATAAAGTTCACACTGTAAACTGGAGACTCACAGGTCAAATTAGACATTTACCAAAATTTATTTATTTCTTTATTTTAAGTGTGTGTTTGTGTGTGTGTGCGCCATATTTCTAGGAAAACTGACTCCAAATCACAAATTTTTGTCAACATTGTCAAAAAAAAGATGTATGTTGGTGAAGGAGAATCTGGTTCTAGTGATTCACATTAGTGATGAGAAAAGAAAGAAAAGAGTTCTTTTTAGTTGTAGGAAAGTGTTTGACTCTAAAATCTCTCTCTCTAGCTCTCTCTGTGAGTGGGCGGAGCTTGCGAGTGTGGGTGTGTTTGTTGGTGTGTGTGTGCGTCAGTGGCTGGCTTTGTGCTGGTTTCGCGGATTGTCGTGATGAGTCTTTTTCAACTGACTGAGTGATGGTGTGTGCTGAAGTACCATGCTCGGTGGAGGAGTGTGTGTTGGCGGTGGGACACGTTGTGGGTTGTGACTCTGTTAAGCCGGCATTGCGCATGAACAGCGCTGTGGTGATTTTTCTGGACAGTGTGGAGAAGTTCGGTCAGATGGTGGAAAGTGGAATCGCTCTCCACGACACCTTTGTTCAGGTTCTCCCCCTCACTCAGACCTCCAAAACGGTGAGCAGGAGAATGGTGAGAGTAGCCCTGTTGAACCCGGGCCTAGTGCTAGCAGGTGGTCCTGCAGCCTCAGCTGTGGATGAGGATGAAGCTGTGGCTGAAAAGGTCTTGGCTGAGGTTAAAGGTGATCTGTGTATGGAGACCGATTAGGTTCCCCTTTTCAAGACCCCAAAGAGAACTGAAAAACGCAGAAACAGACACAGTTCCAGTCAGAAGACGACTAAAAAGGTTAATGCAGCTTACAAAGCTCAGGTGGAAGGGGCTGCAGGGCAGGGTGCGGTCAGCCTGATCAGGATCTTGTTGGCCTCATGAACAATGACTGTTTATTTTATTTTTTATTTTTCTAGTGGGTGAGTTCACCATTGGATCCTTTAATACGAATGGGGGGAGAGACATGCGGAGACGATCTGCTCTTTGAATTGATGGACTTGAAAGTGATTGATGTGCTGCTTGTGCAGGAGACACATAGTGACCAGGGCAACCAAATGAACTGGAGAAGGACTGGAGCAGGACCTCCGTCCTCAGTCACCTCTCCAGTGTCAGTGCTGGTGTTGCAGTTTTATTTTCCAGGAGGTTTAAGCCAGCGTCCTGGAACGGTGTGGAGGTGTTGAAGGGGAGGTTTTTAATTGTCACGGCCACAGTTGAGCATACAAGGATTTGTTTAGCGAGTGTTTATGCTGTGGGTCTAGAGAGGGTTGCTTTCCTCCGAACAGTGAGTGAGTCCCTTCTTAATATTATTTGTGATTTTCTTTGTATTGGAGGTGATTTTAACTGCACAGAGAAAGAATTTCTAGATCAAAGTTGTTTTAAACTCTCTGCATATGCTGATGTTGTTTTTATAAATTGCCAGAATGATTTTAGAAAACTGAAGGAACTTGTTACAACTTTTAATGTGGTTTCCTCAGCAAGAGTGAACTGGGCCAAAAGTGAGGCTCTCCTTGTTGGGGACTGGGGTCACTCCACGCCCGACCTTCCTGCTGGGCTGTAGTGGAAGAGGGGTGGACTGAAGTACCTCGGTGTGCATCTTGGCGATGCTACTTCAGTCCAGAGAAACTGGGACGGACTGGTGGACGCAGTGTAAGGTCAGCTGGACAGGTGGAGGTGGCTCCTTCCTCACATGTCTTATAGGGGCCGGATCCTGGTCCTCAACAATCTGGTGGCGCTTCATTGTGGCATCAACTGACCTCCATGGAACCGCCAGCTGGACTGCTAGTGAGGATTCAGTTGCCACTAGTGGACTTCTTTTGGGACCACCTCCATTGGATGCTTCAGAGTCTTCTTTTCTTGCCTAGAGATGAAGGTGGCCATGGGCTGATGTGTCCCGAGGGCAGAAAAGCAGCTTTCTGGGTCCAGTTCCTCCAAAAGTTCCTGTATGGCAGCAGAGAAGTATGGAAACCGCACACAGCCGCATACTTTAGGCATGTTGGTGGACTTGAACTGGACTGTGCTCTTTTGATGTCAGACATGAAGCAGCTGGATCTTCGTGGGCTGTCACCATTTTACAGCAAGGTTTTTTTAGAGCCTGGAAACATTTGAAGTGTGTTTTAGTTTCTGCTCTGTTATCTCTACACTTGCTGCTACATTTACATTTACGGCATTTAGCAGACACTCTTATCAAGAGCGACTTCCATACCCTTATTGCAGGGACAGTCCCCCTGGAGCAACTCGGAGTTAAGGGTCTTGCTCAGGGACCCAGTGATGGTAGTGCCAGAGGTGGGATTCGAACCTGGGACCTCTTGAGCCATAGGTCCATAGGCAAATACCACTAGACGTGTCCTGCGATTCTCTTCCCGGCTTAGCAGCGAAACTGCGAGCTGGAAAGATGGTCAAGTTCCGAGACATTATGTCAAAGGCTGGATGGGGATTAAAGAACATGGTGTCTTTACTACAGATTACCTCACACAGGTATGTGGAGAACTTTACAACTGCAGTATGGGACACACTACAGGCAGAGGAGAAAGAACTTTTAATGGATTATTGAACTGGCAACAGCGTTCCCAACGAGCAGGACCAGTTTCGACCTGTAGACCGTATGTGGATCACTAAAATCCACAGACGGTCTACAGGTCAAAAAGTCTACTGGACGTCTCAGGATGTACAGACGTGAACATGCAGGCTGTGAGCGGTAAAGTTTTATATCACTGTGCAGTGAAGGCTCTTCACAAACTGAAACTATGTAAGAGGGTGGACACTGTCTGGAGGGACAAACTAAAAATCGGCGAGGACCGTAATCCAGTGTGGAGAGTCGTTTATAAGCCGCCACTGCCCAAAAGAGTGGAGACCTCCAGTGGAGCTGCTGCACGGAGCCGGAGTGTCCGCTCCTGTTTCAGTTTTAAATGAGGACGTTACTGACGCCTGTGTGTTCTGTCAGACCTGAGAGACAGTTTTTGACTGTTTTAATGAACGTTTCAGGATGAAGACGCTGTTTTTCACTCTGGCCAACAGTTTATTGTTGATGTGGACACCCAGGTATTTGTCCTCCTCCACTGTCTCAATACACAAACCCTGGATGTCCACGGTGTGATGAGGTGACTTCCTGCAGTCAATCACCAGTTCACTTAAATCTTGCTGGCATTGATGCGCAGATGATTTTGATCGCATCATCTGATGAAGTCACTGATGACCCCCCTGTATTCCTGCTCATTCCCCTCCGCCACACGACCAACAATAGCGGTGTTGTCGGAGAACTTCTGCAGGTGACAGGTGTCCATGTTGTATTTAAAGTCCGCTGTGTACAGTGTGAAGAGGAAGGGCAGACTGTTCTTGCTGGGGCTCCAGTGCTGCAGACCTGCCTCAATCCTGGAGTCACATACTGAGGTCTATTGGTGAGGTAGTCGATAATCCCACTCCCAGTCATGTCACACCTCCCTCAGCTTCCCCCTCAGCACTGAAGGCCGGATTGTGTTGAAAGCACTAGAAAAGTCAAAGAACATGACTCTCACAGTGCTCTTGTCGGTCTCCAGGTGAGTAAGGGCCCGATGCAGCAGGTAGATGACAGCGTCATCCACCCGATGCGGCTGGTAAGTAAACTGCAGCAGGTCAGGTCCTCTGACCAGTGGACGAAGGTGATGGAGGATGATCCTCTCCATGGCCTTCATCAGGTTAGAGGTGAGGGCAACAGGTCTGAAATGGTTTGGCTTCTTGGGGTGCAACGTCTTGGGGACTGGAACGAGGCATGGGGTCTTCCACAGAATGGGGACGCACTCCAGGCTGAGGCTGAGAGTTAAAGATGTAGGTGATAACCTCACCCAGGTTGATCTGCACAGTCCCTCAACAGGCTGGGCTGATGCCATCCCGGACCTGTGGCTTTCCTGTGCTTCTTCTTCCTCAACTGACTCCGCTTTTACCTGGGTCAGCTGTGATGGAGAGGAAGCTATTGTGGTGTGAGTGGGTGCCTCCTGATGAGTGGGATAGCAGGAGGGGGCATTAGAGTCCTCAGGGAAAGGGTGGGAGGAGAAGATAAAGGATCTTTGCAGCTGATGTCCCTGGTGGGGGTTGCAGAGAGGTGTGAAGGGGAGGTGCCGTTGTGAGAGGTGTGATGGGGAGGTGCCGTTGGGAGAGGTGTGTGTGTGTGTGTGTGTGTGTGTGTGTTGAAGGGTACTTTTGTTTAAGATCTTTTTGAACCGAATTCTTGAGTTGCCTGAGACTGAAGTACCCGGTGTTCACTGCTAGAGGGAGCTTTACTGACCTTGTCACTTTATATGGAGAAACATATCACATAATGAAATTTCTTCAATAAATAATAAAAATTTACTTAAATTAACAAATAAATGAATAGAAAATAAATATCCATATTCTTGTTTTATATTTCTTGAAATGCACCAATATTTTACATACAGTACCTTTGCAGAAATGTGTGTTTCTGTGTGTGTGTATATGTTTTTATAGTTTATAATGCTCTATTATTTATAACTCACATAACCCAGCCACTAGGGATGCACAAGCCAGTGTATTTCTTTGTGCGGTCCCAAGCCGGATAAATGGGGGTAAGCTTTGCCAAATCAATATGCGGACAACGATACAGAGTCCATACCGGATGCGGTCGAGGCCCGGGTGCTGCGACGCCATCAGTGCTGTTAGCCTGGGGAGGCTGCAACCTCACGGTGACTCCATCCAGCCTGGAGGAGTACACAGCACAGTGACTGACTACATCAGCAAGTGCATTGAGATGTGTACTGTCTCCAAGTTCATCATATCATGGCCCAACCAGAAGCCATGGATGACTGAGCTGCGCGAACTCCTGGAGCCAGGACAAGGCCAGTCAAGTCAGGGCGAGGCGCCTAAGAAAAAGCGAGGGCAAACCTGTCTCGGGCCATCAGGCGACGGCGAGCTCACACAGAAGAATCCATAGCCACTTCAAACACCGGTGACCACGGCGCGTAGCAGGGCATCCGAGCTCTCTCACCAATTACAGGACATCTCCACTGCCTGCTGACATTGACCCCCTCCCTCCCAGATGCGCTGAACCACTTCACGCACCGTTTGATGCAGTGAGCGACGCGAGAATGAGAAGACCACCCCTCCTCGAGCGACCAGATTCTCCGTCTGACCACAGCCGAGGTGAAGATCTCTTCTCAGAAGTCAACCCGCGAGCTGCGGTCCAGACGTATTCAAGTCGTGTGCTCGGAGGATGTGCAGAACAGCTGGCAGATGTTCTCACTGACATCTTCAACACTCTCTGACCTGCACTGTTGTTCCAAGATTCTTCAAGACCACCAGCATCATTCCAGTGCCAAAAAGCCATCTATCTCCTGCCTCAACGACTATCGTCCACGTCGCCTCCACCCATCATCATGAAGTGCTTGAGAGGCTGGTCATGAGGCACATCTGAGTCCCAGATCCCTCCTCACTAGACCCCTGCAGTTTTGCGTATCATTCCCAACCACGCTCAGCGGACGTGCAATCTCCTACACCCTCCACCTGGCCCTTTCTCATCTAGACAGAAGGACAGTTATGTCAGAATGCTGTTCATTGACTACAGTTCAGCATTCAACACCATCATCCCTCAGCACCTGAGTGAGAAGCTGAGGCTGCTGGGCCTGAACACCTCCCTCTGTAACTGGATCCTGGACTTCCTGACTGGGGGCCCCAGTCAGTCTGGATCAGTAGCAGCACCTCAACACCATCACTGAAACTGAGGAGCCCCCAGGGCTGTGTGCTCAGCCCACTGCTGTTCACGCTGATGACCCACGACTGTACAGCTAAGCACAGCTCGAACCACATCATCAAATTTGCTGATGATACAACCGTGGTGGGTCTGATCAGGTGGAGACAGGCAGCTTACAGAGAGGAGATACAGGAGCTGGACTGGTGCAGAACCAACAACCTGTCTCTGAGCGTCGACAAGACCAAGAGATGGTTGACGCTGGAGATCCCCGTGGGACCACTCCCGCCTCATCAACACCTCACCTGTGGAGATGGTCAGAGCACCAAGTTTCTTGGTGATTTCACATCACTGACAACCTGTGGTCCCTCAACACCAGCTCCATCACAAAAGAAAGCCCAGCGCGCCTCTACCCTGCGCAGACTGAGGAAAGCCCATCTCCCACCTTCCATCCTCTGCATCTTTTACAGAGGAACCATTGAGAGCATCCTGAGGCGGTTGCATTACTGCCTGAATGCAGGGTACGCGTCTTAGACCGCAAGTCCCTGGCGGGTAAGTGAGAACAGCTGAGAAGATCAGGATCTCTGCCCTCTGTACAGGACATCTTCACCCTTTCGCTGCATCCGCCAAAGCAACCAGCATTATGGATGATCCCTCCACCTCCCACACTCTCTTCTCCCTCCTGCCCTCCACGGATGAATGTACTGTCTGTCGTGCTGTCTGTTGTTGTCTGTCTTGTCTGCACTTGTTGCCCCGTGTTGTCTTATGTTGTCTTATGTTGTCTTCTGTCGTGTCTTGTGTCGTGTCTTGTGTGTCCTGGAGGAACGTTAATTCGTTTCACTGTGTACTGTGTATATGGCTGAAATGACAATAGAATCCTACTTGACTTGACTTGACTACAGGGTGCTGAGTGGAGGTGGATACTGTTGGCCAAAGAAGAAGAAGAGAAGAGGAGGAAGGCATGTCAGAGAAGGAGAAGAAGGAGAGAAATTAGAGTGAGGGTGGGGACTTTGAATGTTAACATGACTGGTAAGGTAGAGAATTAGCTGATATGATGGAGAGAAGAAAGGTTGACATTTTGTGTGTGCAAGAGACTAGATGGAAGGGTAGTAAGGCCAGGTGTATTGGAGGGTTTAAACTGTTCTACCATGGTGTGGATAGAGGAAGGAGGAATGGAGTAGGTGTTATCCTGTAGGAAGGGACAGTATGTGGAGAGTGTTTTGGAGTGAAGAGGGTTTCAGGGAGGGTGATGGTTTGAAGCTGGAAGTTGGAAGGTGTGATAATGAATGTTTAGTGCTTATGCTCCACAAGTTGGTTGTAAGATGAAAGAAGGAAAAATTCTGGAGTGAATTAGATGAAGTGATAGAGAGTGTACCCAGGAGAGAGAGAGTGATGAATTGGTGCAGATTTTAATGGTCATGTTGGTGAAGAGACAGAGGTGATGAGAGTGATGGTAGGCATGGTGTCAAGGAGAGGAATGCTGGAAGGTCAGATGGTTGTAGATTTTGCAAAAAGGATGGAAATGGCTGTAGTTAATACTTATTTTAGAGAAGAGGGAGGAGCACAGGGTGGCGTGTAAGAGTGGAGGAAGATGCTCACAGGTGGATTATATTCTTTGCAGGAGGTCAGTTTGAAGAGATCAGGGCTGCAAAGTAATGACGAGGAGGGTGTAGCTAAACAGCATAGGATGGTGGTCTGTAGGTTGACCTTGGAGTCAAAAAGAGGAGGAAAGTGAAGGTGGAGTCAGGATCAAGTGGTGGAAGCTGGAGAGGACTGCAAAGGTGGAATTCAGGCAGAGTTAACTGGGCACTGGGAGTGTTGAAGAGCTGCAGTTGCTGGAAACTACTGCAGAGTGATAAGGCAGATGGCTAAAAAGGTGCTTGTTGTGACATCTGATGAGAAGGAGGAGGATAAGGAAACTTGATGGTGGAACCAAGACGATAAAGTGTATTCAAAAGAAGAGGGAGGCAAATAAGACATGGCACAGTCAGAGAGATGAAGAAACAGGTGTACAAAGAGATGAACCATAGGCGAAGAAAGCAGTGGTGAAGGCCAAAGATAAGGTGTTTGGTGAATTGTATGAGAGGTTGGACAGTAAAGGGAGAAAGGACTACCGATTGGCTAGACAGAGAGACAGATCTGGGAAAGATGTGCTACAGGTCAGGGCGATTAAAGATAGAAATGGTAACATACAGGTCAGCAGAGCATGTTGAGTAGATGGAAGGAATACTTTGAGAGCTGATGAATGAAGAAAATGAGAGAGAGAGAAGACTGGTTGATGTGAAGGTTAACCAGGAGATGCAGCAAATAAACAAGATGGAAGTAAGGGCAGCGATGAAGAGGATGAAGAATGGAAAGGCTGTTGGACTGGACGACACATCAGTGGAAGCATGGAGATGTTTACGGGAGATGGCAGTTGAGTTTCTGACCAGATTGTTTAACACAATCTTGGCAAGTGAGGAAGATGCCTGAGAATTGGAAGATGAAGTGTACTGGTAGCGATCTTCAAGAATAAGGGTGATGCACAGAGCTGTAGTAACTATAGAGGAATAAAGTTGATCAGCCACACCATGAAGTTATGGGAAAGAGTAGTAGAGGCTAGGTTAAGAAAAGAGGTGAGGATCAGTGAACAGCAGTATGGTTTTATGCCGAGAAAGAGCACCACAGATGCAATGTTTGCTCTGAGGGTGTTGATGGAGAAGTACAGAGAAGGTCAGAAGGAACTGCATTGTGCCTTTGTGGATTTGGAGAAAGCATATGACAGGGTGCCTAGAGAGGAGTTGTGGTTTTGTATGAGGAAGTCTGGTGTTACAGAGAAGTATGTGAGAGTAGTTCAGGATATGTATGATGGCAGTGTAACAGTGGAGATCTGCAGTGGGAGTGATGCATGCATTGAAGGTAGAGGTTGGATTACATCAAGGATCAGCACTGAGCCCATTCTTGTTTGCAATATTAATGGACAGGTTGATGGATGAGGTTAGACAGGAGTCTCCACAGTGATGATGATGTTGCTGATGATGTTGTGATCTGCAGTGAGAGTAGGGGCAGCTTGAGGAGAACCTGGAGAGATGGAGATATGCTCTAGAGAGGAATGAAAGTGAGTAGGACAAAGACAGAATACATGGAGTGTGAATGAAAGGGAGAAAATTAGTGGATTGGGATGCAGGGAGTGGGTAACAAAGGTGGAGGTTTAAATACTTGGGATCAACAGTTCAGAGTAATGGTGAGTGTGGAAGAGAGGTGAAGAAGAGAGTGCAGGCAGGTTGGAATGGGTGGAGAAGAGTGGCTGGAGTGATTTGTGTGCAGCATTACCAGCTAGAGTAAAGGAAGGATTTACAGGACAGTAAGTGAGACCAGCTATGTTGTTGTATGGTTTTGAGGCAATTGGCACTGACGAAAAGGCAGGAGGCGGAGCTGGAGGTGTCAGAGTTAAAGATGCTAAGATTTTCGTTGGGTGTGACAAGGATGGACAGGATCAGAAATGAGTATATTAGAGGGACAGCTCAGGTTAGACGTCTTGGAGAAAAGTTAGAGAAGCAAGTTCTGCGTTGGTTTGGACATGTGCAGAGGAGAGATGAGGATTATATTGGAAGGAGGATGTTGAGGATGGAGCTGCCAGGAAAGAGAAGAAGAGGAAGACCTAAGAGGAGGTTTATGGATGTGGTGAGGACATGCGTTGGTCAGGTTTGGAAGCAGGAAGATGCAAAGACAGGAAGAAATGGAGACAGTTGATCCGCTGTGGCGACCTCTAAACGGGAGCAGCCGAAAAGGAAAAGAAGAAGATTTATAACTCACATGAAGAGTGTGGTGAAAATGGAGAGATATCTGATTGAATGAGAGAAGGTTTCTTCCTGAAAGGACAGCCTGCTGTCACTAAAGAGAGTAAAGAGCTCGTGTCCGTCCTGCTTCTTATAAATGACCCTCACAATCCCCCCTTTTATCAAGCTCACCAGTGATGTACCAGTAACACCTTCCCATTATCAACGCTCCGTCTTTCCCAGTAGATCTTCAGATACAGTCTCATAAACTGGAATAAAGTGTAACACTCTTATTGTGGAGCACAGACACCCTGTAAACACAGCTTATACACACATGGAGTGATTTTACCTTCAACACCCTCCAGCATTCATCACTACATGGTGGGATGTTCTTTCCTGGGAAGCCTTCATCAGGGTTGGGTGAAGCTCTTCCCACACTCCGAGCAGTTGAAGGACTTCTCCACGCATGCATTCGCCACCTTCTACTCTGAGATGTCACATGCAGAGTAGCAGAGGAGGTCTGCTGACTACCGGATGCCATGTTCTTCTAGTGAATTTGAGCTTTGCACAAAAGCAGCCACTAGAAGAAGGAGAGGACCGGTAGCTGTACATCCATCACTTCTGGGAGAAAAAGAAGGAAAAATTACATTCAATTTGAAGTAACAAAGTCACCGCGGTTAGAAATGGTTATTGTATTTGTGGGTGATTAGATCTGTCACTGCACAGCAAGGATTCAACTCCCAGACAGCAGAAATCCTGCCGGAGCTCAGGCTTCCTGAAAACCAAAGACCTGCAGGTCAAATGGACTAGAATGCTGAATCAAAGGTCTGTCAGGGTCAGGGTCTTTCTCTCTGTAAGTGCGAGATAGGCTCAGCTTTATTAAATGAGACACCCAGCTCAAGGGTGGGGCGGATGGATAAAGACAGAAAGATGAGTTTTTCTCTTTTTGTTTAATTTGGGAAAACATTGTCTGCATGAGACGAGATGGATTTTAATAGCCCAAACTCTTCCTGAATAGTTATGATAAAAACTGCTTTTCTCGGCAAGTGTGAGTTTTTGTCTTAAATGAAAGAAAACAGTACTCAGAGGTGTGTTGTAGAGTCAGACAGCCCACCTTCTTAGCTACTCCTGAAACACGCTGATAGTTTCCAGCACACACAGAAGAGAGCTGAGAAACAGCTTTCTTTTAATATCAGTTTTAATGAACCATATTTATAAACATACATCATTAATAAATCAAGGGAGAGACAAAATGCCACAACATAACCGCTTAACCAAAATGAAAAGTGTATTTGGTATTTGTTAGATTTATCTTGAGATCAGATAGTAAATTATTATAAACTGCAAAACTATAAAAATAGTAAGAATTATTCTGGCAGGTACGCAGGCTGCATCCAGCCAGTGTTCTGTCAGGATTACATTCATGATTATAATCTGACCTTCTCTGGTGTCAGGAGGCCAGGCGGTGGCACTGATGGTGAAGCTGCTGTTCCTCAGCTGCTCTTCAGTGGAGAAGCAGAAGCTCCAGCCATGATCAGTGCTGGAGGAACAGAGACTTGAGCTGAAGGTCAGAGGGCGGTTCACGGCTGTTAACATCTGAACGCTGCTTAGCTGGACAGATGTTGCTTCACCTGCCTTAGTGCAGACATGGCTAAGTAAAGTTAGACTGTGATTTGTTCTGTTTAAGGATGATGTCATGAAGGATGATTCAGTTTGTGAGGTAAGTTCTCGATGATGATTATCATGATAACCAGTAATATCAGATTTGATAATTAAAATGAATAGCAACTCTATCAATCCTTTAAACACAAATTCTATATTTTCTCGTTTTTAAAATCTCACACTTGTCCTTTACTTCATGCTGTCGATACAGTAGCGATTATACGACCATAAATAAAGCCCTTTTCAGTTTTTATTTTTTTAATGGATCTGCTCCTGCTATTGAGTCATGGGAGTTTAGCCCCACCCATCCACACAGTGAAGTTATAAGGAGCGTTTCAACATGGACTGTTTTTAAATTAAGGCACAGCACAGCTCAGCCAATAAGAAAAGAGCCCTTATGCATATATCGGTCCCAAAGGCAGAGTAACAAAAAACCTTCTAAGATGCTATCATGAGGAGAAAGTCAGACAGTTAAACAGCTCAGTGAAGATGGAGAGACCTCAGCACTGCTCAGAGTCTGGGAAGCTCCTTGGAGCCAGAGAGACACCCAATCACTGCTCCAAGTGCAGGAAGAGCTTTAACCGGCAGGCAGCCTCCTTGTGTAGCTCATCACACCGGAGAAACGATATTTCTCTGAGCTTCTGCCACTCTGGAGCAGCTTTAAAAGATGCACAAAGTGCACCAAAGGAGGAGCTGAGACACCGCGGCACTTGAGTGACAGGGGAGAGGGAGGACACCCAGAGAGGGAGGACTGCAGGTGGCTGCAGCATTACACTCATGAGTGGCCTGATGATCAGACACAAGCTTAGACGGGAGTGAGCATGAATTATATTTATTAAAGAAGGAGGAGGATCAATCATTAAACAGTTCAGAAGTGGGGTTGCCAGATCTGGGGCAGGAATGCCCATCACTGTGTCTTACATTTATGAGGAGACTGACATTTATTTTCATGTACCTTCCAAATTAAACAGGAACAATATAATTGATCTGTATTTTTAATACATTTCCAAACAGTTTACCTCTACCTTCATACGATATCCTGCTGATGTGATAATTTCATCATCAATGTCCTTCAATAAATAAGAACTTGATTAATATTGAGTGACTATTGTACATTTTTATACAGTTTTATACTCCACATAGTGTAAACGCTACCCCTTGTGTGTGGAGAGTGCAAATGCACACAAGCTTTTATTTATTTTCCCCAGAAATAGTTTATATTACTATTATATTATATTATTTTGTTTTATATTATATATATTTTTAATTAGTATAAGTAAAATAATAAAATATAATATAGATTATATGAGATATGAGTTATATGAATATAAATAGTATAAAAAGTAAACATTTCAATATACGTTTGAACAACATGACATAACTTTAAAATGAATTAATATCTGCTTTAGGTTGAACCTGTCTGTCTATCTACTACTACTACAAATATGTGACGGTTCTGTCCCAGTAGAGGGCGCCCTGCTCTGATTGTGCACACCTGGGCATTGGGTGTAGTGTGCACTCATCGGGGCTGGTGTTATAAGCCCATCTGAATCAAGAGCAGGGTGCACAGTCATTCTGTGCTTACTTCTGTGTTTGTGTTATCTTTTACACATTATTTTCAGTATATTTAGTTTATGAGTTCTGTGCACGTTATTTCTATTATTAAAGTTCAGAGAGAAGGTGCTGCAGTCAGCAGATGTGAGCAGCTGTATGAATGTAAAAGATGATACAACACTGTACGAAATGAGGAGCATGATGCATCAATAAAACAGATCATAAATGATGATCTCAGCTTTTGTGAAACATTCCATGGATGCTGCATTTCTTCTCTTCACGTGGATCTAATGATGAACACATCCGTGTTTAAAGTGATTACAGATTTAAAGATCTTGATTTCAGCTTTAAAACACCTGCTGGTTCTGGTCACCTTGAAGAAACACAAACAGGACTTTTTGTAGTTTTTGTGAAGTGTTTGTGAAAATCTATTCCAGACCGTGTACATATCAGACTAGACCTCAGCAACTACGTTTAACTTACGAAACAAAACATTATCAATATATAATATTTAGAAATGATCTTTTATATTAGAACTATTATTTTTGCAGGACACAAATTCACAAAGTGGAAAAGAGCTGCGTTCATGTGTGCAGCAGCACCTTCAGCCATCAACCCAACCTCTACCAGTGTGTCCAGTCAGATCCACACACACCGACACAGAAACCCAGACAAACCTTCAGCCTCTCAGTTCAAGAGCAGAAGGGCTTTCTTATCCCTTATAAAATTAAAAGATTTTCTTCTCCAAAGATCTTTAACTAGTGAATGAAACAGAGACACAGATTTAAAATATATGCATTTATGAAACCTTCCTTCACATCATAAACTAGAGACCCTCTGGCTCTCTGTTGATGGAGGAGCACTGAGTGATGCTGGGGCTGATGTTTCTGAACTTCCACACAGGAGGGTTGGGGTGAAGTTATGATCATCAGTTCATTTCTAATAAAGAAGGACTTGCTGATGGTCAAGAGCCTCGTTCAAAATCACAACATCACAGAAAATCTGTTTTATATAAAATCCCTTGTATCAATGAACCTGAAAGATTTGAACCATTTCAGATCAAAGTCTACAGTTGTCCTCTTTTTCATAAGAAATCATCTCTTTCTAATGTACTGTGGTTGTTCCTCCAGTTCAACCAAATTTGATCCTAATCAATCTGTCCATCTTGGAGAACAAGAGTCTTGCAGATGTCCTCATCAATGCATCTGTTTAAGACTGTCTTAAATTTCTATATTGTAAAAATGAGTCTTTGCTGATTTAAATGCTGCAGTGTCTCATGCCTTCATATTCCAATCACTTTCAGCTGCAGACCTGAAGTTTGGAAATCTATCATGGCTTGAGGCCTGAGAGACCTGACTGTCATTTCTTTAGAGCGAGGTCGTGTCTTCATCCATCTTGTGCTTCTACCTTCCACCTTCATGCCTCCTTCAATACACGTGCTTTTAAGAAGAACAGATCACTTTTCTTCCACGATAATAAAGGAGAGTTACTGTGTCTCTGATGTTCTCCTCTGTTGAAGCCAAAACTTCAACAAGTGTCGTGTCCAAGAGGTCAAGAGGACTCTTGAGTCCATTCAATCTATGGCCTTCTAACATGAATCCATTTCTCTCCAAATGGAGATCTCAGGGTCTCCAGGATGAAGAGATGCTGGATGGAAGCACATGCTTTGTAAAAATGTAGAAAGTAAATGAAGCCTCTGTATTGATGTAGTTTTAGTGGAGCAGATCTAATAGCGTCCCGCTGGTGTTCTGGATCGACCTCCTTTCAGAAAATCAGACTGTGTTTGACTGATTCTGGATCAGATCCCTGTTTTTAGTCACAGATCAGAATGAACCGTCAAAAGGAAGTGAAAGATTGGAGTAGAAAGCAAAGCCTCCCAAATCAGAAATGAGAACAGAAGCAGCAACACTGGAGAATAAAGTGTAGAAAAAGTCAGCATCAGAAATGAAAGAAGAGTGAATGAATGAACTGAATGAAAAGGAAGAAAGAAATAGCTCCATATAAGTGAAGTGTTCGGGTGTGTCTGTTTTAGGAAAACAGTACAAATTAAACACTTGTTAATGCCGTCAGCACAAAAATGATTTTAACTTTAATGTTTAATTTTATATTTTTTTAATGTATCATTTCACTACTAGAAAGGAGGATGAATCTAAGTCTAGAAATGATAGAGTTCACCTCAGCTCAAATCCAGAATGAACTGATTCCTGGAACTTCGGTTCTGAACTCCAGCACTTTTATTACTTTATCAAAGGTCAGTAAACTCATGACTCCTGGAAAACAGGCGTCAGGGTTCAAGGTTTCAAGGTCCAACAGAAACAGTTCTCCTACCACGTTTGTCAGGGCGCTCCCATAGAACACACTCACATAATGTAGAACCAGAAGAGTGAAAACAGATATAAAATAGTTTTAGGACACTTTATTCGGCGGATTCATCGATTATCTTGACTAGTTGCTCAACCATCTCCACTGATGGAGATCCACAGCGTCCACCTTCAGAGAAGATGAAGAAAAGATTTTTTTTCTCATTTTTGAGTTAAAATTCATTTAATTCAGTTTCTGATGTAAGTGACGTTTTGGAAAATGACTCCTAAAGTACTGCGACTCTTAAACAGGTTCAAAATTGAACTCAAAATTGAAGTCTGTTTGTAGATAAAGTCAAACACAAAAGTGAAAGTAAAGTGACCACCAGCGTCATTGAGGCGCAGCACAACACGGTGAAATTCAACCTCTGCGTTTCACCCCTACACACACTGCGATGCAGCAGGGTAGCTATTGAAAGCGCCCAGGAGCAGTGATGGGGATGGTACCATGCTCAAGAGTACCTCAGGGCAACCTACTGGTGAGGAAATCGAACCCACAATCTTCCGATTGTAACGGTGTGACCTACTCTGAACGCAGGGAGCCACACAGGGTTTGGACCCAAATGCAGTGCCTGAAGCTGCCAGTACCCAAAAAACACCAAAAAACCCAAGCACCACAATCAACCCAAAAACGGGTAGAAAACAAAATGCTCCAAAGCGAATTTGAGCATTTGAGCTTGAATGTTAGCAAAAAAAGAGGAAACATAGAGAAACTCGGAAGGTGCAGCGTCAGTCAGCACAAGGCCCAGCTCAAGGGTGCTGATCTGACGCAAACACGAGAGAGAGACAGGGAGACCCGAGAGAAAACCCAGGGATCTTTACCAAATTACCGTCTGAGTCAAACAACAACCCAGCTCTGAATTGTTTTCTCTCCCTTTAAATAAGCCAAAGCACAGGTGAACCGAAGCACCGTTGATCACCATGCCTGATTGGCAGGTCTCCCAACAGCGGTTTGGCTCTCCCTAGTCCCCCGTCGGGGTAGGGCTCTTACACCGATGCAGGGCAACTCCCGAACCTCTAGACCACCGCTGCCCCTGGACCTCTGCATTCAACCCATCCACACACTGTGCAGCAGGGGGCAGCTATGAAAGCGCCCGGGGAGCAGTGACAGGGATGGTATCTTGCTCAAGCATACCTTAGGGCAACCTACTGGTGAGGGTTTGAACCCACAATCTTCCGATCCTGTGGCCGATTCCCTAACCACTAGGCCACCACAAGCCCATCTTTTCCAGCCTGTTGAGTAACGACTGCTGGGACGGGATCCAGCCCAATCAGGATAAACGGCTCTGAGGACGGACCGGATGGATGGGCGGAGAACAGATAGAGGATGAATGAATGGCTTGGAGAATAGGCCCTTTAATATAGTCAACATAGACTCTTAATGTGGTTTCTGATCCTGAGTGACTCACCGTCTCCTATAAACATACAGTAATCACTGTGAGCTTTTCTTCTTCCTGCTTTAGGGTTCTCCACAGTGGGTATCCTTTTCAATGTCTTCTTGTCCTCCTCCTCTTGGTCTCTCCTATGGACATGTCCAAACCAATGCAACCTTAGCCTCTAACTTTGTCTCCCAAATTGTCCAGCAGATCTGTCCCTCTAATATACTCATTTCTAACCCTATCCATCCTCGTCACAACCAACAAAAATCTCAGCATCTTTAACTCTGACACCTCCAGTTCCGCCTCCTGTCTTTTCATCAGTGCCAAAGACGTCTCCAACCCATACAACACAGCTGGTCTCACTGCCATTCAGCAAAGCTTCCCTGTCCCTTTACAGCATATGATTAGACTCTTTACACAGGAGGTTCTGTTGTGAGAATCTGGTTCACCTGCTGAAGGTGATCATTTCGTCTGAGTTCAGAGTGTTGTTGATGAGGATCCCAGTGGATCAGTCCTTACAGAAACACTCAGAGCAGCTCTGCTGCTGCAGGATTGGATGATCAGAATATGACTCAATAAACAGGTGTTCAGGTGATCCTAGTAAAGTTTACACTTCTACATCTGACAGCACTGCTCTGAAGAATAAGCCTCCTCACATTTCATCAGAGGCCTTGAGAAAACTGGGTCTCCATGTTTGAAAGTCCTTTTACAGAGTGAAGGATCAGAAGATCTTCATCCCTCATGAAGCTCCAGGATTTAGAGAAACATGGAAACATATCAGCTGATCTCTAACAGCCTGGTGTACAGATCCCAGATCAGGATTCTTTCATTTACTGGAACTTTATTTTTACTGCAGACAGTCTGAACACGAGAGATTTCATGTTTCTTCTGATCCACTTTGTTTCATTTGTTCATGAACATCCAGTCCTGTATTTCAGACCAGACTAAAAAAGCTGCTCCAGCAAAGATCTTCCTCTTTCTAATGTTGATGTTCCTTCTCACAGCACTTAATAGATGTTTCAGCTCTGAGGACACCAAGTGATGAGACATTTCAGCTGTTATTTTGTCCCAGTCCTCCTTTTGTCCATTTTCAGTTCAGAATTCTCCACATATTCTCTGTTGGGGACGACCAGGACAGCAGATAGGACAGTCCAGTACCTGAACACTCTTCTCCCACAGAAAGTCCTCTCTACTGTGTGAAAAAAGTGAAAGTGAAAGTGACAACCCTTGTCATTGCGAGGTCACGGCACAGCACACATGAACCACAACGAAACTGGACCTCTGCATTTAACCCATGCACACTCAAACCCGTGCAGCAGTGGGCAGCTATTGAAAGCGCCCGGGGAGCAGTGATGGGGACGGTACCTTGCTCAAGGGTACCTCAGGGCAACCTATTGGGAAGGGGTTTGAACCTCCGATCATGCGGCTAACGCCCTAACCGCTTGGCCACCTCTGCCCCTGTGTGTGTGTGTGTGTGTGTGTGTGTGTGTGTATGTGTGTGTGTGTGTGTGTGTGTGTGTGTGTGTGTGTGTGTGTGTGTGTGTGGGGGGGGGGAGAATGTGTTTCATTTCATTTCTTGTCGAAAATGCGTGGAGCACAGCGTCCTTTTCTTCCAAAAAAGATCTGGAACATTCATCATCTGGTCTGATGTTTCCACTTGGTGTGATGGTTCATCTCAGAGTCCAGAGACTTCCACAGCACTTCTGGACATGGTTACCACGAGTCTTCTTTCATCCACAGTCAGGGTTGAAGTGGAATCACTTTATGTAACTCTGTAGTGAAGAGCTTGATGAAGTTCTCCAAAGTAGTCCCTTCTCATGTGGTTTTGTCAGCTGTTGATGAGTGATGGTTCTTGATGCAGCATTGTTTAGAAGATCAGAGATCACAGGTCTTCAGCTCAGAACTTCCTCCAGATTTATAATGTTGTTTAATGATATTTACACTGTGAAGGGAGAAATGTCCAAATCCCATCCAGTCTTTCTTTGAAGCACCTTTTTTAAACATTTCAGTCATTTTCTCCCTCATTTGTTGAAAAACTGGAGATCATCTGTCCATCTTTACTTCTCAGAGTCTTTTGGAGAAACTGCTTTTGTACCAAATCATGATTTCAATCTTCTGCTGCCATCATCTGTTTGAACCACATCATTTTGAACCTTTTTACCTCTTTATTGGACTAAAGTCCAACTGTTTCTGAAAGTGTTGCAGGTCTGAACTGCAGGACTGGATGTTAATGATCAAATGAAGCTGATCAGACAGAAGATGAAATATCTCGGGTTTATACTGAGTGGAGTTAAACACTTATTATCTGCAGTTTTCTAATCAAACACAAGTTCTTCTGATTGGTGGTTGAACATGTAGCACCACAGGGGTCCTGAAGGTGAAGACAGAACCTGTGTGTTAATATAATTGTACACCAAGCCATGAAGAACCAGGCTGATGTTTTGCTGTCTTCTCTAAACAAAGCACAAAATCATCAACATTACCGTGATGCTTTATCTGTTCTACATCCACTAATGGAGAGACTTTAGTCTGAGCTTAAATCTCTGCTGTAGTCTTACTGATTCACAGTTATGAAGCATCAAGATACAAGCTGAGATGAACAGGAAACATTTCAGGTTCATTTTTCAGCAAACGGTGCTTCTGATTGGAGGATCAGGCCAAGTTTTCAGTCCTTTGTGAATTTGTGTGTGTGCTTAGTTGTGTGTGTTTCTGTGTGTGAGTGATTCTAGCTAGTTAATCACTAGTTAATCGCTAGTTAAGCTTTTAGTTCATCTAAAAAGTCAGGATTAAGTTTAGATGAAACTTGTGTAAATACTGATTCTAAATGAGGTTTAAACTCTGCCTGATCCTCCAATCAGGAAGCACCGTTTGCTGAAATGTGAACCTGAAATGTTTCCTGTTCATCTCAGCTTGTATCTTGATGCTTCATAACTGTGAATCAGTAAGACTACAGCAGAGATTTAAGCTCAGACTAAAGTCTCTCCATTAGTGGATGTAGAACAGATAAAGCATCACGTTAATGTTGATGATTTTGTCCTTTGTTTAGAGAAGACGGTAAAACATCAGCCTGGTTCTTCATGGCTTGGTGTTCAATTATATTAACACACAGATTCTGTCTTCACTTTTAGGATCCCTGTAAACTAAATACACACACACTCTCTCTCTCTCTGTGTGTTTCTCCTCTAATGTCTCTTCTTGTATGCAGATGGCTGTGAGTTCACACTGGATCCAGACTCAGCACACACACTCCTCTCTCTCTCTGAGGAGAACAGGAAGGTGGAGCGTGTGAGAGAAGAACAGTCGTATCCTGATCATCCAGACAAATTTGATTACTGGTTCCAGGTTGTGTGTAGAGAGAGTGTGAGTGGACGCTGTTACTGGGAGGTCCAGTGGAGTGGAGATTATGTTGAAGTATCAGTGACACATAAATCAATCAGGAGGAAAGGAAAGAGTTACGACAATGAGTTTGGAGGGAATGAAAAGTCCTGGAGTCTGATCTGCTCTGATAACAGTTTCTCTGTTTATCATAATAATAACAGAACTGATGTCCCTCCTCCTCCCTCCAGATCTAACAGAGTAGGAGTGTATGTGGACTGTCCCGCCGGAACTCTGTCCTTCTACAGTGTCTCCTCTGATACACACACACTCACACACTTACACACATTCAACACCACTTTCACTGAACCACTCTGTGCTGGGTTTGGGTTTGTTTATTACGGCTCCTCAGCGCGTCTGTGGGAGATAGAATAACCTGCTCTGTGTGTGTGTGCTATAATGCTCCTGTAGTTATAATCAGTTTTAATAAATAAGTTCAAATAAATGAGTTATAATCCCCTCAACCTCAAACACCTCAGTAAAGTTGTCAGTGGGTTCAACATTCGCCAGCCATTCGGTTATATTTTCCTTATTTATTGAACTAAAATAAGCCAGAAACAAGCGACTGTCACTTTCACAAATTCAAAATTGTTTGTGAAATTCAGTTCACACTTTAATTAGTCAAACGACACCTTCAATTAATTGTGAAAATATGAAACGATACCGCTGCTTCTGAAAGTCTGTGATTTTGAAAATAAAAGTCACATGAGAAGCAATTTTACATGAGTCATATACATTATTCAGTAAATAGATGGCGTATAGCTGGCTCTTTATTTACCTTTTTCTGAAAGAACAGGACTAGAACTCATCTGTTATACCTCATATCTGTTATATACATGCCTTATAGGCCATCATAATTCTTCTAAGTATCTAAGAAGTTTCCTGAAACATTACTATTACTAGACTGCTACATATCTCATACATGTTTTATCCATCCATCCATTATCTGCTGCTTGTCCCAAACGGGGTCGCGGGGGAGTCCTCAGCGGAGTGCTGGCGTCCAACCCAGCGCACACAGGGCGAGGACAGGGGACGCACCCTGGACAGGTCGCCAGCCCATCGCAGGGAGGAGCGAGACGGGGACGGCACCTTGCTCAAGGGTACCTCAGGGGTTTGAACCCCGATCCTCCGATCAAGTGGCCGACGCCCTAACCACTAGGCCACCGCTGCCCCCAAATATGGCTGTTATTAACAGACAGAATAAATTTTTGGTAAATATATTTTTTAAATATGTAAAAAAAGTAAAATAGAGGTTTTCCCAAGGTAAATAGGAATTGGAGAAACCTTAACAGAAACACACATTACAGTTACACATGGGGCCTTAGGCAATAAGTTTATTTTTACAAAATGTATTCAGTATGTCAGAGACAGAATATAAATGAACTTCAAGCTAAAATGTTTATTGACCAATCTTTAACATGTTCACAGAAATGTACACACTCAGTCCTTCGTGTTGGAGGTCGACTGCCTTAGTGTTGCTGGATTGTTTCACAGTGAGGACCAACCCAGTGATGTGTTGAGAAAGAAAGAAAGAGAGAGAAAGGCATTTCTCATGAAACCAGTAATTGCTCTGGCTACACTGAATCTGTAGTGAAAAAAAAAATTATCTCAAGGCATAGATGCACATGAAGGAAGAATTACAATGCTAAGAAAAAATTCTCACCCAGAGAGTGCGCTGGATTTCCGTCCACATAAATGACACAGATCATCTAGAGGCTCTTAATCAAATAACAGATGAGAAGGATTCGTCTACATTAGTATTTCAGGATTAGCTATTATTTTTCAAAAGTATTAATTTCCAAATTCACTTCATTGGGCTGATTAGTGGATCAATGGTTTATTTTACTCAGATACTAGTCAGAGAGTTTAATCATTTAAGCTATATAATCCATAACTAGTTTTATTTCTTGATCTGGCATATCATTTTTTGTATTGAGCATTACCCTAGTTTTCCAAAATTTCACTGGTGATTTCAAGTCTGCGCTTTGCAACCGTGTATTTACACACAGCAGGTATGTTGAACCTGTGTGGATATATGAAGTATTCATATTAATTTGCTGCAGCATTCAACAGCATTCTGACCTCCATCACAAAAATCCCACAGCTTGTGCCATCCAGCTGTCTGCTGTGTGGGATAACTGCAGGCTGCCAGACAATATCAACCCATTCTTCTTTTCCCAGCACATTTCTCCGTCTCTTGAACAGGACACTTAAAAACATGAGTGTGTTCAGTAAGTACTGAGGCAGTATGGGTACCAAGCTCTATGCTACAAATCATTTCATGTATAATCCAAGTGAGAGCTTGTTTCCCCCAGCCAGCCCCCTAGCCAGTAAGTCTAACCAGCTTCTGTTTGATGTTTGCCTCAACCAGGGCTTAATAAAGACATAATATTTAAATTAGTGAATCATTTGAATGTGACAAGCATGCAAAAACAACAGATCAGGAAACACTTTTTCAAAGCACTATATGTGGTACTGTGGGCATCATTGAGCCGTGACCTTGAGCTTGCACTGGTGTAGACTCCAAATTGTAAAGTAGCAGGGAAAACAATGCTTTGTAATTATAAAGCAATGCTTTGTTGCAGTGGAGTTTAAGTTTCTCTGGATTTTGTTGGGAAAGAATGGAGCAGGATGTTGATAGTAGGACCAATGCAGCATTTGCACTGATACAGACACTGCACCAGTTTTCTGAGGTAAGGAGACTATGCTAAGGAGGCTATGCAAAAAGCAAAATCTGTCAAAATACTGCTGGATATATGTTTCATGGATGCATAATGAACCCCTCTTAGTTAAGGTGTTCCGGGCATTTCCATTTATGAATGGATGAATGGATAAAGTTTCAAAGTCGAATTGTGATAATAAACAAAGTATTATCTATTAAAATATACTTACGAGAACCTTTCAGCTGCTTTGTTTTTCTCTGGTTCATTATGTCCAAGAGGGTCAAGGACATACATCCTTCTTAAATGTGCATCGAGGTGCTGCAGAGGATTAATCTGAATGTTACCCACAGCATGATGGTTAATACATTCCCTCCCCATTGTACAATTAAACTGAAAATAAAACCCTCTTTACATAGACACTGTTGATAGTTGGTGTAATGTTATGCAATGTAAATTAAATAAATGTAAATTAGTCATTTTATATCAATATAACACCCATGACTTAAATTAGGAACAGCTGTAGCTTTATACTGAACCATGTAAAAATTATTTCTTGTTTATAATGACTTAAACTCCATAAATAGGCACCACAGACAGCCTCCAATAAACACTGAAGTAAATCACTGATTACATTAAATAAACATACACACACACACACACACAGAGAGTACTAATTTTGACAAATTTACTTTTTAATAGGTATTTCTAAAAATTGTGTAAGCAAACATGTTCCAGGATATTCAAATATAGACCTTTCACTTCACTTTCTCTTAAAATTTAGAGATTAAATAAATAAATATATCAGTATGTCAATAAATATTGCACGCACACACACACACATATATATATATATATATGTAAAGTCTAACTAAGTAGTTATTAAATAATAAAGCTCCAGATTGCTTTATTTACTGTACTAGTAATATGGTACTGGTATTGATTAAATAACAGGATACACACGTTCGGTTTACACTCTAATTAAAGAGAAAATAATTTACCATCATTTTAAAATGACATTATTTTGCAAATTTATGTATCTTTATGTTTTTAATGAAGGTAAATATTAAAAAGAAAATACTAGGTGATACATATCTTTGATTTACATTTACGGCATTTAGCAGACGCTCTTATCCAGAGTGACTTACAGGTCCTCATTACAGCAGTCCCCCTGGAGACACTCAGGTGCTTCTTGGTCACCCCTAATGATTACTCCCATAGTAAAGAGGTTTAGGTGATACAATTCTTTTCCTCGTTTGCTTTTGTTCCTCTGAATTTGAAAGTAAATTTCAATGACCTGAAAATAAGGTAAAACATAAAATAAATGATCATACATTTCTGTCACTGTGGACACGTGTAATCTGTAATGGCTGAAAAGTAAATGTAAAAATGATCACTTCCCCATAAATGTCCTCATTCAATCTAAGAGACTGGAACTCTGTAGCACGTAATACATGAGGTACAGAGTGATCGCTTGAAGGAACCACTGACTAAAGCTTCCCCTCCATTTTTTTGTGAAAAGCTGAATCACCTGAGAATAATAAACAGATCTGAAGGAAACAACAATATTTTTATACTGTGATAACTTCTTTTTCATTTTCCTCACAGTTCATGTAAATGACTACACACCCTCTCTTGTGTAGAAAACACAGTTTTTCCACCTCTGGCACACAATGTAAAGATCTTTGAGCCTGCATAAGTAGCTTTTCATTTTCTGTATATAATATAACAGCGTTAATATTTTATGTTTATTAAAATTACAAAGCAGGCCATATTCAAGTGAAATGTTTCATCTCACCTCTTCTTGACATTCTCCAGCTTCCTCTAGAGTGAGGGAATGAGAGTACCGGTCTTCCTCTAGAGTGAGGGAGTGAGAGTCCCGGTCTTCCTCTAGAGTGAGGGAGTGAGTGTCGCTGTATTCCTCTTTGACATGTTGCAGTTCTGCACTTCCAGGTGAAATTGCAGCTTCAAACACACGTTTCTTTGTTGTTGTTCTTTTCTTTGATTGGAGTGCTGTAGTACCTGACTTGATTTGTGCTTGCACTTGTCTTTTATGCCATTGCTCCTCTTTTGTTTCTGTTTTCCCTGTTTTAAGACATCTAGTCTGATGCTTTAAGGGCCAGTCCAGTTTTAGAATATGTTCAGTGTATCTCCCTTTCAAAGAGGTGTACATTTTGCGAATGAATTCTGCGGCCCTCATCTTTCTCTTGTGTTGCATTATGGAGTGTTTAACAATCCCAAACCATGCTTCAACATGACAGTTTGTGTCCCGGGTCTGCCTCCAAGAGGCTAAAGAACCATCTGCAGAAGAATGCCGTGACAGATCTCCAAGGCACACTCCACTCCACAGAGGAAAAATTCCCAAGTACATATCAAAAAGGTTCTGTAACACTATTGGGCAAAAGTACTTGTTTTTCTCACTGTCTCTAGGTGTGGCTTTGTACTTCTTCACGGCCACATCCTGGACTGACCTGAAGGCAATGATAAAGGGGGACCTCTCAAAAATAGTCCTCGTTACCTCTTCGTTTTGTTCAAGTATGTCACAAGGCAGATCAACATCTGGCACCTTCTGGATAAGCTTTGACAATTCATCAATGCTCTCCTGGACGATCGCATTGACATTCTCAAAATTAAATGCTTTGCACATGTGTCTGAAAATTCATTAAACATTGAAGCATTCTGCAGAGCAGCCAAACAGTATGTTGAAAACTCACAGAGGCCTTTGTCATTTATTTTTCTGCACAGAGAATTGGAGAAGGCCTTTATAGCATGGGCAGCACAGATATGAATTATTGTACAATCCAGATCGATGTTTTCCCCGGTAACAATTTTATAAGCCCTTTCAAGGTAGTGATGTATGTTTTCCTTGTTGAATCCCAGTAGAGCGCCCTGGATCAGTGCCCAGCTGTAGTCAGCTTCAACTTTATGGACATGAATGCTGGAATTGTTGGCACATCATGGTCATTTGACAGCATTTCTGACACAGGAAGTGGAGGTGTCTCGTTTCCCATGCCTGGTGAAGTGAAGCTGTAGTGCAGCACTTTTTTGCCTTGGTTTGGAACTTTTGCAACAACACCGCCAGTTGCCTCCAGATACAGTGATACCTGCCTCTTCCTCCGCAAATGACTGAGCAGATTCCTCTCTCAGTATATAGACGCACTGTGAATGGGTTAAGCTGAAGATGCTGGATGGAACCAGGCCAGTTGTTAAAATCTGTGTCACAGTCCTTCATTATGCCTTGAGTGAGCATCAACTCCAGCATTACATTGTCATGCAGACGAGTGTTCTTATTCACTTCTGAGGAAATTACCTTGAGTACATATTTGTTTAGGCAGTTGCTGAGGTTGCCAGCAGAAAGTTCTTC
>CM029386.1:1203565-1248836 GCA_017165825.1 Hepsetus odoe | reverse complement strand
GATTCAGAACACAAGAGAATAAAACGCTACTGAACAGGATTTACACTGAACTGTACATCATGGAGGGAGAGAGTGAAGGAGTGAACGAAGAGCATGAAGTTTTAAAGATGGAGAAAAAACACTGGAACCAGCGCTCACAGGAAACTCCAATAAACTGCTTAGATATCTTCAGACCTGTCCATCAAAGTCCAGGAGAAAGAACAAATGGAGAATTAGAAGTACGGAAGCTCAGAAGCGTGCTGACCAAAGGCATCGCTGGAATTGGAAAAACTGTCTCTGTGCAGAAGTTCATTCTGGACTGGGCTGAAGGAGAAGCCAATCAGGATGTAGATCTGATGGTAGTGCTTCCATTCCGGGAGTTAAACCTGATTAAAGATGATCAGTACAATCTTCATGGACTTCTGTGTGACTTCCATCCTGAGCTTAAAGACCTGGATCCAGAGGTTTATGATGAGTGTAAATGTGTGTTCATTTTCGATGGTCTGGATGAAAGCAGAATTCCACTGAACTTTTCACAGAGCGACAGAGTGTCTGACATAAACACAGTGTCTTCAGTGGAGGTGTTGATGACCAACCTCATCAGAGGAGAACTTCTTCCATCTGCACTCATCTGGATAACCTCCCGACCAGCAGCAGCAAATCAGATCCCTCCTCGGTACATTGACCGTGTGACTGAAATTCAGGGATTCAATGACCCACAGAAGGAGGAGTATTTCAGGAAGAGAATTTCAGACCCAGACCAAGCCAACAGCATCATCTCCCACATTAAGACAGCAAGGAGCCTCCACATCATGTGCCACATTCCAGTCTTCTGCTGGATATCCGCCACGGTGCTTCAGCGAATCCTGACACAACACCAAACAGAAATTCCTAAAACTCTGACTGAAATGTACTCACACTTTCTGCTCACCCAGACCAACATAAAACAACAGAAGTATGGAGAAAGAGGTCAGACAAACACTGGAAAACTGTGGAAATTACTTATTACCCTTATTACATGTACTAAGAAACCTGAATATGAGCAACAGATTATTCTGAAACTGGCTGAACTGGCCTTCAAACAGCTGATGAAGGGCAATGTGATGTTCTATCAAGAAGACCTGAAGGAGTGTGGGATTGATGTCACTGAGGCCTCGGTGTATTCTGGGATTTGCACTGAGATCTTCAGAGAAGAATCTGTACTTTATCAGAGGAAGGTCTACTGCTTTGTGCACCTGAGCTTTCAGGAGTTTCTGGCTGCTCTCTTTGTGTTTCACTGCTTTGTGAACAAAAACATGGAGGAACTACGGGTTTTTAATCTTCAGAACAGAAAGTTGCTTAAATGTGTTTCACTGAAAGAACTGCTCGAAGGAGCTGTTTGTCAGGCCTTAAAGAGTAGGAATGGATGTCTGGACCTGTTTCTCCGTTTTCTGCTGGGAATCTCACTGAAATCCAGTCAGCAGCTCTTACGAGTCATTCTGACAAAAACAATGAGGAGCTCAAACAGCATCAAGAAAACAGTCAAGAACATCAAACGCAAAATACAAACAGAGGATCTTCCATCTGACCGATCTATCAACCTGTTCCTGTGTCTCACTGAAATGAAGGACCAGTCTTTATCTAGGGAAGTTCAGGAATATCTAAAATCAACAAAACACTCAGAAAAGAGATTCTCTGCTGCAGAGTGTTCAGCGCTGGCCTACATGATTCTGAGCTCAGAGGAGGTGATGGATGAGCTGAATCTGAAGAATTACAACACATCTGAGGACGGTTATTGGAGACTGATCTCAGCTGTGAGCAACTGCAGGAAGGCTGTGTGAGTGTTTTACTAAAATAATTTTTTAGTTATATTGTGCCTTTCTCAAACCCAAGGTCACTTTATACAGCAAAAGGTATAAATTAAAAGCAATATAAAGGTAAACAGTTAACATAAACCCCAAAAAGTGACAAACAAAGTGTAACAGTGGCGGGGTGCAGGAAGGATGCCAATGCAGAGCCAGGAGTTTGGAACATAACTTTATTATCTATAGTAACAAAACAAGATCCAAGGACTGCAGTTCTGACTAAAACCAAGGAACTGCAGTCTAAACCAAGATACAAGATTACAAAGTGTACAAAACCACCAATCCATGTAGGCTTAGCCTAACAAATGAGCGCGGCTGTTCTGACTCATCGGGGCTTAAATAGTCAGCCCCAATGAGGCACACCTGTGCCTTCATGAACTCAGGTGTGCTCAGTCAGTACAGAGCGCCCTCTACCGTGCCCAAATGCCCTCATCCGTGACAGAATCACCCCCCAAAAGGCACAGCTCCTGAAGCGCCAAAACACAGCCGAACCTCTGGGGGTAGGTCAAGAACAAAAAACATTCTTCAAAAACGTCCCTTTATGGGGCATATGGTCAGGTCCACAAAACACTTCAATACAAAGGGACCTCTGACCAGCCATGTCCAGGCAGCTGGCGGTGGTGAGGGGAATCCTAGAAGTTCAGTCCACTTCTTTAACTGTTGCCTGGACTCGACCCTGGAGTCACTGGAGGAATCGCCTGACTCAGTGGAACGCCTTGCCTTGACGGAACCTGAAAGAGAGCTAAACACAGATTTTACAGGGTTCAAAGAGGAAGCCTTTTTCACATAGTCTGAACTCAACTTCCAACCCCTGCCATCCTTGTTCTTCATGTCTCTCATCACAGAATCTACAGTGCAGAAGTTGTCGTTCACTTTCTTGAATTGAGACGAGTCACTGCTGATGTCTTTTGGCTCCTTCCTCTTCTTGATCATACTTCTCTGCTGCTTGGAGCTCAGTGAGGCAGCATCCCAGCTCCTGGTTCCACTACGAGAAGTTCCACATGGACTCCTCCACGAGCCACCTTGTCCTGAGTCTGTTGAATTGTGAGGGTCAACTGAAGGTAGGGAGTCATAACGCAGCTGCTCAACCTCTGGAATCTTTCCCTGCTTCTCCATCAGACTGTTCTTCAACTGCTCTGCTCTGGCGTTAACCACCAGGGTCCCAGCATGCACTGGTGTCTGTGGAGTGAATCGAGATTCGAAGATCGCCAATTTTGCTTCCATGCCTCTGACCTGCTTCTCCAGCTTGGTGAGCTTACTAGCCTCACTTCGAGCTTTTCTCAGTTCAGCCTGCAGAGCAACGTTGTGCTCCTGCACCCATACAGTTTGGTTCCTCTGTTCATCTGTTCTCTCCAGCCTCTCTCTTTGGACAACCGTCATAGCTGGCAACTTTATTCTGGAGACTTCTCCCTCCTTTCTGAATTTACTGCTCTTTCTGTGAAGCACACCTTTGACTTTTTTTTGAGCTTTTCTTTCTGTTTCCATGGCTTCGATCTCCCTCTGGCATATGGACAAGAGTCCTTTGGTCCTCTCCAGCTGAGAAAGCAGATAGGTGATCCTTTCCTTGTGTTTCAACCCTTCGTTCGTGACCGAGGCATTCACCTGTAGCATAGAGGCTTCTTTCTCCATCAGCTGCTGGTAGAGCTCTGTCAGCAACTCCTCCTGTTCAGTGATCTGAATGTTCACGCAGCTGGTTTGTTCATCTCCGAGGTGAGATTGGATTGTCCTTGCAGCTCTGATCTGTTTTGCCAGATCCCTTGCCCGCTTTCCTCTAAATGACTTTTGCAAGTAAATTGCAGCATGTCTGACCAGCTGATATTTCTGCCTTTGTTGATGTCCAAGCTTCCACCTCCTGAACTTCCTCTGAAGAACACTTGCTGCCCAGCATTGCTTCTTGAAAACAGATCTTTGCTTGTGCATTCTTACTGCAGCCTGAATAATTGTAGCAGCTTTGTGCATTGCAGCAACATTCTTTCGAACAGAATAACCCCTAAAAGCTGCCTGGATGCATATCGCAGACCTTCTCAACACCTGGAATCGCTCATGTTCAAATTTACCCTTAATGTAGGACCTATAATGTCTTTGAATGATGATGGCTGACACCCTTATGGCCTGATACTTTACTACCTCCCGGTGTCTTCTGAACGCAGCCTGAATCAGAGAAGCTGCCTGATGTTGCAGGATAATCTTCCTTCTGACCCTCTGAAGCAGGCTTGCAGGAATATTGCAGCAGAGCGCAATTTCAAGAATTCCTCCCTCTGCTTTCTGGCATCAAGTGTGGTACAATATCTAAGCTGGATGGCAACAGCAGCATATTTGATGCATAAATATTGCGTCCAAGCACAGTGAGCCCTGTAAGCACATTGTATCACAGTGGCAGCCTGGTGCTTCTGTTTCAGAGACTGTCTGGTCTTCATCCCTCAGAACGCGGCTTGCAGAACAACAGCAGCCATCTTTTTCTCCTTCAAAGACTTCATTTCTTGCTTCATCATCTTAATATCGCTGAACAGTCCTGGCTGCCCACAGTAGCTTCAGGTAGTATTTTCTGCTTAAATGCTTCCTTTCCTGCACCTGGATGGTTATTGCAGCCTCATGTTCCATTTTCATCTGCACCCGAACCTTCATTCTAAACTTCCCACTAACCTGGAGCTGGTCCTTCTCTGCTTTCGGCCCAGCAGACGGGTTAGTGGTGCTTGGTTTGGGGGTCGACTCCTTGATGCCGCTTTCCTTGCTGTGAAGGGCCTTGGTCGACCTCCCCGGTTGCACGATGTAGGAGGCAGTCTCTGCCGTCCTCCTGCTCTCTGTGTCAGGAACGGCCTTCTTTGCCACTGCCTCGCTTCTCTTGTTGCGGGCGGCCTTCTTTGCCTTCCTCTCGTGTTGAAGGGTGCAGGGAGGGTTTACTTCCACTGTTTCGCTGTTATTCCCACTGGCCGTGTTCACCGCTGTGTTCTCACGTTGAGCAGCACAGAGCGCCGTGTTTACTGTAACGCCTCTATTAGTGGCACAAGGAGAATTCTTTACTGTAACTCCTCTATTAGCTGCACAGGACGCGTCCACTATCAATGTCCCGCTTTGATGGACATAGGGAGAAAGCTCTGCCATCCTCCTGCTTTCCGGAGCGGGAAAAGACATGTGGTTCAACACGTCCAGGCACCGCTTTGTGTTCGTGGCTAGAGCAGCCAGCCTCTGCAGCAGGAAGTCGAACCAGTCCGAGCCCATCTCGGGACCCAGGTGGCTGACGAGTGGGATATCTGACGTCAGCCGCGTCAGACGTTTCTCGAGCTCCCTGGTTGTGGCCGCCGGCGTCTGTCGCACCCAATCCTCGCCCTCCAATTCCTCACAGAGGTCCACAGACTCGACGCACGCCGGCACCCTCGTCTCCCAGGTTTCAATAAGCTCCAACGTTTTCTTGATCACGGCTGCACTTGTTTGTAACACAGGCTTGTCTGACTCGCGACGTCCACGCGCTGGCGGCTCATTTCTGTAACGGTGGCGGGTTGCGGGACGGACACCAAAGCAGAGCCAGGAGTTCAGAACATAACTTTATTATCTATAATTAACAAAACAAGATCCAAGGACTGCAGTTCTAACTAAAACCAAAGAACTGCAGTCTAAACCAAGATACAAGATTACCAAGTGTACAAAACCACCATACCGTGTAGGCTTAGCCTAACAAATGAGCTGCACTCTGTTCTGACTCATCGGGGCTTGAAAAGTCAGCCCCAATGAAGCACACCTGTGCCTTCATGAGCTCAGGTGTGCTCAGTCAGAACAGAGCACCCTCTACCGTGCCCAAAACACACCTCATCTGTGACTCACAGATGGGATTTTTACATAGAAAGTTTTGTTTTAAAAAGTTAAAGTGACTATTCTTGGAAGTTTTAACATAATCATCTGGTTTTTTTTTTATTAATTAAATCCTTCAAATATTTTTTCCACTCACAAATATACAATATTTGATCATTTTTCTCAATGTATATATTTTTGTCTTGCCTGGTTAAAATTGTTTTCTTGATGTTTTTTTATGAACTAGTTTTAAATCTGTTGATATTTCATGTCATATTTTTTGCAGAAATATAAAAACTTTAAAGCTCTGCTGTATATTCCGTGTTCAGTTCTGCAGAATGAAGATACTTTAAACACATAAAATATCTTTACTGTAAAACATCAGCACTACCATCATTGGATTCCTGAGCAAGACCCTTAACCCCAAGTTGCTCCTTAACTACTGTCCCTGTAGTTAAGAAATGTGAGTCGCTCTGGATAAGAGCATCTGCTAAATGCCATAAAAAGCATTCAAAATTGAGAAAAATATTAGGATTCTGAATAATAAAACATGAGTGCATGAAAACTGAAGAAAATTAGATTTCATTCCATAAGCAACTGTCAGTTGAAGGAACTTCAGGTGGAACCCAAAGCAAGTCAAATGATCAAAAATATTCATGAAGTCACAGCTTTTGTGTGTGTAATTATTATTACTATAAAATATTATCATTACTAATAATGCTGTTGATTATTTTCCCTATATAGCTACAATAACATACATATAGCTGTTAAAATGAATAAATATAGTTCTAGTCATTATTTTCCACAATTTATATTAAATATTTTGTTTATAAAGGGATTCCTGTAAGGCTGAATTCCTCATTTCCTGTTGTAATTGTACTCTGTTCTGTATTTACTTCTTTTACAGACTTGCTGATCATAAACTCACCATGAACTCCTGTGAAACTCTCTGTTCTGCTCTGAAATCACCAAATTCAACCCTGAAAGATCTGGACCTCAGTTACACTGACCTGCAGGATTCAGGAGTGGAGCTGCTCTCTGCTGGACTGAAGAGTTCACACTGTAAACTGGAGACTCTCAGGTGAGGATTCTATCTCTTCATCACTGAAGATCAATATAAAGTTCACACTGTAAACTGGAGACTCTCAGGTGAGGATTCTGTCTCTTCATCACTGAAAGTATAAAAGTCACAGTAATCTGTGTTTCTAACATAATCAGGTCTTATTTAAGTTGGTCTATAATTCAGGCAGATGTTAAAACTAGATGTTGTAAAATTCAGTGACCAAATTCAGTCCATCTCCTGCAACCTCGTCATAAAAACACAACAAATGCCTGCAGGAGTTTCAGAACTGGACGAGTTTTATTGTTGGATTATCGGTCATTACTCCTCTAAAGAACTCAGCTGCTGCTGTAAAGGATCTTAGAAGAAACCGAGGCTTCTGATTGGGTGAAACAGAAGATCTGAATGTCTCTCTACTTCAACACAGTCATGAACTCCTGGAAGTCTGTGTGTCGCTCATGTTTTGGGTGAGAATGTTGTTGGGGATGATGATGTGGAGGCAGCTCCTGTAATCACTTATGTTAGATCTTCAATATTGACATTAATATATTCCTACAGTCATGTTTAACACTGAGCTTAGCTTCATTTTTTCATTAAACTGTAGTGTGGAGGAAGATTTGTTACAAACAATTTTTATAATTAATTCAGAGAGACTTTAATACATTCAAATTACAAAAAATACAATGGGATAATATTTTTGCCATTTTTATTTTTGTGTGTTAAAGAAAAGCAGAAAAAAAAATTATTGTAAAGAACAATTTGTAATTCTTTATAAATCTCTTTTAAATAGTTTAATATGCACAGAGAATAAACTAACAAGGTAAAAATAGAGAAACTCAAACAGGTTTAACTCTCTATAGACTACATTTCCTTTTGGTTTAACTTTTTTCTTTGCTTTAATGTCCACATTCATCCACAGTCAAGCTGATAAAAATAACAAGAGTTCACTGGATAAAATATATTCAAATGACAAGATTAAAATCAAAATTGGGAGCTGTTTTATTTTTATGTATTTCAGTAAATAAGCAGATGTGTCATAAATGAAAGGTTTAAACGCAAAGTATGAAAAGTGTAAAACAGCTGATAGCCGGTTTGTGTGTCATGGAGAGTTGAAGTGTGAGCCTGAGTCTTTTTAGTCAGAAACCAAATAAAGTTTTAAAAAATGTAGCAAACCAGTTTAATGGCAAGTTCCAGCAGTCATGGTCCAGTGGGAGAAGCGCCAGTTTATTTTTTCCAACCTCAGACTTTTAATACAATTCAAACATCTTTCTCCTTCTTTGAAATTTTAATTAATCCAACCCATCTATGTTTTTCCATCAATATTTCATCTCATTACCAAGATTTATACCTTTATTTTTCTCCACCTTCACCATCTCGCCACCAATAAACAAAAGTCTCAAAGCAGTCACTCTGTTAGTGATGACTTCTTGCCTGATCTGGGGTTGTCTGAGTTTTCAGTTAAAAATCTTAACCGTTTGAAGGAACAGCTGCCATCTTTTGGGTTCAGATTTAGATCAACAAACTCTGTGAAGTCAGTAGTGAAAGACAAAGACAAAAGTAAAGGGATTTTTACTAAATGCTCTTTCTGTCTCTTACAAGATTATTTGTAGTTGTGTTTTCAATCATCATAATACACTGCTCAAGAAAATTAAAGGAACACTTTTCAACACTTTTCGTATAGTATCAAGTCAGTTAAACTTCTGGGATGTTGATCTGGTCAGTTAAGTATCAGAGGAGGTTGTTAATCAGTATCAGCTGATTTGGTGTTAATGAAAGTAACAGCAGGTGCACTAAAAGGGCAAAAAATAGGAATGGTTTGCAGGTGGAGACCATTTTTCCCCTCCTCATCTTATTTTGACTGCTTTTCAGTAGTTTTGCCAGAGAACACCAGAACTGGCAGTTCTGGCACTGGCTTCCTGTGCTTTTTACAGAGGAGAGCAGGCTCATGCTGAGCTCATGTGAAAGACGTGAACGGGTCTGGAGAAGCTGCGGTGAACTTTATGCTGCCTGCTTCGCATTTGAGATTGTTCAGCATGATTGCTTTGGTGGAGGGTCAGTGTTGGTCTGGGGAAGCATATCCATGGAGGGATGCACAGACCTGTCCAGGATAAACGATGGTACCCTGACTGCGATTAGGTATCGGGATGAAATTCTTAGACCCTTCACTGGTGCAGTGGGTCCAGGGTTCCTCCCGGTGCCCAATAATGCCTGGGTTGATCTGCTAATTGGACTAGCCTGCCACATCAGTTTTTCATCTTAAATTTCTTGGTGACTTAGAATTAAGCCCTCTGTAGGTTGATCATTTTCATTTTCATCAAATGATGTTTATCCTTTTGTTCCTAACACATTACCCATTCCGTGTCTGTATGGAAATCCAGCATGATTTTTTTTTTCCCCAGTTAAGATCTGATGTGTTTTCAAAGTGTTTCTTTAATTTTTTTAACCACTGTATAAATACCTTTTTCTTATTCTTTTCAGAAATCTATAACTAGATATTTTATATTTACTCTCTCTTTATAGACTATCTGGCTTTAAGCTTGGGATCAAGACGTGTGAAATTCTGGGATCAGTTTTAAACCTGGAAAACTCCCTGAAAGATCTGGACCTCAGTGACACTGACCTGCAGGATTCAGGAGTGGAGCTGCTCTCTGCTGGACTGAAGAGTTCACACTGTAAACTGGAGACTCTCAGGTGAGGATTCTGTCTCTTCATCACTGAAGATAAATGTAAAGTTCACACTTTAAACTGGAGACTCTCAGGTGAGGATTCTGTCTCTTCATCACTGAAAACCATCACCCTCCCTTACACCTTCTTCACCTCCAAAATGCTCTCCACATACTGCTCTCCACATACTTTTGCCTTACTGGTGTAAGGCAAAAGTCTTACACCAGATACCCTTCCTGATGTAACCTGGCATGATCTTGAGCTACAGATCAGAAATTAATAATTGTATAAAATAAATTCTTCTAAAGAAAAAACACTTCTAAAGAAATTTCATTTTTGTGTTTCATTACATTTTAAAACAAATGAGCAAAGCTCATGAATGTAAAAGAAAGCAGCTACTGCACTCAGATCTGCTTTTCTTACCAGAGACTTTCTGTTTAATGTGCTTAGTTTTTTGGTTTATTAGTTGTGAGAAACTTTTTATCAGCTTTACTGTGTTTCTGTTTAATCCTCAAATACCCACCTGTTCATGGAATTTCTCAGGGAATAATCTTCCCAAACCATCTACTCTCCTACCTCTGCTCCTTCTTTTCCTTAAACCTCTACTGTCTTTCCTGTCATTAAAAAAAAAACAAAAAAACTGTAGGGTATGTACTTGTCACAAGGGCACTTAGTTTGTTGCTTAGGTTGCAATGGCTAATCAGCAGTTGCTGGTTACCAAGATGATGATGATCTAATGTGGAAACAAATCACTGTTGTAAGTCGCTCTGAATAAGAGCGTCTGCTAAATGCCGTAAATGTATCCTCTCTCTCTCTCTCTCTCTCTCTCTCTCTCTCTCTCTCTGTCTCTCTCTCTCTCTCTCTCTCCAGATTATCTGGTTGTATGATCACAGCTGAAGGCTGTTCTTCTCTGGATTCAGCTCTCAGTTCAAACCCCTCCCACCTGAAAGAACTGGATCTGAGTTACAACCACCCAGGAGAGTCAGGAGTGAAGCTGCTCTCTGCTCGACTGGAGGATCCACACTGCTCACTCAGCTCACTCAGGTATGGACAACCGTGTTCACATCAATCAAACGGTGGATTGAAACACTGAGTCTTTTAAGGTTTCTGGATGTACTGAAGCTGAAATGATCACAGATCAGACTCAGAGAGGAAGACGGACTCATTTGTCCCCCTAAACCCTCCCACTCTGCTCTGTAACATCACACACTGCAGGTAAAGTGTATGTGGGAAAGTGAGGACAGTTAATCTGTATTAATTGTGTAGGCTGGGATCAGTCACCTTTGAAGGAGAGAGAAAGAAAGTTCTTTTCAAGAACTTCACCTGAATGACGTGTTGAGCTGCACACTGTATTGTAACAATGAGTGAGAGTCTGTGTGTGTGTTACTGAGTGTGTTACTGTGTGGGTCGCCACAGCAGATCAACCACAGCGGTCCTCTGTATCCTCCTCCCTCAAACCGACCACCTTCATGTCCTCTCTCACCACGTCCATAAACCTCCTCTTCTCTTTCCTGGCAGCTCCATCTTCAACATCGTCCGCCCAGTATAATCCTCGTCTCTCCTCTGGACATGACCAAATCAACGCAACCTTGCTTCTCAAACTTTGTCTCCAAGACGTCTAAGCCGAGCTGTCCCTCTAATATACTCATTTCTAATCCTGTCCATCCTCGACACACTCAACGAAAATCTCAGCATCAGTCTCCAACCCATATAACATAGCTCGTCTCACTACTGTACAGTAAACCTTCCCATTTACTCTCGCTTGTACCTGTCTGTCACAAATAACTCCAGCCACTCTTTTCCACCCATTCCAACATGCCTGCACTCTCTCCTTCACCTCTCTTCCACACATTTCGTTACTCTGAAATGTTGATCCAAAATATTTAAACTCCTCCACCTTTGTTACCTCCACTCCCTCCATCCTAACCACTCCACTTTCCTCCCTTTCATTCACACTCATGTATTCTGTCTTTGACACTGACTGGTTAATGAACTAATTAATGAACTGCTGGACTGGATTTATTGAAAGGAAACTTGGTTCTAACAGCAGAGCTGTTTGTCAGTAAGAATGTAAAGAATTCTAAAAATGACTTCGTCACCAAACATCGTTTTCTGTGGATGGAGTGAGAAGAGTGTCCAGAGGTTCATTGTCCAGCTGTGCACTGACTGAGGTGATGATGGTTGTCTCTTCTGGTGCTTTATCTGACCTGCAGCTCCAGATCATAAATGAGGGGGAATCTGATTGTGTTCTTCAGAGCTTCATTCTTCTGTTTAGAACGACTCCAGACAAAAGTTCCAGCATCATCTCCTCGAGCACTGCAGATTAATGAACATCTGAACATCACTTTCATCCAATCCTCCACACTCCATGATGCTCCTCTTTACTCACAGGAAGCTGGTTTTCTTCTCTTTAGGTTTAGCTGTGACTGGAGATCAGACTACAAACATCTGAGATTAACTGTGTGTGTGTGTGTGTGTGTGTGTGTTTAGAGTGGAACATGGAGGAGAGATCAGAATCAGACCAGGACTAAAAAAATGTAAGTTCACACAATTGTACACATACACACCTCTAAACATCTTTGTCTCTCCATCAACTTTCTAATGAACACAAGTGAGCAGGTGAAGCGTTTAACCCTTTGTGTTTCACTGCAAGGACACGAGGTGAACACACTGCCAGCAGGAGTCTCCAGAGAAACATCAGTCAGAAATATTGAAATATTTGGATCTTCACTTGATATCAGGAGTTACATTTACATTTACAGCATTTATCAGACGCACTTATCCAGAGCAACTTCCATGTCCTGATTACAGGGACAGTCCCTCCTGGAGACACTCAGGGTTCAGGGACTTGCTCAGGGACCCAGTGGTGGTAGTGCCAGAGGTGGGATTTGAACCTGGGACCTCTTTAACCATAGGTCCATAGGCAAGTACCCTACCACTAGTTTAGTCTGAACACGGCACCCTGTCTCAGTTACACTTCCAGTGATGTCTGGAGAACTCCACACACTCTTACGGGTGGTTAAAGGACAGGACAGTCTTCTGTCTGGTATAACTAACAGTTTGTTGGTGTGGAGGGGACATCTCATGGTGGACTTGGAGACCCGGGGTCACCAAGATGTTCCGGACTCTGTTCTTCTGAAACTGAGCTCTTTGGAGATTTAGTTTTTACTTCTCTGACCGTCCTCCTCACTGTGTCTGCTAACAGAATAGTCTCATTTCATCTTCCTCTTTTCCATGATGATGGAGGACGCAGGAACTTGGGGCGAGTGTCGCCTCATTTTTACACACCGTCACTTATACACTCAGAAAAACACATACACACACACACACACACACACACACACTGCTGTATTTTCTCATCTAATGTCCGTCTTCTTGTGTGCAGATGGCTGTGAATTCACACTGGATCCAAACACAGCACACACACTCCTCTCTCTCTCTGAGGAGAACAGGAAGGTGGAGCGTGTGAGAGAAGAACAGTCGTATCCTGATCATCCAGACAGATTTGTTGAGTGGCCACAGGTTGTGTGTAGAGAGAGTGTGAGTGGACGCTGTTACTGGGAGGTCCAGTGGAGCGGAGATGTTGTTGGAGTATCAGTGACTCATAAATCAATCAAGAGGAAAGGAAAGAGAGAAGACTGTGGGTTTGGACTGAATGAAAAGTCCTGGATTCTGAACTGCTCTGATAACAGTTTTTCTGTTTTTCACAATAAGATCAGCACTGATGTCCCTCCTCCTCCCTCCAGATCTAACAGAGTAGGAGTGTATGTGGACTGTCCCGCCGGAACTCTGTCCTTCTACAGTGTCTCCTCTGATACACACACACTCACACACTTACACACATTCAACACCACTTTTACTGAACCGCTCTGTGCTGGGATTGCACTTTATTATGACTCCTCAGTGCATCTGTGTAAGAAAGAATGATAGTGTGTGTGTTTTCTGTACTTTCTCTTCTTCACATAATCTAAGAGTGTGACCTTGCTTGGGTGTTTTTGACGTGCAAAGAAAACATTACTCAGAAAAGAACATAAAAATATAGAGATGCAGTTAATAATATATAGGTTAAAGGTGACCGTGACGTGAATTCTACCTAGGGAAGGGATTTGGGGTGAAACGGGTGAAAGGCAATTGGGCTGGTTCAGGGATGGAAAAGTGAAAAAAAAGTGAAAGTGACAACCCTTGTCATTGCGAGGTCACGGCACAGCACACATGAACCACAACGAAATTGGACCTCTGCATTTAACCCATGCACACTCAAACCCGTGCAGCAGTGGGCAGCTATTGAAAGCGCCCAGGGAGCAGTGATGGGGACGGTACCTTGCTCAAGGGTACCTCAGGGCAACCTATTGGGAAGGTGTTTGAAGCCCGATCCTCCGATCATGCAGCTAACGCCCTAACCGCTAGGCCACCGCTGCACCGCTGATCCTGCTCATTACTGACCCCCTCATTCCATTTCTCTCCCCACATGTCCGGGGGGGCCCGCTGTGGTCATCACCTGAGTCCAACACCGAACTACCATCTGGTCTGTGCGGTGCATCCGATGCGGCAAGGGATCCTGGCGGCTCACCGGTACTGGGGCCGCACCTGACTTGCTGAGCCTGGGAAGCAGCTTAGGACTCTGTACTGATCCTGGAGTTAAAACCAAACTACCTTTGTACTGCTAGTATACCCAAGGGGGTTGGGTAGCCAGTCGACCTTGGACCCTCAGAGGTTTTTTTCTCCACACAGTGGAGTTTTTGGTTCCTCTTCTCTGTAGTCGTCTGGCTTTAACTTCTAGCCTTCAGTTTTTAGACCATGACTATAACCTGTCTACCATCTATTTAAAGTGCTTTGGGGCAACATTGTTGTGAAAGGCACTTTACAAAAATAAACTGAATTTAATTTAATTTAATTGCTGTGAGGGTCTGATTGTATTAGTGAGGTACTGATGATGAACATTGCTGTGAGGGTCTGATTCTATTAGTGAGGTACTGATGATGAACATTGCTGTGAGGGTCTGATTGTATTAGTGAGGTACTGATGATGAACATTGCTGTGAGGGTCTGATTGCAGCATTACTGAGGTACTGATGTTGGAACATTGCTGTGAGGGTTTCATTACAGCATTGCAATCCAATGCTTCTGGTGAGAACCTTCACAGAATGGCTTTGCTGCTAATCCAGGGCTTTAGCCTGAATACGCTGGTGAAGGCACCAAGAAGACTTGATGGAAAAAAGATAAAGGAGTTCTGGCGGCCACCGAGGTCAGAGGTGCCCAGAACCAAGCAGATCTGGCACATCAGAAGATCCCTGACGCTACTGGTTTCTCTCTATTTCCCTTTGGAAGGTTCTCTTATTTTTGCTTTCTTTCTCATTCTTCTAGGGAGGTTCTCTTTTTGAATCAGGGTTCCTCTCTTGTTCTTCTTCCAGAAGGACATTTCTTTTTTCAGTTGAATTAGATTGAATGTTCTAAATGGTGATCTGCCAAAACCTGTAAATGTGAAACGCTAATATTTGAGTCCCTTCCATTTTTTGAGTGCAGCCTGCTTGTGGTGTATTCAGGAAACCCACATAAACACACTGTGAGAACACTTTAGAAGCTGGTTCTTGCTTTGGTGAAGCCTTATAGAAGTTGAACCCTCCACAGGAGAGGTTTCTTCTTGTTCCAGCTTCCTCAGCACCAGACTTCAGTAATCGATCTAGATCTAGATCTGATCTGGAGCTCAGCACAACTCCAAACAATCAGACGGGACATCTACAGCATGGAGATGATATCACTCAACAAATGCCTGAGGCTGAAGGTTCTCCATGGTCTTCACTGAGTGACTGTTTCCTCCTTTTTCTTTTGTTTTCTTTACATTTTAAAACCTGTTTAAAAATTTCCTGTTGAAGACTCTCCTGAAGAAATACATGAATAAAAAACTAAATACAGACATAACGAGATATCCAGGTGAATAAAAATGACTAAAACAAACAAAGACATCAAAGAAGTCAGAAACATCAAACGAGTTCAAAAAGATCAAGTATGTAAACAAACCAATGCACTGCCGTAATAATTAATTGGTTAATATTATAATTAATATATATTATAAACCAAAGAGAGCTTTTTAAAACATTTTCACTACGTTAAAATGAAACACGAGAAAATATCTCATCCTTCTTCACCTCTGGAAGTCTGATAAATATCTGGATTTTGACCTGATGTGAACATTAGTTGTGGGGACATTTCAGGTATAGAGAGAATGTGAGTATTGCAGATACACACATCATGTTTTCATTCCATGTGACGACCAATCCCAAACTGCTTCTATTACTTATATTAACAGACAAAATTTCTCATCAAGACAGATGTATCACTTTAAGCACTAATTTATTAGTTAGAGAATCTGGATTTATACTTAATAAACTAAAAAAAAAACCTTATATATGTTCATAAACTCTCACACTAAAGTGTGGGTTCAAACCCCTTACCAGTAGGTTGCCCTGAGGTACCCTTGAGCAAGGTACCATCCCCTTCACTGCTCCCTGGGTGATTTCAATAGCTGCCCCCTAGTGCATGGGTTAAATGCAGAGGTCCAATTTCATTGTGGTTCACTGTGTGCTGTGCTGTGACCTCAAAATAACAAGGGTTGTCACTTTCACTTTAGTGCAGATAATGCAATTTTTAACAAAGTACTTGACAGTAAACCAGTCTCTGTTTTGAAGTGCCAGTGGTTCAGCTTCTACGCATCAACCAAATTCAACTTTTCCTGGAACTCTCCAGCTTTCAATAAAAGGCATCATGTGCTTCTCAACAGCATGAATTTCTTTACTGCTCCAAATGCTCCTCTTACTGGAACCTAGAAACTAAAAGTGGTAAATGTAATGAAATGAAAATGTAACTCTATATCAAAGCTGACAAATTTCTCATGTAGCTCAAACTAACTTTTAACAAATGGCATCATGTCTTTCAGAATAGAAGATTCTGCTGTAATGTCACAGTAGTTAACCAATAATAGTAGAGTAGAGTAGAGTAGAGTGATCTTTTATTATCCCACGAATGGGAAATTTGGGCGTTACAGAAGAAGAAAAGAAAAAATATACAAAAAAAAAATAAAGATATAGAGAAAGAGGAACAAGTACAGGAGAAAGAGTAGAGGAGCTATAAATAAATAAACAATAAATTATAAATTATCTATCTATCTATCTATCTATATATCTATCTTTCCATATCTTTCCATATACATATATATGTAACGGTGGCGGGGTGCAGGGAGGACACCAATGCTGAGCCAGGAGTTCGAAATGTAACTTTATTAGCTATATTAACAAAACAAAAACCAAGGACTGCAGTTCTAACTAAAATCAAGGGAACTGCAGCCTAAACCAAGAACACCAGATTACCAAAACCACCATAGAGTGTAGGCTGAGCCTAACTAATGAGCCGCGCTCTGTTCTGACTCATCGGGGCTTAAATAGTCAGCCCCAATGAGGCACACCTGTCCTTTCATTAGCTCAGGTGTGCTCAGTCAGAACAGAGCGCCCTCTATCATGCACAAAACACCTCATCCGTGACAATATATACATATACATATCTACAAGAGTAATAATACACGGTAATAAATAAGTTTTGAATAAATTATAAATATAAGTAAACAAGTAGCAAAAAATATATAAATATAAATATATATGTAAATGTAATAATAAATAAATGTAATACTAATAATAAATGTAATAATAAATAATACATGTAGTAATGATAATAATAATAATAAATAATAATAATAATAATAAATAATAATAATAATAATAATAACATACAATAATATATAATATATTATAATATATAATAATAATAAACAAGTAGTGTAATGTTATGTTATGTTGAGTTGTGGAGTCTGATGGCTGCAGGTAGGAATGACCTGCGGTAGCGTTCTTTCTTACACTGCGGGTGTAACAGTCATCTTGGGAAAGCACTGCTGTCATGTATCCATCTCTTTCATGGACATTCAGTGTGAAAGGTTGTCCTGTGTCTGGAATTCCCAGAGCGGGTGCTTGACAGAGCGCCTCTTCAAGTTTGGAAAGCTTGATTTGGCTTTGTCCAACTCTGCACCTGGATCTGTTGGATCCTTCCGTCTTTTTAGTAGATCAATCAAAGGTTGTGCGATTTCGTGCCGAATCAACCCATGCTCGGTTAGAAGGTGACAATCCCAAGAAAGAGCCGCACTTAATTGTTTTCGCCTTTGCTGTCTTGATCGCCAGGTTCGATTTTGAGTGATTTCCGCTTTCCTGTGAAATCTTCTGTCCAAGGTAAACAACTTCAGCTTGCATGATTTGGGCTTTGGTGAAGCTTGCTTTGTGCCCTTTTTCATATAGGAAGTCCAAGAGATGCAAAACATCTTGTTCATGTTGGTCTTCTTCCTCTGAAGTAACTAGATGTCATCAACATATTGAATGACTGTTGATTCCATTTGAAGCTACTTAAGGTGGTGGTCTCAACGCCATGTGATATATCAGACTCAGGTGCATTCTGTGGAAGACGGGTGAATTGATACTGTTGACTACTTATCGCGGAAAGCGGTCCAAGGTTGTGACTTTGTTTATGAGGCACGGACTAAAGTCGCTTGCTATAAGTCGTGAGAACTGTGAACCATGTGTGTTCCGTTTGTGACTTGGAAGATTGTACTAGGATATGCAAATCTAATGGTGTTTCTCAATGTATTGATTTGCCACTCTGTAATCAATTGTTAGGTGCCAAGAACCATCTGGTTTTACTGGCCACACAGGGCTGTTTGAAGGACTGTTTGCTTCGGTGATGATGCCATTTCCTTTCCAAGCTGTTTGATGACTGGACATGCCTTCAGAGGAGACGCGAGATTGATAGGATATTGCTTGGTGGTATGGGCAGGCCTTTGAGCTTGACCGTTCGATCTTCAGAAGGTCGCAGTCGTTTCTTGTCTGTGCCTATTGATGCTCCTTGTTCGTTTAAGTTTTTCCAAGCGCCTCAAGTTCCAAGATAATTTTCCTTGTCTGATGTCCAATGATGAGTCAATTTGAAGCAGCACATCCAGTCCCAAGATTGGGGCTGATATGTTTCCGACCCATAGCATACATTCCTTAGTCACTGGTCCAATTTGAAAAATCAATCTGGCTTGACGCCTGCAGGTGGATCACTCCGCTTCCTGCTGTGGTTACTTTCTTTCTATTTTTGCCCAATTGCAAATTGCATTGTTCCTGCAACTGCGGTCGGATACAAGTGATTTCAGCTCCAGTGTCTATGAGAAAATCAATTTCAAAGCCATTAATCATTATGCTGGCATACAATCCATCTGCCTGATGCTCTACCAGTGCCAGAATTGGACTGGAGAGCCGGCTCACTCAGTTTTTTGTCTCGCTGCGCTTTAGGAGCTGACACCTGACTCGGGAGGTCAGTTTGCAGAATCTTTCCATTTGATCAATTAGATTACTCTCCAGTGTCATTACTGCTTTGTGATCCGTTGCCATTGCCCTGATCACCTTGTGGTTTGTCATTCGCTTGATTCGGATTCTTCCGAAACCAACACTTTTTTGCCCCATGCCCATTCTTTCTACATATGAAGCAGGGTGTTGTCTTCTTATCAGCTTTGTTGGATTTCCTTCTGGCATTTCCATCCAATTGAGCCATCTGACTTTCACTGCAAGGTCGGCTTCCATGCTTCCAGCTGTCTGAACAATTTTTGAGATACTTCTGCCTACATCCTTCTCACAACCCAGGTACGTGACTTTCAAGAGCCTAGACAATTCACGCTTAGTCCCACAACAAAGGTTGTCTTTAAAGGGGTGCTATTTGCCCGGTCATAATTGTCTTCTGTGATGTTAGGAAACCCAGAATAATTGCCAAGCTTGTTTGAAACGCCGCATATTCGTGAACGCTTTCTTTTGGCTTCTGTTGGCAAGCAGTAATCTGAGACCAATTTGTCTGCTCTGGATTTAACCTTACTGCTTCATTCTTTATGGCCTCCCATCCCTCTTTCAGATTTTGTTTATCATCACCCAAAGCCAGTGTCACGGATCAGGTGTTTTGTGCATTTATAGGCGTCATTCTGACTGGAACACACCTAGAGTTTAAACAAGTACACAGGTGTTTCTATTGGGGCTGACTATTTAAGCCTCCGATGAGTCAGAACAGAGCTGCTCATTTGTTAGGCTCTGCCTCTACACACTGTGGTGGCTCTTGATAATCTGGGTGTTCTTGGTTTAGGCTGCAGTTCCCTGATTTTAGTTAGACTGCAGTCCTTGGTTTTGTTTTTGTTTTTGTTTTGTTAATATAGTTAATAAATTTATGTTACTAACTCCTCATTTTGCATTACGCCTCCTCCTGCACCCTGCCAATTGCTAGCAGAATGAGCCGCCAGCCTGGACGTCGCGAGTCAGAGGCATCATGAGTTGGTGTTATGACAAATGCAGCCGTGATCAAGAAGACGCTGGAGTTTATTGAACCTGGGAGACGAGAGCCGGCGTGGCGTTGAGTCCGCGGGACTTCCGTGAGGAATTGAGGGCGCAGGATTGGGTACGACGGACGCGCCGCGCCACTGCCAGGGAGTTTCCAGAAACGCTGACGTGGCTGACGCTAGATATCCCACCACAGGGCCAGTTTGGGTCCCGGAGGTAGGCGCCGACTGGTTCACTTCCTGCTGCAGAAGCTGGTCGCGCCTAGCCGCTAACACACAGCGCTACCTCGATACGCTGAACCATCTGTTGCTGGGCGCTGGTCCTAATCTGACCTGTTTCCTGTTCTTCTCTATTTGGGCTCGTTTCTCTCTTTCAGAGCATCTTCCTTGTTTTGTTGCTCCCCCTCTTTAACTGCTCTCACACCTCTTCTATCAATGTTCTCACATCTCTTTTAAAAACTTGCATTCTTTAAATTTCCACTCATCTACTTGCCTGTTCTCACATACCACTGCCCTGGCCCAGATGATTCTAGACAAAAGAATCTCTCTCTTTTCCATCATGTGGACAGCTGGATGTGTTTGTCCAAGACCAAAACCAAAATGCACTCTGGGAAGGAGCGGTTTGCTGCTCTGGACAAAGATCTGCTGGGAAACCTCAGGTCTGGTCTTCATGTGGATGTTAGTTTGACACTTAAACCCTGCTGCAGACCAAGTTCCCCACTTCATGGTGGAGGCTGTGTCTTCTTTAGCAGGACAACCACACTACACACTGTGACACCGCACATAATGCTGCCATAGCCGATGGCCACAACACACTGTTCATGAATGCTGTGACAAAACTGTGGACTGTGGACAAACTGATCTGATTCAGGAGTCCACAAAAGTCCAATGTTTTGTGGAAGATGAGATAGATCTTCACAATTTTAGGCAGGTGTTTTAATCTTCTATCTGATCAGTGTGCATCAGCGATGGATCCTGAAACAATTTAGTAAAAATGTCGACAAATCAGTATCAAGACGGCTTGCAGACACCCTTGCCACCAATGGTGGTTTGAAAGGCCTCGCGAGAACCACCATGATTGTGAAGGCATCTAGATAAGTTTGAACTGAGGAACGATAAACACAAAGGCTGCAAAAGCAAAAAAAGAGGTGTCGATCATGAAGTGCAAAGCACACACCAGAACTGACACTGACCGGACCCTTTCTGCATCTGCAAGTTGATTACATCACATTACCAAAAAGTCACAGATACTCAGACATGTTGGTCATTGTGGACAAGTTTTCATGATGGGTAGAAGCATCACCATGTTGAAAAGTAACGGCTGCTCACACAGCAAAAACCTTGGTGAAGGATTGCATACCAAGATGCGGCCAACCCTGCCACAGTGACTCGGATCAAGGACCACACTTCACAGGTGCAGTTTGTCAAGAAATTTGTCGACTGATGTGGAACTTGTGCAATGATTGGGGACGAGTGTTGCTCATTCATTCTGGATGTTTCTCATAATGTCTCAGTTCTAATTCCAGACGTTAGAAAAGTCATGCAAACCGCCTCTACATCTTCAGTGGACCTCTTTGGATGGTTCACCAGCACATTTGGGGTTTTGGCCTCTCATATCCTTCAGGGTTTTGTTGAACTTACAGTTTTTATTTTCCTGATAATCAAGTTTGTTCTATGCTTTGTTTCTAGAACATGTAAGACTGTTCATGTATGTAAGAATGTTAATGTAATCTCTCTGTCTCCAGACTCCAACTTCTCATCTTATGGTATTTGTGCAGTTCATTCATGAGGCGAAGCCTCACATTTATGGTGGTTCTGGGAATTTTGGTAACTTGGTTTAGGCTGCAGTTCCTTGTCTTGTTTCAGTTAGAACTGCAGTCCTTGGATCTTGTTTTAGGTAATTTGATGAATTAAACCATGTTCTGGACTCCTGGCTCTGCATTGACAACCTTCCCGCACCCGCCACCATTACACAGTCTTAGATTAGGTGTCTCCACCAGAGTCTTGGAACTCCCGGGGAGATGGATAGAAATGCACACTCTGAACTGTGCAGTAGAGAGGTTTCGACACAGAGAGAGAACACTGACTGGTCTCTTGAAGAACTTCGTTACTGTTCTGTAAACTTTGCTATAGCTTCAAAACCTCTTCGCCTCATCACTGACTCTTCAACCCTCGGTTCTCAATCAGAGAATCCAACATGGACACACAAGATGGGTGTTTCCAATAAAGTGGACTTTTAGTGTGAATGCCGTCCAAGATGGATCTTTAATCTGGAACAAAGTTCTAATTAAAAAGGTCCAGATTATTGGTTCTAACCAGTGAGAAAAAGCTGGGTTTTATCTCAGTGATTTGTTTTAAAAATAAATCATAAGGTAAAGAACCTAAAAACTATTTTAAAAAAAATGAAACTTTTTAAACAATGTTTATCAAAATCCTGTTAACTCACAGGTGGGTGGAGACTTCTCTAATGTAATATAAAAAAAAAAAAAAAGTTTTGTTAACAAGACTCACTTTTAGTTTGAGTTTTTAAATCATGGTAGAATAATTCATTTTACCGGAATTAAAAATGTTACCAAGTGTTACAAAAAGTGTAGAAAAATACTTTTGAAAATTGTTTATGCTAAAAATTCAGTATTAATACTGTATGTAAAATGAATGATCAGATCTTTACACATTTAAAGTTCAGGAATTTATTGAGAAATTCAGGACACAAAATGAAACAAAAATCTTAGAACAGAAACAATGGTGATGAAATAAAAACAGGCAGAAAAAACAGAAAACATGCAAAAGTACAAAATGGAATAAAGAGTAAAGCTGAGCTGCTTCATAAGGGGCATGGCTTAAACAAACATGGTTGGAAATCAGGTGATGCTCACTGCTGGGGTTTAAGAAGTGGGTGTGTCAGTGGGCGTGGCAATGTTATTGATCTTATTTGTATTTAGTTCAGTAGATTCAACCTTTCAGTTCCTCAACAAATGTGACAAAACTTCACTGACATTCTGAATAAACCTTTAGAAACTCATAATTGTCGGTTGGTTTTGGTTTTTGACGTCTCTTACTCTGTGGAATGTCTTTCTAAATGTAAATAATACTAAAAATAAAAGTGTAATGTGATGTAGTTTTGGTAAATCATAATAAATGAAACACCATTTTGTACATATGTTATAGCATAGACTTTGAGTTTAGCCGGTGCAACATAAAATAAAAAAAAAGAAAGTCATCCAATCCCTGAAGAGCCTCAGCAATCAAGCCTGACTTTGAGCTTGTTGAAGAGGCACCTGAAGAAATAACAAACAAATTAACAAACAAATTAAATGAATATATAATGAAATATTTCACTGCTGTAATAATGAATTAATAGCGTGTAACAAAACCAAAGTGAGTTTTTAAGCATTTTTAAAATATTTACATTACAATGAAACTATCATACCTGCACTGGGTCATCTACTCTGGGAGCCTGATTGTCATTTTCTGTACAACACCAGTCCACACAAGTGAGAACCGATATCGCCAGGACACAGATGGCAGTCAGCAAGAACAGACCCACCACCTTAAAAAGAGAAAAAGTACTATTTTATACAAACCTCAATAAAAAGAAAAATGCTTCCTCATACAGAAATAGTGGTGAAGGAATGTTTGTGTACCCTTTAAAAAAGTCTTTATTTCCAAACAAAATCTAAGTTAAAATATCACTCCAGCCCTGAAGTTAGATAAAGAGAACGAGTTAAGCAATAAATAAATATATTTTTACGTATATAAATATAGTTTGTATCTCATTTAAAACTTTGTTTAGTAAATCAATTGTATGCTGAAATATAGAAAAATAAGGGTTTGTAAACAGGTTACAGTAGTTTTTTTTTTTTATTGAAAGTGACAACCCTTGTCATTGCGAGGTCACAGCACAGCAGACAATGAACCACAATGAAATTGGACCTCTGCATTTAACCCATGCACACTCAAACATCGTGCAGCAGTGGGCAGCTATTGAAAGCGCCCAAGCAGCAGTGACGGGGACGGCACCTTGCTCGAAGGTACCGCAGGGTAACCTATTGGGAAGATGTTTGAACCCACAACCCTCCAATCATGTGGCCAACGCCCGAACCACTAGGTCACTGCTGCCTAGTGTTTAAATAATGAAAAAGGAAGGTGGATCTCTTACCTTTGAGTCGCCTATGAACCTCCGGTGTTCTGCTTTGTCCCTCAAGTGCTTTATGCTGATATTTTTACACAAAGTCATGGGAGGCTCTTCCTTGTCTGAGATGTAGACTCCTTCCCAATATGTCATTGCACAGGCTATGTACTGACCGTCCAAAAAAACCAGGAGGATCCACACCAGTGGTGGAAACAGGCAAAAAAAGAGAGACTTTACACAATCACATGAGCAGCATCTGGCCAGTTTGCAAGGCCTTGAGATGAACAGCATAATGCACGAAGACCCACGAAGACCTGATTCAGGACAGGAATGCAGGGACAAAGAAACTCCATCTCTGCCATCTTCTCCAATCCCAACAGGATGAAGCTGAACAAACCTGAAGAAACGAGAGAAGATTTCTTCATATCGTCTATAAGTTTCCCTAAAAAGCTTGTTAGCAAAGCCATCTTCACTAAGACTAAGACCAAGACTAAGATGCTCAACACACAAACGCTGCACTTGTTTGCAACTGTATTTCACCTCTGGAGGAACTTTGTGGTTTCCTGTTCAGTGACGCCCTTTTATTCCATTATCTTTTCGAAATCTTAAAGCTGGAACAACATACATGTTCTTCAGCAAACCTCTTCAGACACACAAACACATTCCCAAACATCTTTTATCCGATATCGCTTTGGTCTTCATGGATGGACGCACACTCACACACATACACACGCACACGCACACACACACACAAACACTCTCTCAAACACACTCACACACAAACTAAATCAGTCATTCAAACTAGCATTAACACAAACTCACACTCATACACATTAACACAAACATACACACATATGACACACACACACACAAATACGTTGCACGTTACACTTTAGTCAAACCTAAATGATTGGGTCATAAAGTGCGTCTCACAGTCCTGAAACACTGCTGAGGGGAGGAGCTCTGAGACTTTGACCTAAACCCGGTTCTCCGTGGTCCTAGTGAGAATCTTCACAGAGTGGCTATGCTGCTAATCCATGGTTTTAGCCTGAAGAAGCCTGGATAAATCTCAGAAAAGAGGATAAATGAGTTCTGGTAGCCACTGAGGTCAGAGGTGCACAGAACCAAGCAAGTTAGGCCCATCAGAAGATCCTTAACCCCCGTTGGTTTCTCTCTTCTTCTCTTCATGTTCTTAAGGAGGTTCTTTTATTGTTGCTTTCAGAGGTTCTTTCTCATTCTTTTAAGGAGGGTCTCCATTTGAGTCCTTGAATTATATTGAATGTTCTAGATGGTGATCTGCCAAAACTAGTAAATGTAAAATGTTAATATTTGAGATCCTTCCATTATTTGAGGGCAGCCTCCTTGTGGTGAATTAAGGTGACCCACAGAACCCACCATGAGAACACTTTAGAAGCTGGTTCTTGCTTTGGTGAAGCGCTAGAGATGTTGAATCATCAACAGGAGATGTTTCTTCACTTCAAACTTCACACTTCAAAGCCCCCCGTTCAAAGTGAGACGACGCTCATCTGGAGCTCAGCAGGTTAGCCGAGTGAGATGTGATGTTCCAGCTTCCTCAGCACCAGGAATTCTTTCAAACAAGAATGGGCTCAGCGCTGATACACGATGTAATCCAACATCTACCTTAAATGCATCCATCACTCCCACTGCAGATCTCACCACTGTTACACTGCCATCATACATATCCTGAAATACTCTCACATACTTCTCTGTAACACCAGACTTCCTCATACAAAACCACAACTCCTCTCTAGGCACCCTGACATGTGCAGCTCCTTCTGACCTTCTCTGTACTTCTCCATCAACACCCCCAGAGCAAACATTGCATCTGTAGAGCTCTTTCTTGGCATAAAACCATACTGCTATTCACCAATCTTCACCTCTTTTCTTAACCTAGCTTCCACTACTCTTTCCCATAACTTCATGGTGTGGCTGATCAACTTTATCCCTCTATAGTTACTACAGCTCTGTGCATCACCCTTATTCTTGAAGATCGGTACCAGTACACTTCGTCTCCACTCCTCAGGCATCTTCTCACTTGCCAAGATTGTGTTAAACAATCTGGTCAGAAACTCAACTGCCATCTCCCCTAAACATCTCCATGCTTCCACTGGTATGTCATCCGGTCCAACAGCCTTTCCATTCTTCATCACTGCCCTTACTTCCATCTTATTTATTTGCTGCACTTCCTGGTTCACTCTCCTCACTTCATCCAATCTCTCTCTCTCTCTCTCTCTCTCTCTCTCTCTCTCATTTTCTTCATTCATCAGCCCCTCAAAGTATTCCTTCTATCTGCTCAGCAAGCTCTGTTCACCTGTGAGTACGTTTCCATTTCTATCTTTAATCGCCCTGACCTGTAGCACATCTTTCCCAGATCTGTCTCTCTGTCTAGCCAATCGGTAAAGGTCCTTTTCTCCCTCTTTACTGTCCAACCTCTCATACAATTCACCAAACACCTTATCTTTGGCCTTCACCACTGCTTTCTTTGTTCATCCCCTTGTACACCTGTCTACTTTCTTTAAATCTCTGACTGTCCCATGTCTTCTTTGCCTCCCTCTTCTTTTGAATACACTCCTGGACTTCTTGGTTCTACCACCAGGTTTCCTTACCCTCTTTCTTCCTTCTAGATGTCCCATCAAGTACATTTCTAGCCGTCTGCCTGATCACTTCTGCAGTAGTTTCCCAGCAGTCTGGTAGCTCTTCAACACCTCCCAGTGCCCATGTTAACTCCTGCCTGAAATCCACCTTGCAGTCTCCTCCTTCAGCTTCCACCACTTGATCCTCAACTCTACCCTCACTTTCCTCCTCTTCTTGACCTCCAAGGTCATCCTACAGACCACCATCCTATGCTGTTTAGCTACACTCTCCCCTGTCACAGCTTTGCAGTCTCCCATCTCTTTCAGACTGACCCTCCTGCAAAGAATATAATCCACCTGTGTGCATCTTCCTCCACTTTTATACATCACCCTGTGCTCCTCCCTCTTCTTAAAATAAGTATTAACTACAGCCATTTCCATCCTTTTTGCAAAATCTACAACCATCTGACCTTCAGCATTCCTCTCCTTGACACCATGCCTACCCATCACCTCCTCATCACCTCTATTCCCTTCACCAACTTGACCATTAAAATCTGCACCAATCATCACTCTCTCTCCCCTGGGTACACTCTCTATCACTTCATCTAACTCACTCCAGAATTTTTCCTTCTCTTCCATCTTACAACCAACTTGTGGAGCATAAGCACTAACAACATTCATTATCACACCTTCAACTTCAAACTCATCACCCTCCCTGACACCCTCTTCACTTCCAAAACAGTCTCCACATACTCTTCCTTCAGGATAACACCTACTCCATTCCTCCTTCTATCCACACCATGGTAGAACAGTTTAAACCCCCCTCCAATACACCTGGCCTTACTACCCTTCCATCTAGTCTCTCACACACAAAATGTCAACCATTCTTCTCTCCTGATCCTGATCATATCAGCTCCTTCTCTACCTTTACCAGTCATGCTGCCAACATTCAAAGTCCCTACCCTCACTTCCACTCTCCTCTCCTTCTTTCTCTCCTTCTCCCTCTGGACATGCCTTCCTCCTCTTCTTCTTCTCCTTTGGCCAACAGTAGTCCAATTTCCACCAGCACCCTGTAGGCTAACAGCACTGATGGCGGTCGTTGTTAACCAGGGCCTCCACCGATCCGGTATGGTATTCTGTATTGTTGTCCACATATTGCTTTGGCAAAGTTTTACAAACTGGCTTGTGCAGCCCTAGTACATACACTGGCTTGTGCAGCCCTAGTGGCTGGGTTCAAGATGGATCTTTAATCTGGAACAAAATTCTAATGAAGAAGGTCCAGATTATTGGTTCTAACCAGTGAATGAGAGCTGGGTTTGATCTCAGTGATTTATTTGTTTTTTAATATAAATAATAAAATAAAGACCCTAAAAATAAACAGGGTTTGGATCAGTGACTGGGATTATGTACTAATATTAACTCTAATCTGCCCAGATTACTGGAGAACCTGGAACTAGATTACAGTGTCAGTGGATTGTGATACAGGATTACTTGAAATGTGGGGGTTTTTATAAAGATGAAACTTTTAAAATTATGTTTTTCAACATCCTGTTAACTTCACTGACACTCTGAATAAACCTTTAGAAACTCAAATACAACTGAAAGCTTTTGTTTCTGTAATTTTATTTATTCTCCAGTCAGTGGGTCTTGGTTTTTTTGTCTTTCTGACTGTAAATAATAAAAACTGAATCAATGTTATGTATATATTTTACAGGCTGTACATTACAAACAGAGACTTTCAGAATTTAGTCATTACAAAATTAAAAAAAAGAAAAGAAAATCTTCCAATACCTGAAGAGCCTGTCACATTATGGAGACATGGGCTGGACATCAGTGCAGAGCCGAGAGTTTTGTACTGAACTTTAATAACGTGCAAAAAACTAAATGCACTAAACATAACAAGTGTAAAACAGAACAGAAATAATGCGCACACAGAATGACCAGCGCCCGGCTCTGATTCACAGGGGCTTGTAACACCAGCTCCAATCAGAGCACAGTGCACAATCAGAGCAGGGCGCCGTCTACTGGCGCAGAACCGTTACAGAGCCTCAGCAATCACACCTCAGTCTCTTCCTAATGAAGACTCTCCTGAAGAAACAAATGAATATAAAACTAAATACAGACATGACGAGATATTTAGGTGAATAAAAATGACCAAAACAAATCAAGACATTATAGAAGTCCGAAACATCAAAGTCGAGTTTAAAATGATCAAGTATGTGAACGAACCACTGCACTGCCAGAATAATTCATCAGTTCATATTCTGTAACGAAACAGAGAAGAGCTTTTGTTAAAAATTTTCATTACGTTAAAATGAAACAGGATGCAGCTGATAGTCAGCAAAAATAGACCCGTCACCTTAAAAAGAGAAAAGGTATAAAAAAAAAAAGAATAAAAAAAAATTTAAAATGCTTCCTCATATAGACATAAAGGTGCACTTTAAAGTTTGTGAACCCTTTAAAAACATCTCTATTTCCACACATATATGAGCTAGAACATCGCTCCAGCCCTGAAGTTAGATCAAGAGAATGAGTTAAATGAGTTAAACAATAAATATATATTATTTAAAGTAAATTTTGTATCTCGTTTTAACAATTCTTACCTACTTATAAAGCTAATGAATCTATCGTATGCAGAAATACAGAAAACCATCTATAAACTTTTGAACAGGTTACAGTAGCTGCCCACTGCTGCACGGTGTTTGAGTGTGCATGGGTTAAATGCAGAGGTCCAGTTTCGTTGTGGTTCACTGTCTGCTGTGCTGTGACCTCGCAATGACAAGGGTCGTCACTTTCACTTTCAAAATAGTTTGTGAAAGTAGGAAAGATCACATAAAATAAAATCATTACTTTTCTTTATTCTTCTAAATCTTTTTTACAGAATATATTTAACATGATGTCCAGAGCCGCCACATTTATTATTTTATTATTGTTGTTGATAGATTAGTTATTAAAGTATGTGGAAATGTTTACTTTACTAACTATTCCTCTCTATATCATCGATTTGGGGAAGATCATCAGAATGAACAGAGTCTACAGACCCGGAGGAGACTTCTGATTAAACCTGGAGATATTACACCATTCAGACTTTACAGACTCACCAAATGTTGAAGAAACTGCCGTGTTGTGTGTCTTTATTAAGACCACTGTGGTTGAGGGGATTAAAACTCATTTATTAACTGATTTATTAAAACTGATTATAACTGTAGGAGTATTATAACACACACACACAGCTATACACACACATACACACACACACACACAGATATACACACACACACACACACACACACAGATATATACACACACACACACACACACACACACACACTCATATTCACACACACACACACTCATATTCACACACACACACACACTCATATTCACACACACACACACTCACACATACACACACACACTCACACACCTATACACACACACACACACACACACACACACACACACACACACACAAACACACACACAGCAGGTTGTTGTATCTCACACAGACGCGCTGAGGAGTTAGGATAAAGCCCAATCCCAGCACAGATCGGTTCAGCGAAAGTGTTGTTGAGTGTGTGTTCTCCTCAGAGAGAGAGAGGAGTGTGTGTGCTGAGTTTGGATCCAGTGTGAACTCACAGCCATCTGTACACAAGAAGACACATTAGAGGAGAAACACACAGAGTGTGTGTGTGTGTGTGTGTGTATATTTAGTTTTGTGTGCGTGTGTGTGTGTGTGTGTGTGTGTGTGTGTGTGTGTGTGTGTGTGTTTCTGTGTGTACATTTAGTTGTGTGTGTGTGTGTGTGTGTGTGTTTCTGTGTGTATATTCAGTTGAGAGTGTGTGTGTGTGTGAATTTTTTGTGTGTGTGTGTGTTTCTGTGTGTGTGTTTCTGTGTGTGTATTTAGTTGTTTGTGTGTGTGTGTTCTATCAGTTGGTTCCTGTTCTATGGACTGTTAGATCCTCCAAGCCTGTATTTGTGTTTATTATTATTAGAGCTGCCTAGATCTGCTCTTCTTCTGTGGGACGCCTCATAAAATGTGGGTTCTCCTGCCCCACCCCCTTTCTACAGTCTCCCTGAGGGGGTCGGTACTTATCTTACAGGATTCTTATCTTGCATCCGTTCTTCATTAATGATTGTGTGATCTCAGTTCTTCATCCTCCGTTTGCTCGTCACTGCAGGATGAGTGTTCTGGGAGTAAAGTGCTGCTGTAATGCTGGAGTTAATAAACGAGGCTGCCGGATTAAAAGTTTGACTAATTCAGCTGAATCCTGCTGGTCTCGGTGTGTGTGTGTGTATGTGTGTAGACCATGCTGTGTTTATTTGAGTGAGTTTGTCTTATTTTCTACTTCTCAGAATAAAAGACAGAAACTCCACAGAGATCCCAGTGTCGCTTCCATAAAACCACAACACAGAAGTCTACCGCCACGAAAGGTGTGTCTGTGTATCTATAGTTAATACAGTTAAGATTTTATGATCTAAAAGTCAGGATTAAGTTTAGATGAAAACTGATAGAATCAGATAAATACTGATTCTAAAATGAGGATTAAACCTGCCTGATCTCCAATCAGAAGCACCGTTTGCTGAAATATGAACCTGAAAGGTTTCTGTAACGGTGTGGCCTACTCTGAACACAGGGAGCCACACAGGGTTTGGACCCAAATGCAGTGCCTGAAGCTGCCAGTACCCAAAAACGGGTAGAAAACAAAAAGCCCAAAACAGGTGAGCGTTTGAGCTTGAACGTTGTAGCAAAAAAAAAAAAGGAAAAAATGAGAAACTCGGACGGGAGGCTGCAGCGTCAGCACAACAAGCCGGAACTCGAGGGTGCTGAACTGACGCAAACACAAAGCGTGAGAGACAGGGAGACCTGAGAGAAAAACCCAAGGATCTTTAATAAATTACCGCCTGAGCCGTAAACAATGACCCAGCAACTTTGAATCAGTTTTCTCCCTTGGGGCCAGCTTCCAAGAACAGGTGAACCGAATCACCATGATCACCGCGCTCGATTGGGCAGGTCTCCAACAGCTGCTTGGCTCCCAACGCCCATCAGGTAGGGCTCTGCGACCTCCCCTCCTAGGAACGTCACCGGAAGTTCCCAAACCACCGGCCTGGTCCCGCCGAAAGGACCTGATGGTCCTGTTCAGGGCCATAACCCTCCCAATCGACCAGAAACTGATCGCCCCAACCCGACGCTCCTCACAATCGCAGACCGTATACGCCGCACCATCAACAAGACGTGGAGCCGGGCCGCCTGGCGCTGGGCCACAGCACACGGCTTGAGGCGGACACTTGAAAGTCGGGCTGATGCAAGACAGACCTGGGCAGGCGAAACTGCACGAAACCGTGTTGATTCTGCAGAGCACCTTGAAAGGACCCACATACCGTGGGGCCAGCTTCCGAGACTCAACACGGAGAGACAGGTCTTTAGCAGAAAGCCAAACCATCTGCCCAGGTCTAAAAGACAGCCCGTTGCCGCTTGCTGTCAGCCGCCCGCTTTTGGGCCCCAGAAGCACGCTGAAGGGCACTACGTGCTTTCAGCCAGGAGCGGCGGCAACGTCGCACCAAAAGAGCTGCAGAGGGAACCACCCTTCCTTCCTGTTGCGGAATACAGGTGGGGTAAAACCGAATTCGACACTTGAAGGGGGCATACCCAAAGACGAGTGCCAGAGGGTGTTATGTGCATATTCAGCCCATATGAGCTGGTGAGCCCAAGAGGAGGGATGTTCGGAAGCTAGGCAACGGAGGGTTTGCTCCAAGTCCTGGTTAACCCTCTTGGTCTGGCCATTAGACTGGGGATGGTAGCCAGACGAGAGACTAGCGGTGGCCCCTAAGGCATTACAAAAGGCCTTCCAAAACAGGCTACTGAACTGAGGACCCCGGTCCGAAACAATGTCCACAGGTAAGCCATGGATGCGGACTATATGGTGGAGTAGCAACTCTGCCGTTTCTTTGGCAGAAGGGAGTTTGCGCAGCGCCATGAACCTGCCTCAAGCTTTTGAGAACCTATCCATAACCACTAGATTAAGTGGTATTACCAATGAGAAGGGGGAAGGCTCAGGATAAATCCAGAGAGAGATGTGACCATGGGCATTTGGAATTGGCAGTGATGCAAGAGACCTGCAGGTCTGGCCTCTGGGATCCTTATTACTGGCACAACCCTACAGGCTGTCGCAAGATGAGTCAACTCCTCTCGGTCCATTCTGGCCACCAGAATCGCCTCTCTGAGGGGAATTTAGGTGCAAGTAACCCTGGGTGAGAGGAAACTCGCATGTCTCCCAGTCCATTACTTTGGCCCTTACAACAGACGTGGACATAGCTTGCCAGAGGTCCACCCTCAGGATCAGGCTCTGAGGCCAGGGCATTACCTACTTCTGTTTCCAATCCCCAGCGTATAGGAACTACACCCTCTGCCGGGGAACAATGGGTTCAGGGGACCTCGGAGATAGTAGGAGTCCTATCACGTAGAGAGAGCATCAGGCTTGGTGCCCTAGACCCAGGCGAGCACGACAGCAGGAAGTCAAATTGGGTAAAGAACAGAGCCCACCTAGCCTGACGGGGTTTGAGGTATTTGGCTTGCTCGATATAGGCCAGATTCTTATGGTTGGTCCAGACCAGTACCTGATGTCGAGCCCCTCAATCCCATGCCTCCATTCCTCAAAGGCAAGCTTTACCGCCAGCAGCTCCCGATCTCCTACGTCATAATTACGTTCAGCGGGAGAAAGGCGGTGTCTTATGTCCCTCGCATAAATAAATGTGTAGGAGCAACGATTCAGTTACAGGGCCTCTAGATTGTGGGAACAGCTTGGCCTGCTTCTGTACGATGCCGATTCAGTCTCAGTCTTTAAATCACGGCTGAAGACTTACTTCTTTAGTTTAGCTTTACCCGCACTAATCACCATAGTGCACCATTACACGCCGCTGGTGCTGTACATGCCATCGCAGACTGTTGTTTCCATTTCTGTGTCTTCGTTCCACTGGATCCTGCTCTTGTCACTGGACCCTCATTCCATTTCTTCCCACATGTCCGGTGGGCCTGCTGTGGTCATCACCTGAGTCCAATGCTGAGCTATCATCTGTCTGTGTGATGGATCTGATGCGCCCAAGGACCTCAAGTGCTCATCGGTACCTGGAAGACAACTTGGGACTCCTCACTGATCCTGAGTCTAAAACCTAACTAACTTTGTAATTGTTAGTAGACCCAAGGGGGTTGGGTAGCCGATTGACCTTGGACCCTCAGAGGTTTTTTTTTTCTCCACATAGTGGAGTTTTTGGTTCCTCTCCGTAGTTGTGCGGCATTAACATCTATTACTGTAACCTGTCTCCATCATTGGACTATTTAATGCAAGTGCCTTGGGGTAAATTTTTATATGTGTGCTGTACTATACAAGAATAAATTGAATTGAATTGAAATGAAAAGTAAGCACACGGGTGCAGTTTATTATTGGGAGCCGAACGCTACAGAAAGGCCCCAACTTCCCACCTCTGACGCATCCACTCCCAACAATAAAAGGGAGCTCGATCAGGATGCTGCAAGACAGGGGTCATGACAGCCTATTTTGAGTTCACTGAAAGCCTCTGGGCCTCAGGGGTCCAGGAAAACGCACTGCTGTCTTATGGTAAGGGGGCAGTCAAGGGGCTGCCACATGCTAAAGTCACGACAAAACGATTTGTGCAAGTTTGTAAGGCTAGTTTTTTGGCAAAGCAAGTTTTTATATATAATGATGCTCTATGAGTGAAGTTGAGGATCCTTCGTGACATGGACTCCTGTGTTCGGCTCCGCTCGACTAAAATGAGGATGTCAGCCCAGATAGGACGAACACGTAATGATTCAGGGCCTCTGTAAGACCTCACAATGAAACGCTGGAAAACTGCTGGAGTACCATAGCCCAAAAGGCATAACAAGGTACTTCGTGAATGCTCCTGATGGCGTGATGAAGGTTGCCTCACCATGTCCCTCCCCTGACTGGATGAGTTGTAGGCGCTGGCGCAGGTCCAGTTTGGTAAATGGATGCCTGTTGCAGCGCTCAAAGGCTGTTGACATGGGAGGCAAGTGTACCTGTCCCGATAGTTATCTCATTGGAGGTCCCAAAATCAATACATGGACAGAGACCACCGCCCTCTTACCCACAAAAGAACTCCGCTCTCGCGGGGATGTAGAAGGCTTCATTGAAACCAGAGCCAGGGCCTCTTAGATGTAATCTCATGGCCGCCTCCTCGACCCGAGAGGGAGGCCAGGCGCCCTTTAGAGGAGTCGTGCCCGAAGCAAGTCTATAGCACAATCATAGGCCTAGAGAAGGGGGAAGGAGTTGGGATTTCTGTTTACTAAAGACCTCTTGGAGGTCCCAGTATTCTGGGGAACTGTGTTCAGACCCGGAATCACCTCAGAAGCGAGTGGAGTTTTAGGGGCCTGACCAGTGATAAAACAAGAACACATACAATGAGGTCCCCAGGTCACTACCTCGATCGGGGTTGTAATCCAGTCCAAATGAGGATTATGTCGCTGTAGCCAGGAAATCCCCAAAACAAGGGGGTAGATCAGGAGCCCTGGAACAAGAAGCAGGGGCAGCCGTCGCAATGCAGACCAATACACAGAGTTATGAGAGGGTTTGATGAGCACAATCCCTGAAGCTAAGGCCCGCCCATCAATAGCTGCCACGAAAGTGTGGGCTATCCAGTCTCAGGGTAAAACCCCATTTGGCTAGCTCTCATGCCTCCATAAAGTTTCCGGCAGCCCTGAGTCTATGAAAGCCCGGAAGCCGCTCTTCACTCTGAACCCCAACGTAAGGAGGAGCTAAGAATACCCTGAGGGCTGTGAACACCGAGGGCCTGCCACAGAGTCTTTACATGTGACAGGCCTCCAGTTTGATTTAGCTCAGGCAGATGCCTCAAGGTGACCGGAGCAACTCATAATAAAGGTATCTGCCTTGCCACATCCAGTCCTCCTGCTCCTGACGGAGAGACGAAAGTATGACCGAGGCTGTATGGGCTGAGGTTCTGTGAAGGTCCTCTAGCCTGTAAAGAAATGGGGAACCACGTGTTGTGGTTGGCTCGGTCGCGACTTTCGGCCCCCGAGCCTGTCTGTGCTCCGTAAGGTGTTATCAATCCTCAGGGAGAGATCAATCAAGCCTCAAAGAGTTAGGGGTCCGGAGCCATTTCTCGCTCTGAGGTCAGTTTATTATATCTCTGGAGAATAGGCCGCCATTAGTGCCGCATGCGCTACAACCGCCTCCTGGCGGCCAAGGCACAGAACTCAATGGCATGTCTGCAACCGACCTCCTTCCTGTCGTGAGTCGGAGCAGGGGTGACACTGGCCTCCCTTCTACTGCTGCTGGGATGGCCGAGTGTCCGAGTGCTGAGGTAACTGATTGATGGAGTGTGATATACTCTCTGGCTGGTGCTCCCACACTGGGTGGCCTAAGATAGCCCCTTCCTGTGAGCAATGAGACAACATAGGCCACCTTAGCTCTTTCAGTTGGAAACCGAGCAGGTTTGTGTGTGTGTGTGTGTGTGTGTGTGTGTGTGTGTGTGTGTGTGTGTTCTATCAGTCGGTTCCTGTTCTATGGACTGTTAGATCCTCCAAGCCTGTATTTGTGTTTATTATTATTAGAGCTGCTCCTGATCTGCTCTTCTTCTGTGTGTGTGTGTTGGTGTTGTGTGTGTGTGTGTGTGTGTGTGTGTGTTCTATCAGTTGGTTCCTGTTCTACGGACTGTTAGATCCTCCAAGTCTGTATTTGTGTTTATTATTATTAGAGCCGCTCCTGATCTGCTCTTCTTCTGTGGGACGCCCCTATAAATGTGGGGTCTCTCCTTGGCCCCGCCCCTTTTCTACAGACCCCTGAGGGGGGGTCGGAGTCTTTATCTTACAGGATTCTCATCTTGTATCTGTCCTTCATTAATGATCGTGTGATCTCAGTTCTTCATCCTCTCCGTTCTGCTCATCACTGCAGGATGAGTGTTCTGGAGTAAAAGTGCTGCTAATGCTGGAGTTCATAAATGAGGCTGCTGGATTAAAAGTCTGATCAATCCAGCTGAATCCTGCTGGTCTGTGTGTGTGTGTGTGTGTGTGTGTGTGTGTGTGTGTGTGTGTGTATCTAGTTAATACAGTTAAGATTTTAGTTAATCTAAAAAGTCAGGATTAAGTTTAGATGAAACTTGTGTAAATACTGATTCTAAATGAGGATTAAACTCGGCCTGATCCTCCAATCAGAAGCACCGTTTGCTGAAATATGAACCTGAAAGGGTTCCTGATCATCTCAGCTTGTATCTTGATGCTTCATAACTGTGACTCAGTAAGACTAGAGCAGAGATTTAAGCTCAGACTAAAGTCTCTCCATTAGTGGATGTAGAACAGATAAAGCATCACGTTAATGTTGATGATTTTGTGCTTTGTTTAGAGAAGATGGTAGAACATCAGCCTGGTTCTTCATGGCTTGGTGTACAATTATATTAACACACAGGTTCTGTCTTCACCTTCAGGATCCCTGTGGTGCTACATGTTAAACCACCAATCAGAATAACTTGTGTTCGATTAGAAAACTGCAGATAATAAGAGTTTAATTCCACTCAGTATAAACCCAAGATATTCCATCTTCTGTCTGATCAACTTCATTTGATCATGAACATCCAGTCCTGCAGTTCAGACCTGCAACACTTTCAGAAACAGTTGGGACTTTAGTCCAATAAAGAGGTAAAAAAGTTCAAAATGATGAGGTTCAAACAGATGATGGCAGCAGAAGATTGGAATCATGATTTGGTACAAAAGCAGTTTCTCCAAAAGACTCTGAGAAGTAAAGATGGACAGATGATCTCCAGTTTTTCATCAAATAAGGGAGAAAATGACTGAAATGTTTAAAAAAGGTTCCTCAAAGAAAGACTGGAAGGGATTTGGACATTTCTCCCTTCACAGTGTAAATATCATTAAACAACATCAGAAATCTGGAGGAAGTTCTGAGCTGAAGATCTGTGATCTCTCATCTTCTAAACGGTGCTGCATCAAGAACCGTCGCTCATCACCAGCTGACAGAACCACATGAGCAGGGACTACTTTGGAGAACTTCATCAAGCTCTTCAGTACAGAGTTACATTCAGTGATTCCACTTCAGCCCTGACTGTGGAAGAAAGAAGACTCGTGGTAACTTCAGAGCTGAAACATCTATTAAGTGTTGTGAGAAGGAACATCAACACTAGAAAGAGGAACATCTTTGCAGGACCAGCTTTTTAAGTCTGGTCTGAAATGCAGGACTGGATGTTCATGAACAAATGAAACGAAGTGGATCAGAAGAAACATTAAATATCTGGTGTTCAGACTGTCTGCAGTAAAACTAAAGTTCCAGTAAATGAAAGAATCCTGATCTGGGATCTGTACACCAGTCTGTTAGAGTCAATCCTGATCAGCCAGTCCTGCAGCAGCAGAGCTGCTCTGAGTGTTTCTGTAAGGACTGATCCACTGGGATCCTCATCAACAACACTCTGAACTCAGACTGGTTTAAAGACTGGGTTTATAACCACAGTCCTGAACACAGACTGGAGGAGAGCTTTAATGAGTTCTCCACTCAGTCTGGTAGAGTCTGTTACTGCAGTGTGGAGAATTTCATCACTTACTGAAATCACACAAATACATCCATTTTATTCTCTTCATCAAATATATCAGAGCCTTTATACTGGGATTAAACTGGGCTTCTCTAAAAACTACAGTAAACACTGATGGAAAAGAAAAACTTTACGTTACAATGTTTACAGGATTGTTTACTTTAAAAACGTGTGTTTATGTTAATCAGACACATTTTGTGTGTGTGTGTGTGTGTGTGTGTGTGTGTGTGTGTGTGTGTGTGTGTGTGTGTTTAGCAATTACTCATACACGCGTGTGTGTGTGTTTAGTTAATGGTGTGTGTGTTTGAACTTACATTTCTTTAGTCCTGGTTTGACTTCCTGATCTCACCCATGATCCACTCCTATATAGACACACACACACACACACACACACACACACACACACACACACACACACACGTTTTGTGTTTTTGAGCAGAAACGTTGAAATTAAACTAAAGAGTAAAAACAGAAACACTCCCACGAGTTTGAGCTCATCTGTATCTTCTTCAATAGCTGAAGATCAGACTCAGGATCTGGTGCTGAGCTCTTGGGTTTGAAGTGTTTACACTGCAGTGTGTTTCAGTTCCTGAATTTAAATCAGTATTAATGATATTTAACCTAATTAAAATCAGCTATTATCACCACCAGATTATAATTGAACTCAGTCAGAACATTTTCTCCGCTTGTCCCAAGCGGGTCACGGGGTGCTGGAGTCCATCCCCAGCTCAGGTGAAGGACGGGACACACCCTGGACAGGTCTCCAGCCCATCGCAGGGAGGAGCGTGACGGGGACGGTACCTTGCTCAAGGGTACCTCAGGGCAACCTATTGGAAGGGGTTCGAACCCCGATCCTCCAATCATGTGGCTAACGTCGAACTATTAATTAGGACACCGCTGCCCTCATATATAAATATATATACATATAAACATATATAAATATATCTAATTCTAATATATATTGAGGAATCCTTATCCTGGTGTTCACGCAGCTCATAATGTCCACAATCTTAACCTTCACACACACACACACCCCTGTAGTCCACACCTGAGTGAGCTGAGTGAGCAGTGTGGATCCTCCAGTCGAGCAGAGAGCAGCTTCACTCCTGACTCTCCTGGGTGGTTGTAGCTCGATCCAGTTCTTTCAGGTGGAGGGGCTTGAACTGGAGATCTGAATCCAGAGAAGAACAGCCTCAGCTGTGATCATACAACCAGATAATCTGGAGAGAGAGAGAGAGAGAGAGAGAGAGAGAGAGAGAGACAGAGAGAGAGAGACAGAGACAGAGACAGAGAGACAGACAGAGACAGAGAGAGAGAGAGAGAGAGAGAGGACACATTTCAGAATTTGCTTCCTACAAGTAAAAAGAACTCTTTTCTTTACATTCGTAATTTTTAAGTATCGCTTTACTCAGGTGATCGTTATCGTTACAAAACAAATTCACTCAATACTAATCTGAATCACTAGAACTATATTCTCCTTCACCAACTAGATGCTTTTTTGTTTTTAGACAACATTGACAGGTTAACTGTGATTTGGATTCACTTTTGTAGTAAAAGGCAGTTTAGAAATATGGCACACCCACACACACACACACACACAGTAGCTGCATGCATTTATACTAATAAATCTATAATAATAATAATCTGACCTGAGAGTCTCCAGTTTACAGTGTGAATTTTATATTTATCTTCAGGACTGATCATAGACTTCAGGAAGCTTAAGCATGACCACTTCCCTCTGCTCATTGACGGAGAACGTGTGAAACTGTCACTAGCCTCAAGTTTCTGGGCACCTACATCTCAGCTGACCTTCCTGGACTCACTACACAAAAAGCTCTAGTAAAGAAGGTCGATAGCGATTATACTTCCTCATGCGGTCTCCTCAGGAAAACAAGCTGGACATGAAGTTGTTGCTGGCCTCTATCACTCTTCTGTGGAGAGTGTACCACACAGTTTGGGGAGGTAGTACAACGGGTTCCACAGTTGAGAACAGGAAGGCAGGGGGTTATAAATGCTGCACAAAAATATCGGTTGCCCTCACCCTCCATATCTGAAATATCCACATCTCATTGCCGCAAGAAAACTAAAGCCATCATTGCAGATTCTTCACATCCCGCCAATCATCTCTTTGAACTGATGCCTTCAGGCAGGCGCTACAGATCCACTGGTCACAATACCTACTCAGATTTAAAAACAGCTTTTTCCATGGGCCATTCAAGCCCTAAACACTCAGAAACTCAATAGCGCCCCCCATGCTCCAAACACCACCAACACACATGCACACAGCACTTTAAATCTGGTTAAAAATATCTGGTTAAAAATGTCTGTGTTTCTTTCTTTTATTGTGTTTTTTGCTTTTTTTTATATATATATTTATATTTTTACATGTGTTTGCTTTTATTTATTCATTTATTTATTTATTTATTTAATTTTTTAAATCTATTTTTTTATCTATCTTTAAAATAATGCATTGCAGTAGGGGACTATCACCCCCTAGTCTCCAGTTTACAGTGTGAACTTTATATTGATCTTCAGTGATGAGAGACAGAATCCTCACCTGAGAGTTCTGTCACAGTGTGAACTTTATATTGATCTTCAGTGATGAAGAGACAGAATCCTCACCTGAGAGTCTCCAGTTTACAGTGTGAACTTTATATTGATCTTCAGTGATGGAGACAGAATCCTCACCTGAGAGTCTCCAGTTTACAGTGTGAACTTTATATTGATCTTCAGTGATGGAGAGACAGAATCCTCACCTAAGAGTCACCAGTTTACAGTGTGAACTTTATATTGATCTTCAGTGATGGAGAGACAGAATCCTCACCTGAGAGTTCCAGTTTACAGTGTGAACTCTTCAGTCCAGCAGAGAGCAGCTCCACTCCTGAGTCCTGCAGGTCATTGTTACTGAGGTTCAGATCTTTCAGGGAGTTTTCTGATTGTAGAACTGACTGCAGGGTTTCATAATGCCTACCCAAGATTACACAAAGACAGTCTGTAAAGAAATAAACACAACAGCTGTCAATATTATTCTTCCAGCTGAAGTCCTGAGCTGCAGAACCTACATCAGCATTACGATCATGTCTGTGTGATCGGCTCCATCTACAGTCAGAGGAAGTCTGAGTGAATATTTTATGTTAAATTATTCCTTTAAAAGGCTGTTTGTCTGTTTAGTAGGACCGAGATCAGACTGTCAGAGTAAAGCAATGACCGTAGAGAGAAGCACATGAAGAAGCAGAGATTACACTCAGTCTTGATGTTTCCTGTGTGGCAAACGCTTCTCCTCTTATTTCAGACACACAACACAGAAATAACTTTGTATTCAGGGAGGTCACGTCACTGCAGACGTCAGACCTCCTGTAAACACTCGAAGAAGGTCTGACTGCTTCACATTTCCTCACCTGCTCTTCAGCACTTTTTCTCCAACAGGAGCACATGGACACTCCTCCAATCAATACCAGAGTGAAATATGATTGATCTGCTGTTTATTACAGTCATGAATAAACTCCATCATGTGATCATTTGGACCATCCAGCTGTTTTTATTAAAACTGTGTGTCTTTACTATTAGATGTTGATAAATCTGCACAAACTGTCTCCAATCACATCACCACAATACTTCACTACAATCACATCAGGACAGATTTAAAAATCAGCCCATTTTAGCCTTTAAACACTGTCCTGCAGAGCTTAACAACTTCTTTCTTCCAGGATGAAGAGACAGAATCCTCAACGAGAGTCTCCAGTTTACAGTGTGAACTTTATATTGATCTTCAGTGATGAAGAGACAGAATCATCACCTGAGAGTCTCCAGTTTACAGTGTGAACTTTATATTTATCTTCAGTGATGAAGAGACAAAAACCTCACCTGAGAGTCTCCAGTTTACAGTGTGAACTTCATACTATTCAGTGATGAAGAGACAGAATCCTCACCTGAGAGTCTCCAGTTTACAGTGTGAACTTATATTGATCTTCAGTGATGAAGAGACAGAATCCTCACCTGAGAGTTCTGTAGTTTATGTGTGAACTTTATATTGATCTTCAGTGATGAAGAGACAGAATCACCTGAGAGTCTCCAGTTTACAGTGTGAACTCTTCAGTCCAGCAGAGAGCAGCTCCACCTGAACTGCAGGCTGTTGTTACTGAGGTCCAGATCTTTCAGGGAGTGACATTTTGTTTGTAGAGCTGATAAGGAGAGACCTGCAGGACTTCACAGAGAAATTACATTGCCAATCAAAAACAGAATACATTCAGACTCAAAGAGAAATGACCTTTTATGCACCTACCATGCCGCTTTCTCTGGTAACAGGATCATGGAATAAACTGTAATTGTGGATCCTCTTTCCATCTTTTCTTGTGAGTTTAAATAGCTTCAGGAACGTCTCTGGTTCACCGGAAGGGGTTTTACATCTTTTGTGTACTTAATATTATTGAACACAATATTGAGTGTAATTGTGTGAATAGTGTGAATTTAATAAAAACTGAATCACTTTATTTCTGAAACTTTATTTCATCTTCAGTTTCAGCTCTTTACTTCCACATTCAGTTCTAACACTTCAACACACACACACACACACACACACACACACACACACACACACACACACACACTCGTTTTGTATTTTTGAGCAGAAAAGTTGAAATTAAACTAAAGAGTAAAAACACAAGTTTGAGCTCATGTGTATCTTCACAGCTGAAGATCAGACTCAGGATCTGGTGCTGAGCTCTTGGCTTTGAAGTGTTTACACTGCAGTGTGTTTCAGTTCCTCAATTTAAATCAGGATTAATGAGATTTTCTGGAAAACTAATTAAAATCAGCTGATTATCAACCAATCAGATTATAATAGAAAGTGAAAGTGAAGTGAAAGTGACAACCCTTGTCATTGCGAGGTCACGGCACAGCACACATGAACCACAACGAAACTGGACCTCTGCATTTAACCCATACACACACGTGCAGCAGTGGGCAGTTATTGAAAGCGCCCGGGGAGCAGTGATGGGGACGGTACCTTGCTCAAGGGTACCTCAGGGCAACCCACTGGGGTGGGAATCGAACCCACAATCTTCCAATGCAGGGCCAACTCCCTAACCACCAGGCCACCGCTGCCCCTTAAGACTCTTAAAGCTCTGAAGATTAAACACTATTCATTGTAAGCAATGGGAACATGTATAATACATATATATTTACACTTTTTTTCACTTTCATCTTGTGTTTCTGACCTGAGAATCTCCAGTTTACAGTGTGGAGCTTTCAGTCCAGTAGAGAGTGCGTCCATTCCTGAGTCCTGCAGGTTGTTCTTACTGAGATCCAGTTCTTTCAGGGACAAGGTCTCATTTTGTAAAACTGATCCCAGATATTCACATGTAGACCCACCAAGATTACACAAAGCTGACCTGCAGATGAGAACAAATCAAACACAGACAGGTTCAGTAGAAGAGCTGAGAATGGTCACCCAGATAATACCTGCTGGATAGGGTTCAGTAATGAAGAGGGAAAAAGATCTACTACAGTCAACAGTGTGCAGCTATATGATCAGTGGAGCTGATCAGATTTAACAACCAGTGTAAACACAAGTGGATAGAGTTCATCATAATGAGATCCAGACTTCTATTGAAATGATCAACCTTCATTTTAATCAGTAATGAATGAAAGAGTGAAAAGGCTGCTGTGTGTACTAGTTAAACAAGGCAGACTGTAACGCGGGGGTGGTGTAGACTGGACATGAACACATAGCCAAGAGCTTCGTACTTAACGTTTTTAACAGTTACCATGTGCACAGAACTCCTAAACCAAATTTACACTGAACATAACGTGTAAAAGTAAACACAATGACCGCACTGCTCCGACTCATTGGGGCTTATAAAGCCAGTGAAGCACACCTGTCACCAAAGTGTGTACAGGTGTGCACAATCAGAGCAGAGCGACACCTACTATCACAGACACAGAAAAGGCTGTGACAGTGTGAAAAAAGTCCATCCATCCATCCATATTCTTCCGCTTAATGTGAAAAAAGTTATTCTTCAGATTTATTTCATAGTCAGAAAAAACCTAAGATATTTCATATTTGGCCTCAGACTTCATTTCATTTGTTAATAAACATCTATTTGTTAATAATGTAGGGTGATAATGAGGTAAAAGGCTGTGATTTCCAACAGGTGATTAGAATCATCATTTGGTACAAAAGCAGTCTGGATCTTATAAACGTGTGGAAACTAGAACAGCTGGATGATGTTCTTTGTGTTATTTTGTTCTGTTCTTCCTGCAAACACCCGACACTATTCTTGGTTGGTCAGATGGTTGATCAGAGCTCCTTTCACTGCTCACCTGACCATCACCAGACTGTCTGTTGAAGACTCCTGGCTCTGCATTTATTTCTGGTCAACTCCACCTAACTCTTACACACGTGGACAAATTTGTTGGTGGAATTACATAACAGGTTGTTTTCAGTGTGTGAAAAGTAAACCAATAAAAGTATGAAAAGAAAGAATTTATTGTTCAGTAAATACGTTATTAGAAATGTCCTGGACAGTTGTGTTATCATCCTTGAAATTATAAAATGACTAAAACTAATTATTTCTTTATCAGCCAATCAGCTGATTTAATATGAGAACATTTCCCACTATGTAGCTTGGTATCACTGTGTGTGCCGCACCGTGGTGGTTAGGGAGTTGCCCTGGATCGGAAGATTGTGGGTTCGATTCCCTTACCAGTAGGTTGCCCACTGTCCCCATCGCTGCTCCCCGGGCGCTTTCAATAGTTGCCCCCTGCTGCACGTGTGTGTGTATTGGTGAAACACAGAGGTTTAATTTCGTTGTGTTGTGCTGTGTTTCATAATGACAAGGGTTGTCACTTTCACTTTCAAGATCTGCTGATAACGTCCTGGTGTCAGTTTACTGACTACGACTTGAAGAGATTTTGCCTCAGTGGGTCAGAGCTCTTTGGGACCCGTACAATAGAATCAGGTGGATAAAATGCTGGAGCTGATCATAAAAAGTAGAAAAAAAACTTTGAAAAATCTACCGGAAGTGGAGCTAGAACAATATCCCAGTTGGATTTGCAGTAAAACAGGCAACTGATAACTGAGTTTGAGAAACCCAGTTTTAGTCTTCAGTGTTGGAACAACTTCAATTTGGATATAACACACACTCTAATCTTCATAGGTGGTGCAGATGAAGTTGACTGTCTTGGTCTCAGGCAGGCTGATCCACTGATGTTCTTCTCCAGCCTGCACTGCTCC
>CM029386.1:1184298-1203065 GCA_017165825.1 Hepsetus odoe | reverse complement strand
CCAGTAGTCCCTCAGTTCTCCAGAAGACTCTGCACTGGTGTTTTAGTCTGAGAGGAGGACAATATTCCCACTAAAACACACGGACTGCAGTGGTTTCCTCCCTGGAGCCGCTCGCGCTCTTCCGTTAAATTTCCGTTAAGATCTGAATTGAACTGAGCGTTTGAGCACGCGCATCATAAACACAGGAAGAGTTTATTTACTAACACAATATAAACACCGGAAGAAGAAAGAGATTATTTACTAACACAATATAAACACCGGAAGAAGAAAGATTATTTACTAACACAATATAAACACCGGAAGAAGAAAGATTATTTACTAACTGTCACACATGGGGTGTTTTGGGCACGCTAGAGGGCGCTCTGTTCTGACTAAGCACACCTGAGCCCCTGCGGGCAGATGTGTATCATTGGGGCTGACTATTTAAGCCCCGATGAGTCAGAACAGAGCGCGGCTCATTAGGTAGGTCAAACCTATGCTTAACGGGTGGTTTTGGTATGTGTCAACTCTGTGTCTATGACTAGGTATAGGTCACCTAGTATAGATCACGGTGTATCTAGGGTTAGACTGCAGTTCCCCAGTTCTAGGGTTTCAGGTGTAGAACTGCAGTCCCCCGTTCCCTGTTTCTTGTTTGTTTTGTCACTGTGCATAATAAACTTCTGTTCTGAACTCCTGGCCCTGAACTGACGTCCCTCCGGTACCACGCCACCGTTACACTAACACAATATAAACACCGGAAGAAAAAAGAGTTTATTTACTAACACAATATAAACACAGGAAGAAGAAAGAGATTATTTACTAACACAATATAAACACCGGAAGAAGAAAGGAAGGAGAGAAGAGGAAAGATATATAAGTTATTTCCTAACACAATAAAAAGCACAGATAAACTGAACATAAATGTTTGATAATGTATAAAATTTTATTTTAATAATTTAATATTATTTAAATGAATAATAATCTCTTTAAAATAATCAAAATGAATTTTTAATGAACTTTTAAACCGTGTTGTGATAAAGATCAGCATCATCTTTAAGAACAGAAACTGTTTCTGAAGTAAAAAAAAAAAACAGCCTGAGTTAATGAGATGATCTCCAGGGGATCCCCTTGTCCTGGGATCTCCAGGGAAAGTGACATGTGGAGCTAAAGTGGTTAGTTCTGTGACAGTGAGAGCAGATAAGACAAAAGAGAAGTAAAGAGTAAAGAGAAGGATTTGAAGCAGTGGCTGATCCAGAGGTCAGTTAAGTGTTTTTTCCAGAGGGATCTTCAGCCGAGGATACAGGAGCAGGTGTTTTTCCACCATTTACACTATGACAGCTGGAACAGGCTCCAGTTTACGGAGGACTGAGAGCTTAATTTCTACCTTTATCTGTAGAGTTATGGAAAATCTAGAGAGAGAAGAGAATGAGAAGATGATTCCACACAGTGTGTCAAATGCCATTTAATATCAATCTTCTTCTTTTGGCCGCTCCCGTTTATGGGTCACCACAGCTGATCAACTATTTCCATTTCTTCCTGCTTTAAACCAACCACCTGCATGTGCACTCTCACCACATCCATAAACCTCCTCTTTGGTCTTCCTCTTCTCCTCTTTCCTGGCAGCTCTATCTTCAATATCCTCCTTCCAATACATTCCTCATCTCTCCTCTGGACATGTCCAAACCAAGGCAACCTTGCTTCTCTAACCATCTCCAAGACGTCTGTAATGGTGGCGGGGTACCGGAAGGACGTCAGCTCCGAGCCAGGAGTCAGGAACATACTTTTATTAGTCACACTTACACAAACAAGGAACGGGGGACTGAAGTTCTAAACCTGAAACCCTAGAACTGGGGAACTGCAGTCTAACCCTAGATACTAAGTGGTCTATACTAGGTTACCTATACCTAGTCATAGACACCAAGTTACACATACCAAAACCACCCGTTACGCGTAGGCTTAGCCTATTCAATGAGCCGCGCTCTGTTCTGACTCATCGGGGCTTAAATAGTCAGCCCCAATGATGCACACCTGCCTGCAGGGGCTCAGGTGTGCTCAGTCAGAACAGAGCGCCCTCTCGCGTACCCAAAACACCTCCTGTGACAAACACCTTATACGTGATAGAGAGCGTCCTCTAGCGTGCCCAAAACACAACACAGGTGACAGAGGGCGCCCTCTAGCGTGCCCAAAACACCCCACGTGTGACAGAACCCCCCCCCCCCCAAAGGCGCGGCTCCCGAAGCGCTAGAACATAGCCGAAACCCAGGGGGGAGGCCAAAACAACAAGACTACATAACAAACAGAAGCCCCTTGTGGGGACACATGGTCAGGTCCCTAACAAAAACATAAAAAGGGCCCCCGACCAGTCATGTCAGGCAGCTGGCGGTGGTGAGGGGAATCCCAGCAGTTCGGTCCATCTTTTTGCCTGGTGCCTGAACTCGGCTCTAAAGTCCCTGGAGGCTTTGCCTGACTCCACGGAATGCCTGGACTTGACAGGACCTGAAAGGGAGCTACACAGAGACGTTACAGGGTTCACAGAGGAAGTCTTTTTCAATGAGTCTAAACTCTGCTTACAACCCCTGTCAGTTGGGTTCCGCGCGTCGCTTCTCCCCGAATCTCTGGTGCCGAAGTTCTTGTCCGTCTCCCTGAACTGATTCGTGCTGGTGTCTTTTGCCCTTTTCCTTGTCTGGGTCATACTTCCTGGTCGCTTGGGGCCCGGCGACGCAGTGTCCCAGCTTCTGGTTTCACTCTGAGGAGTTCTCCTTGGCTTCCTCCAAACGTCACCTTGTTCTGGGTTTGCTGAATTGTGGGGGCGAGCCGATGCTAGGGGGTCTGAAGGCAGCTGCTCCCTCTCTGCATTCGTTACCCGTTTCTCCGCTGGACTGTTCTCCGGATGCTCTGTTTCGGCTTTTGCCCTCTGGGTTCCAGCAGGCACTGGTGTCGGAGAAGTGAGTAGAGATTCGATGAGGGCCAATTTACCTTCCATACCTCTGACCTGGTTTTCTAGTTCGGTGAGCTTGCTGGCCTCATAACGGGCCTCTCTCAGGTCAGCCTGCAGAGCGATGTTGTGGTCCTGCACCTGTCTCAGCTCTGTCCTGCACTGATGCAATTGCCCCTCCATTGTGGCTATTTTAGCCTCCAGCTTCTCCCGAGTGGTTGGAGTCTCAACTCTCCGTGTTATCCGGCCTACGATCTGGTTTCTCTGTTCCTGTATTCTCCCCAGTCCCTTTCTTTGGGAAACCATCACAGCGTGTATCTCGAATCGAAGGACCTCTCTGCCCTCTCTGAATTGACTGTTCCTTCTGTGACGCTCACCTTTTACTTGAGCCAAAGTCACCTCTTTTTCCTTCCTCCGGTCCTTCGAGACCGTGACGTTCACCTGTGGCTAGGAGGCTCTTTCGGTCAGCTGCTGGTAGAGTCCCGTCAGCAACTCCTCCTGTTCAGCAAACCGAACATTACTGCAGCTGATCTGCTCACCTCCGAGGTGGGACTGGATTGTCCTCGCCTCTCTGTGCCACACGGCCCGATCCCTCACCGGCTCCTCTCTGACTGACTTCTGCAAGCACATCGCAGCATGTTTACACCTTTGACACCTCTGTCCTTGTTGAAGTCCCGGTCTCCACCTTCCGAACCTCCTCTGACGACCACCTGTTGCCCAGTGCGGCCTCTTGAAGACAGATCCCCGCTGGTGCACTCTCCCAACAGCCTGAATGACGACAGCAGCTTTGTTCATAGCATTAACATTTTTTCGCACTAAATAACCTCTAAAAGCTGCCTGGATGCGTATCGCTGACTTTCTCAACACCCGAAATCTTTCATGTTCGCTTTTGCCCCTGATGTAGGACCTAAAATATCTTTGAATGAAGATGGCTGACCTCCTTATGGCCTGGTCCTTTGTTACCTCCCTGTGTCTTCTGAACGCAGCCTGAATCAGGGAAGCGGCCTGATGGTGCAGGATCACAGCCTTTCTGACCCTCTGACCTCTGAAGCAGGCTTGCAGGAACATTGCAGCGGAGCGCAATGTCAAAAACTCCTCTCTCTGTTTTCTGGCTTCACTTGTGGAACGATACCTCAGCTGGATTGCAACAACAGTCTGTTTGATATATGGGTATCATGCCCGAGCACAGTGTGCCCTGTAAGCCCTTTGTATAACCGTGGCAGCCTGGTGCTTCAGTTTCAGAGTCTGTCTGGTCTTCCTCCCTCGGAAGGCAGCTTGTAGAACAACGACAGCCCCTTTTTTCTCCTTCAAAGACCTCTTTTCTTGCCTCATACTCTGGTTCGCTCTATAATATCGCTGAACAGTCTTGGCTGCCCATCGTAGCCTCAGGTAGTACTTTCTGTTTATGTGTTTCCTTACCTGCGCCTGAAGGGTTACTGCAGCCTCATGCTCGATTTTCCTCTGTGCCCGAGCTTTCCTCTTCCTCGGTGCAGCAGACTGGTTCGTGGTGCTGGGCTTGGGGGTCTACTCAGTGTTGCCCCTCTCGCTGCTGCAAAGGGCCCTCCTGGTCGACCTCCCCGGATGCCGGAAGTGTCTTTTTCTACTTTGTTGCTGCTACTCACTCTGGTTGTGTCCTCAAATTCAGGGTGCCAAGCCTGCTTCTCCTGAAGTTCCCCCTTTACTGAAGCCCTCTCCTCCTGTAGGGAACGTATTTGAGATGGGTGACTCACCTGCAGCTGGTGTGTCACGGCCTGAAGAGATGCGTTGTCCTCCTCTAATTTTTTACACTTCGTTTGCAAGGCGGCCAGATTCAGTCTTTGTGTACGGATTTCTTGCTGCTTGGTGCGAAGCTCCGCCTCCATTTCCTGGAGCTGCTCGACTACCATGTTTTTGTTTTGTCTCTCTGTGCCCAGAACAGACAGCCAGACCTTCGGAGATTCCTGTAGATCGTGTTCTAACTCCTGAACTCCTGCAGTTAATACTCCTGCCTGAAATGGCTCCGTTGAGCCGGGAGACTTCTCTATCACAACGTCTCTGTTAACTGTGCAGAGAGCATTCCTTACCGTAGCTTCCTGGTTTGGCACCGCCTTCGCTGATGGAGCATTGTGATTGGTGCTGGGTGCTGTCATCGCGAATGCGGCGCTGTGATTGGTGAATGCAGCGGGTTCCGCTGTCCTCGCAAATGGGACGCTGTGATTGGTGAATGCAGCGGGTTCCGCTGTCCTCGCGAATGGGATGCTGTGATTGGTGAATGCAGCAAGTTCCACCGATTTCCAGCGTTGTGCTTGGTCGGGAGCAGGAAAAGAACGAGGCGCGAGCGAAGCCTCTTCCTCGCCGGCGTGCCTTTTTTTTCTTTGGCTTCGCTGAGTTCTCCCCTTCCGACCGCGTGGTGCACAGGGCGAGGCCTCCGCTGACGGACCGCTGTTGTTGGCGCACAGCGCTGTCACCGCGGAAAGACCGCTGTGATTGGTGAAGGAGGCGGGTATCCCGTGTTGCGGTTGGTGGAGAGCGGGGTTCGGTTCAGAAAGGGGCATAACCGAAGCAGCTTCCGTGAGGGGTCGCCCCGATAACATTACCTCTGCCAGGGCCCGAGCCGCCCTCTTCACTCGCCAGCACTCCCTCAGCCGTACACCGAACTCCAGCGAGGGGGCGAGCTGGATTGAGCGATCCAGCATGTCCAGGCGTCGCGAGGTCTCCGTGGCGGTTACTCTTTGCACTTCACCGCTCCGCTCGCATTGCCCCAGCTGCCAAGATGGCAGCGCTGCTCGCAGATCCTCAATCAGGACCTCCAGTGCTCGCTCTATCTCCTCCAGACCCTCCTCTCAGCTCCTGGCGTCCCGGTTTTGGCGGCTCATTTCTGTAACAGTGGCGGGGTACCGGAGGGACGTCAGCTCCGAGCCAGGAGTCAGGAACATACTTTTATTAGTCACACTTACACAAACAAGGAACGGGGGACTGCAGTTCTAAACCTGAAACCCTAGAACTGGGGAACTGCAGTCTAACCCTAGATACTAAGTGGTCTATACTAGGTTACCTATACCTAGTCATAGACACCAAGTTACACATACCAAAACCACCCGTTACGCGTGGGCTTAGCCTATTCAATGAGCCGCGCTCTGTTCTGACTCATCGGGGCTTAAATAGTCAGCCCCAATGATGCACACCTGCCTGCAGGGGCTCAGGTGTGCTCAGTCAGAACAGAGCGCCCTCTCGCGTACCCAAAACACGTCCTGTGACAAACACCTTATACGTGATAGAGAGCGCCCTCTAGCGTGCCCAAAACACAACACAGGTGACAGAGGGCGCCCTCTAGCGTGCCCAAAACACCCCACGTGTGACAACGTCTAACCTGAGCTGTCCCTCTAATATACTAATTTCTAATTCTGTCCATCCTCATCACACCCAAGGAAAATTTCTGCATCTTTAACTCTGACACCGCTAGCTCTGCCCCGTCTTTGTTCCAGTGCCACTGTCTCCAACCCGTGCAACATAGCTGTTCTCATTACTGTCCTGAAAACCTTCCCTTTTACTCTAGCTGGTACCCTTCTGTCACAAATCACTCCAGTCACTCTTCTCCACACATTGCAACCTGCCTGCGCTCTATTATTCACCTCTCTTCCACACTAGCCATTACTCTGAACCATTGTTCCCAAGTTTTTAAACTCCTCTACCTTTGTTACCTCCACTCCCTGCATCCTAACCACTCCACGTTCCTCCCTTTCATTTACACTCATGTATTCTGTCTTTGTCCTGCTAACTTTCATTCCTCTCCACTCCAGAGCATATCTCCATCTCTCCAGGTTCTCCTCAAGCTGCTCCCTGCTCTCACTGCAGATCACAGTATCATCAGCAAACATCATCGTCCACGGAGACTTCTGTCTAACCTCGTCTGTCAACCTGTCCATTACTATTGCAAACAAGAATGGGCTCAGTGCTTATCCTTGATGTAATCCAACCTCTAACCTAATAGCAGCCATCGCTCCCACTACAGATCTCACTTCTGTTACACTGCCATCATACATATCCTGAACTACTCTCACATACTTCTCTGTGACACCTGACTTCCTCATACAAAACCACAACTCCTCTCTAGGCACCCTATCATATGCTTTCTCCAAATCCACAAAGGCACAATGCAGCTCCTTCTGACCTTCTCTGTACTTCTCCATCAACACCCTCAGAGCAAACATTGCATAAGTAGTGCTCTTTCTTGGCATAAAACCATACTGCTGTTCATTAATGTTCACCTCTTTACTTAAAACTAGCTTCCACGACTCTTTCCCATAACTTCATGGTGTGGCTGATCAACTTTATCCCTCTATAGTTATTACAGTTCTGTGCATCACCCTTATTCTTGAAGATCGGTACCAGTACACTTCATCTCCCCTCTTCAGACATCCTCTCACAAAGATTCGGTTAAATAATCTCATCAGAAACTCAACTGCCATCTCCCCTAAACATCACCATGCCTCCACTGGTATGTCATCCGGTCAAACAGTCTTTCCATTCTTCACCCTTTTCATCGCTGCCCTTACGTCCATCTTGGTTATTTACTGCACTTCCTGGTTCACGGTACTCACATCATCCAATCTTCTCTCTCTCATTTTCTTCATTCATCAGCCCCTCAAAGTATTCCTTCCATCTGCTCAACACGCTCTGTTGACCTGTGAGTATGTTTCCATTTCTATCTTTAATTGCCCTGACCTGCTGCACATCTTTCTTACCTCTGTCTCTCTGTCTAGCCAATTGGTAAAGGTCCTTTTCTCCCTCTTTACTGTCCAACCTCTCATACAATTCACCAAACACCTTATCTTTGGCCTTCACCACTGCTTTCTTTGCACTGTGAGGATGCAACCATCTGACCTGCAGCATTCCTCTCCTTTACACCATAACTACCCATCACCTCCTCATCACCTCTGTTCCCTTCACCAACATGACCATTAAAATCTGCACCAATCAATTTAGGCCAATTTGATTTAGCAAATATTTTACACCAGATGCCCTTCCTAACGTAACCGTCCCCATTTATCTGGGCTTTGGACAGACACAAAGAAATACACTGGCTTGTGCATCCCTAGTGGCTGGGTTTATTAAAATATTCTATTATTAAAAGGAAATGTTTATTATTCCTATTTAGATCATATAATGTAATCTATACAATAACATAATTTAATCTATATTCATATAAACTGTATACTATAAAATGGCTTGTGTGCGTTTGCACTTTCCAAACAATATACACTCAAAAATGATCTAAAATCTAAAAAAAAAAAACTGGCTGCATCTCATTTCTCTCCCTACTCCCTATGTAGTGTACTTATTCTTATGTAGTGTTATAAGAAGCAGGACAAACACGTGCTCTTTACTCTCTTTAGTGACAGGAGGCTGTTCTTTCAAGAAGAAACCTTTTCTCATTCAGTCAGATCTCTCTCCATTTTGACCACACTCTTTGTGCATGTGTCATACAACTTCCTACAATTTCTCATTATGAATAATGGTCATTGTGCAGGAGAGTTATAAAACACACACATACACACAGCAGGTTATTCTATCTCACACAGATGCGCTGAAGAACCGTAATCAAACACAAACCCAGCACAGAGCGGTTCAGTGAAAGTGGTGTTGAGTGTGTGTAAGTGTGTGAGTGTGTGTGTATCAGAGGAGACACTGTAGAAGGACAGAGTTCCAGCGGGACAGTCCACATACACTCCTATTCTGTTAGATCTGGAGGGAGGAGGAGGGACAGCAGTTATATTATTATCGTGATAAACAGAGAAACTGTTTTTAGAGCAGAACAGACTCCAGGACTTTTCATTCTGTCCGAATCCACAGTCGTCTCTCCCTCCTTTCCTCCTGATTGATTTATGAGTCACTGATACTCCAACACCAACACCGTTCCACTGGACCTCCCAGTAACAGCGTCCACTCACACTCTCTCTACACACAACCTGCACCCACTGATCAAATCTGTCTGGATGATCAGGATACGACTGTTCCTCTTCCACGCTCTCCACCTTCCTGTTCTCCTCAGAGAGAGAGAGGAGTGTGTGTGCTGAGTTTGGATCCAGTGTGAACTCACAGCCATCTGCACACAAGAAGACACATTAGAGGAGAAACACACAGTGTGTCACTGTGTATTTCTGTGCATGTGTATTTGTGTATTTCTGTGTGTGTGTGTGTGTGTGTGTGTATGTGTGAGAATACATATTTATGTTTTTATTGATGTGCGTGTGTGTGTGGGTATTGTGTTTGTGTGCGTGCATGTCTCTGTGTGTATGTATTTCTATGTGTGTGTGGTTAAAATTGTGTGTTTTTCTTTGCGTGCATGTGATGTGTTTCTGTGTGCATATTTAGTTGTGTGTGTTTCTGTATATATATCTAGTGTTGTGTTTGTGTGTGGTTAATATTGTGTTTTTTTCCTGTGTATGTATATCTAGTTTTGAGTGTGTTAGGGTTAGGAGGTGTCACGTGTGTTAGGGTTTGGGCATGCTAGAGGGCGCTCTCTGTCACGTGTGTGGTGTTTTGGGCACGCTAGAGGGCGCTCTTGGTCACATACAAGGTGTTTGTCACAGGAGGTGTTTATGGTACGCTAGAGGGCACTCTGTTCTGACTAAGCACACCTGAGCCCCTGCGGGCAGGGGGGGCTGACTATTTAAGCCTCGATGAGTCAGAACAGAGCGCGGCTCATTAGGTAGGTTTAACCTATGGGTAATGGTGGTTCTGTCTGTCTGTCTGTTTTTAGTCATAGTCATAGTCATAGTCATAGTCATAGTTATCCTGCGTAGGAACTGCAGGCTTGAGTCCTTGTTTGTTGTGTGTTGTGTCACTGTAAGCAATAAACTTCTGTTCGGAACTCCTGGCTCGGAACTGACGTCCCTCCGGTACCACGCCACCGTTACAGGAGGTTCATTCTTCAGCGCAGTGCTGTCAGATGTAAAAGTGTAAACTTTACTAGGATCACCTGAACACCTGTTGATTGAGGTCATATTCTGATCAGCCAATCCTGCAGCAGCAGAACTGCTCTGAGTGTTTCTGTAAGGACTGATCCACTGGGATCCTCATCAACAACACTCTGAACTCAGACTGGTTTAAAGACTGGGCTTATAACCACAGTCCTGAACACAGACTGGAGGAGAGCTTTAATGAGTTCTCCACTCAGTCTGGTAGAGTCTGTTACTGCAGTGTGGAGAATTTCATCACTTACTGAAATCACACAAATACATCCATTTTTATTCTCTTCATCAAATATATCAGAGCCTTTATACTGGGACTAAACTGGGCTTCTCTAAAAACTACAGTAAACACTGATGTAAAAGAAAAACTTTACATTACAATGTTTACAGGATTGTTTACTTTACAAACGTGTGTTTATGTTAATCAGATAGATTACTTGAAATAAAAAAAGTCTGTTTATACATATTTTTAATCTCTAATCTGCAAATTACTTATAAGTGTGTGTGTGTGTGTGTGTGTCTGTGTGTGTGTGTGTGTGTGTGTGTGTGTGTGTGTGTTTAGTTAACAGTGTGTGTGTTTGAACTTACATTTCTTTAATCCTGGTTTGATTCTGATCTCACCTCCATGATCCACTCTAAACACACACACGTTTTGGGTTTTTGAGCAGAAACTTCATCTTATTATATACCAATCATATTATAATAGAACCTCATATATAAATATATAGACATATATAAATATATCTCATTCCCAATATATCTTGAGGAATCCTTACCCCACTGTTCACGTGTTCATAATTTCCACAAGCTTCACACACACACACACACCCCAGTTGACACACACACACACCCCAGTTGTCCATACCGGAGTGAGCTGAGTGAGCAGTGTGGATCCTCCAGTCGAGCAGAGAGCAGCTTCACTCCTGACTCTCCTGGGTGGTTGTAGCTCAGATCCAGTTCTTTCAGGTGGGAGGGGTTTGAACTGAGAGCTGAATCCAGAGAAGAACAGCCTTCAGCTGTGATCATACAACCAGATAATCTGGAGACAGAGAGAGAGAGAGAGAGAAAGAGAGAGAGAGAGAGCGAGAGAGAGATAGAGAGAGAGAGAGAGACAGAGAGAGAGAGAGAGAGACAGAGAGAGAGAGACACAGAGACAGAGAGGACACATTTCAGAATCAAACAGTTTCCTACAACTAAAACTTAACTTCATAACTAACTTAATATCTTTTACAACAAACTCACTCAACACTAATCTGAATCACTAGAATCAGATTCTTTTTAAATGTTCCATTATAAGAAGAAAGGAATAAACAGCTTCAATGTTGGTAAAAGTGTAATCTGACCTGAGAGTCTCCAGTTTACAGTGTGAACTTTATATTTATCTTCAGTGATGAAGAGACAGAATCCTCACCTGAGAGTCTCCAGTTTACAGTGTGAACTCTTCAGTCCAGCAGAGAGCAGCTCCACTCCTGAATCCTGCAGGTCATTGTTACTGAGGTCCAGATCTTTCAGGGAGTTTTCTGATTGTAGAACTGACTGCAGGGTTTCATACGTCCTTACTCCAAGATTACACAAAGACAGTCTGTAAAGAAATTAACACAACAGTTATCAATATTATCCTTCCAGCTGAAGTCCTGAGCTGAAGAACCTACATCAGTATTACGAACATGTCTGTGTGATCGGCTCCATCTACAGTCAGAGGAAGTCTGAGTGAATATTTTATGTTAAATTATTCCTTTAAAAGTCTGTTTGTCTGTTCAGTAGGACCGAGATCAGACTGTCAGAGTAAAGCAATGACCGTAGAGAGAAGCACATGAAGAAGCAGAGATTACAGTCAGTCTTGATGTTTCCTGTGAAGAAGTAAACGTCTCTCCTCTTATTTCAGACACAATAAACACAGAAATAACTCTGGATTCAGTGAGAGGCTGTCAGTCACTGTGTAGAAGATCAGACCTGCTGTAAACACCTGAAGAAGGTCTGACTGCTTCACACATTTCCTCACCTGCTCTTCAACACTTTTTCTCAAACAGGAGCACATGGACACTCCTCCACTCAATACCAGAGTGAAATATGACTGATCTGCTGTTTATTACAGTCATGAATAAACTCCATCATGTGATCATCTGGACCATCCAGCTCTGTTTTTATAAAAACTCAGTGTGTCCTTACCACTAGATGTTGATAAATCTGCACAAACTGTCTCCAATCACATCACCACAATACTTCACTACAATTACATCAGGACAGATTTACACATCAGCCCATATTAGCCTTTAAACACTGTCGTGCAGAGCTTTCACAACTTTCCTTCCAGGATGAAGAAAGAATCCTCACCTGAGAGTCTCCAGTTTACAGTGTGAACTTTATATTTATCTTCAGTGATGAAGAGACAGAATCCTCACCTGAGAGTCTCCAGTTTACAGTGTGAACTCTTCAGTCCAGCAGAGAGCAGCTCCACTCCTGAATCCTGCAGGTCATTGTTACTGAGGTCCAGATCTTTCAGGGAGGACATTTTTGTTTGTAGAGCTGATATGAGAGACCTGCAGGACTTCACAGAGAAATTACACAAGGCCAACCTGCAAAAACACAGAAATACATTCAGACTGAAAGAGAAAATGACCTTTTATACCTGGTTACCATGGCGTTTCTCTTGGTAACTGTGGAATGAACTTTTATCAGATCCCTCTTTCCGTCTTTTCTTGTGAGTTTAAATAGCTTCAGGATCGTCTCTGGTTCACCGGAAGGGGTTTTACATCTTTTCTGCACTCAATAATATTGAACACAATATTGAGTGTAATTGTGTAAATAGTGTGAATTTAATAAACCTGAATCACTTTATTTCTGAAACTTTATTTCAGCTTCAGTTTCAGCTCTCTTTACTTCCACATTCAGTTCGAACACGTCAGATTTTACACTTAAACCTCAGTTCTTACAGCTCAGCTTCAGTTCTTACAATTTAACTCAAGCTCTTACAATGTAAGTATTATTTTAAATGATTATAAATATCATGAACTACATGCTCCACTCACTGTAACCCTCTACTGGAACGTCCACATGTATCTTTCATTGTTAATGAAAATGTCTCTTTATGAGAAAAGACAAATATTCTCCCACAATCTTCCTCTGAGTCTTAAACCCCCCAGAGGGGCACTTTCTCCCCCACGACCCCCAAGTGATCAGACACACAAACACTGATGAGTGTTAACATGTGACTAACACTCCTTCTCAGGGACACCAGACTGTCGAGATTTATGCTCCAACCCAACACGGAGACACAGGACCAGTCAGGGATCTCTGAGGACCAGTTTGAGAAAAGGTGTATAGAACTCGGGAAGATATATAAATGTACTGAGCTGGTATGAAAGTTCATCTGGCCAGACTCCAGTTTCTGTCTCCTGAACATTAAACCAGTTTATCTCACTATCATGTGTCTGTGCTAAAAATGAGACTAGAATTAGAAAATGTCTGCAAAACAGAAATCAGTTCAGATGTTATGTTTCTGACCTGAGAATCTCCAGTTTACAGTGTGGACCCTTCAGTCCAGTAGAGAGTGTGTCCATTCCTGAGTCCTGCAGTTTGTTCTTACTGAGATCCAGTTCTTTCAGGGACAAAGTCTCATTTTGTAAAGCTGAGCCCAGATATTCACATGTATATCCACCAAGGTTACACAAAGCTAATCTGCAGATAAGAACAAATCAAACACAGACACCTTCAGTAGAAGAGCTGAGAACGGTCACCCAGATAATACATGCTGTGTAGCGTTCAGTAATGAAAAGGGAAAAAGGTCTACTACACTCAACAGTGTGCAGCTATATGATCAGTGGAGCTGATCAGATTCAACAACCAGTATAAACACAAGTGGATAGAGTTCATCATAATGAGATCCAGACTTCTATTGAAGGTGCTGGTGGTGGTCTAGTGGTAATAATTGCCTATGGACCTATGGCTCAAAAGGTCCCAGGTTCAAATCCCTCCTCTGGCACTACCACCCTTAACCCTGAGTGTCTCCAGGGGGGACGGTCCCTGTAATTAGGACATGGAAATCGCTCTGGATAAGAGCATCTGCTAAATGCCTTCATTTAATCAGTAAAAATTAAGCCTTCATTTTATCAGTAAAGAGTGAAAAGGCTGCTTTATGTACTATTTAAACTAGCCAGACACAGAAAAGCCAGAGACCATGTGAAAATAGTTATTCTTCAGATTTATTTCATAGTACATAAAAACCTAAGATATTTCATGTTTGAGCTGATAAACTTTATTTAATTTGTTAATAAACATCTATATGTTGATAATTTATGGTGATAGTGAGGTAAAAGGCTATGATTTCAAACAGGTGATTAGAATCATCATTTGGTACAAAAGCAGTCTGGATCTTATAAACGTGTGGAAACCAGAACAGCTGGACGATGTTCTGTGTGTTATTTTGTTCTGTTCTTCCTGCAAACGCCAGACACTATTCTTTATTAGTCAGATGGTTGATAAGAGCTCCTGTCACTGCTCACCTGACTGTCACCTGACTGTCTGTTGCAGCCAGAAAACCAGAGTCAACAGAGCAAACAGGTGAAGACCAGCTACTCCATAGCTTTATGTTACAGCACATAAAGGTATTTCACACACTCTCACTGTTCACCCAGTGTGAAATATTTCTGAATGCACAGTCACTTTTACACATTATTATTTTATACACTACATTTTTAATAAATATTTATACTTTAATACTTTACACTCTCACACTAGGAAAGTATTCTGTGTAACGTAAGAAACGTCTGAAACATTCTCTTTGTACTATCTGTACTTTGTACTATAAAACATGTTTACTTACATTATTACTCGTGTTCTTAGTGCTGAGTTTACTGCTGCTTCTTCTTCAGCACACTTCATTGTACTGCTGACCCTGATTACCTACATATGACCAGTAAACTGAACTGGACTCATGACTGAGACATAGAAAGTGACAGAATCCTCACCTGAGAGTCTCCAGTTTACAGTGTGAACTTTATATTTATCTTCAGTGATGAAGAGACAGAATCCTCACCTGAGAGTCTCCAGTTTACAGTGTGAACTCTTCAGTCCAGCAGAGAGCAGCTCCACTCCTGAATCCTGCAGGTCATTGTTACTGAGGTCCAGATCTTTCAGGGAGTTTTCTGATTGTAGAACTGACTGCAGGGTTTGACAGGACTGTTTACCGAGTTTACACCCAGAGAGTCTGTAAAAGAAGAGTAAATGCAACACTTCATACAGAAGATCAGACAGAAATACACAAATAACATTTACATATTTACACAGTTCTAGTCTTAAAATGAAGAAAAGACTACTTCTTGGGGCAGCGGTGGCCTAGTGGTTAGGAATTTGGCCACATGATTGGAGGATCGGGGGTTTGAACCCCTTCCCAATAGGTTCCCCTGAGGTACCCTTGAGCAAGGTGCTGTCCCCGTCACGCTCCTACCTGTCCAGGGTGTGTCCCTCGTCCTTCACCCTTTGTGAGCTGGGATGGATTCCAGCGCGACCCCGCTTGGGACAAGCGGCAGAAAATTAATGAATGAAAACACTACTTCTTTTCTTTTAGCCTTTCCCATTTAGGGGTCGCCACAGAGGATCAGCTGTCTCCATTTCTTCCTGCCCTCTACATCTTCCTCTTTCAAACTGACCACCTTTATGTCCTCTCTTACCACGTCCATAAGCATCCTCTTTGGTCTTCCTCTTCTCCTCTTTCCTGGCAGCTCCATCTTCAACATCCTCCTTCCAATATAATACTCATCTCTCCTCTGGACATGTCCAAACCAACGCAACCTTGCTTCTCTAACTTTGTCTCCAAGACGTCTAACCTGAGCTGTCCTTCTAATATACTCATTTCTAATCCTGTCCTTCCTCATCACACCCAATGAAAATCTCTGCATCTTTAACTCTGACACCTCCAGCTCCACCTCCTGCCTTTTCCACCATCTCCAATCCATACAACACAGCTGGTCCCACTACTGTCCTGTAAACCTTCCCTTTTACTCTAGCTAGTCCCCATCTGTCACAAAGCACTCCAGCCACTCTTCTCCACCCATTCTAACCTGCTTGCACTCTCTTCTTCACCTCTCTTCCACACTAGCCGTTACACTGAACCGTTGATCACAAGAATTTAAACTCCTCCACCTTTGTTACCTCCACTCCCTCCATCCTCACCACTCCACTTTCCTCCCTTTCATTCACACTCATGTATTCTGTCTTTGACCTTCTCACTTTCATTCCTCTCCTCTCTAGACCAGATCTCCATCTCTCCAGGTTTTTCAAGCTGCTCCTTACTCTCACTACAGATCACAATATCATCAGCAAACATCATTGTCCATGGAGACTCCTGTCTACCCTCGTCTGTCAACCTGTCCATTACTATTGCAAAAACTGAAGAACACCACTGTGTGTTGTAAACCTAACCTGAGAGTCTCCAGTTTACAGTGTGAACTTTATATTGATCTTCACTGATGAAGAGACAGAATCCTCACCTGAGAGTCTCCAGTTTACAGTGTGAACTTTATATTTATCTTCAGTGAAGAGACAGAATCCTCACCTGAGAGTCTCCAGTTTACAGTGTGAACTCTTCAGTCCAGCAGAGAGCAGCTCCAATCCTGAATCCTGGAGGTCAGTGTTACTGAGGTCCAGATCTTTCAGGTAGTTATCTGATAGTAAAGCTGTGATCAGTGTTTTGAGGCACTGTTCTGAAAGATTACAGCCAGCAAATCTACAGATGAAGAAGAAAAGTACAATAAAAAAGTAAAAGATAAATATTCAGATTTGCATTTGGATTTTTATCAACATTTGAGAAAAAATTTAATTCCACACTCCAACTCAGTCGTGTACTGTCTTTATAAGGTTTTGAGACACAAGACTTTGACTCACTATTTATTTTTCACTGGCTAACATATTCAAATATTTATTTTCCCAATAAGTCCGTATTGAACATACATATTTGCACATTAGTCACTATCATTTAGTATATTTTGAGATTATTCTATGCTAAGAAATACTGCAACATTTCTGATTCTTAACCTATAATATTTCATGCAGCGCACTCTGTACACAAAAACATTCAAAAGACATTGAAGAGATGTTTTATACCAATCAAACTATTTCATTTCAATTAGATTATTTCTGGTAAACACTCACTGAGCCTTTCTGTAGTTGGTGATCGCTGGGATGAGTCGTCTGTAACCCTCCTCTTCCTCTGTGTTGAAGTTCTTCAGGTTAAACTCTTCCTTCACATACTGGGACTTCAGACGCATGTAGGTGATGACTGAACACTGGGCCGGAGAGAGCTGCTGTTTGGAAGATTTATCTGGAAGGAGAAAACAGACGGTTTTCAGAAACCACCATCATCCAGTGACTGAGGATCTGAACAGGTGATGAAGTTTACAGCAGCAGAGGTTTATTTCTGTTATTCTCATGAATATCCGTTCTTTATTATTGCAGGTTCTAAGTGATGCTTTATATGCAGCATTTCTAGGATGTAAAAATTAATTCTCCCTCATCACCTCCATCATTTGTGTGTTTTATAGCTACACTCTGTGATCAGTGTTGTCCTGTAAGTTCAGCTAAAAGCTCCTCTAGTAACAGTCAGTAAGTGAATGTGCTGACAAATCACTGAAACTCCCACAGAGGCGCTTATTTAGCATCAGCACAGGGTCGTTAAGCTCTTTATAAAAGAAAGGTTTATGCACTAAACACTGATATATAATCATCTTCACAGCAAGTTCATCAAATAATAACTCTCTCAAATTACACAAAAAGCCTAAAATAAATATAACGTTTTAAAAGCTCTTCACTGTAACTGTCCTGTCCTCTCTTCATGGTCTAACATTGCCTTGTGTCCTTGTTTTTAGTTTTCCTGTCGTGTGTCTTTCTTCCTCCCGAGCTCTTTCTTTGTTCCGCCCTCTTCATGCTCCTCACCTGCTCTCAGTTTGTTGCTCCTCCCACTGTGATCTTCTCACCTGTTCCTCATTCTTGGGGTTTTATTTCTTGTCTGTTGGTTTGCTGTTACTGTGCTTGTTTCTGCCTCAGAGCTTGTTTTACTGTCAGGTGTTTTATATCAGACTACAGTCAAGAATGGGAGAAAACCACTAGTAGATTCTGAAACTGTATGAATGTAGTGGGAACACTGATTCTGTGTTACACTCTCAGGTGCTGCTGTGCTGTTTTAAGATGATTATTAAACTGTGATTGAATTCAATCACCATCAATCTGAACACGCTTTACAGATGAACTGAGCTCCACTGAAAGGAATACAATATCTTTAGAGATCAGCTCCATCAGCGGTGAACCTGACAGGTGATCAAACTGGAGAATCCAGTCTTCCAAAAGTCTTAAAAATTCACTGCATTATATTAACAGTCACGTCATTCAATCACTGATAAAAGTTCTTCTGAAACTTCTTCATTAAAGGTACCTTTCCAGATGTAAGCTGTGGAGGCCAGTAATAGAACAGCAAAAACTGAAAAGCACACGATGGCGATCTTCCCAGCGTGAAAATGTTTTCCTGAAGCACAGAGTGAAAAACCAGCAGGTCAAAACCAGATCATTTACCTTCTCAGACTCTTAACTTTAATAATTATTAATGTATTTTATCATGATATTGTGACACTGTCAGTGGGTGGAGAGTATTTAATAAATTTACTGTTTTACTGAACAATTCTTTCATTCCTTTGTTACTTACTCCAGTATTTCCTATAATTTAATTTATTCATTACAAATCTTAAGGGGTATTAGATTTTTATAAAAGTGACTTTTTATTTTATTACTGTAGTTCTTGAAGTAAAATTCAGTGTAAAATGTTTGTAGTATCATGTCTGTGCTAAAAAATGATTAATAGGTCAGGATACACAGGCATGATGATGGTTCTTACCTTTAACTTCAACATAAAT
>CM029386.1:1164945-1183798 GCA_017165825.1 Hepsetus odoe | reverse complement strand
TTTATTGAGGTTGGACCTCAGATAAACTGGGACTGAAATGTGCTCCAACTTTTTACTCTTTCTAAAGAAAAGGAAGCTGCTGGAGGAATTATTGTTCAGTCTCAACCTCGGAAACTATAGTGTGTACGGGTGTGTAACAGAACAACCTGCAGTCAGAAAGTATATTAATGAAATAGAGATTGTTTTGTGTGTGTGTGTGAGTGTGTGTGATTGTGTGTGTGTGTGTGTGTGTGTGTGTATAACTGCTGTAGGACTGGATCTCCTGATGAAACCTGGAGCTGAACTGTTCTACCTGAAGACTGAGTTCAGAAACAGGTAACTCTGCTCTCAGGGGTTTAATGGATGTTGTTTCTGTTTTTACTTCTTGTGGAAAAGACAGAGAGAATCTCACTCTCAGACTGAACTCGAGAGGTGAAGCTTTCACTTTAGTCATGTGATCTGTTAGTGAGAATAACCAGTTGTGTGTTTTTCAGCTGGGAGTGTAACTGAGTTTAGTTTAATTCAGTTTCTTTTTCCTCTCTGTCTGTGCTGTGTGTGTGTGGACAGTGGTCTCTGAGTCCTAATTCTTTATTATTTCTTAATATCTCTCTATTATTATTCAACATGCTTTTATTATGTCCTCCACTTCTTTCTGGGGACAATAAGACATGTCCGTCTGTGACTCTGATCAGCACAGTTCAGATAAAGAGTGAATGAAGAGTGAGATGTATAAATATATGAGTTTAGTGAAAATCTCAGTCACTACAGGCAGTGTTAATGTGTCCCTCTCTCTTTTTTTCCTCTCTTCCTCTCTCTCTCTTTCTGTCTCTCTCTCTCTCAGCAAAATAATCATCAGACGTTGACTAGAGGCTGCAGGCAGGTGGCCTGAATTGTTCATTCGACACCCAGAATCATAGGATCAGAATCGGGTTAAAATGGCTTATTAAGGCATGTAATACAGGTATTTTTTTATTATTTTTTTTATAACTTTTGGCACTGTAAAATATCTGATGTGAAATTTCATAGTGTTTGTAAATATCTTTTATTTTCAATTCTAGTGCACCAAAAGCCTCCTATCTGGCTCCTAGTAACCTGTTTGGAAAAATGAGTTCTAATTCATGAAATGCCGTATTCATCTGTCAAGCAGGGCACAGCGGATTAATGAAATGGTTCGAATCTTAAGTAATTTGGAAATACCGTGCCTATCAGTTTCCCCCCGATCTGCATGTGTTGGCAGTGCAGTGAATTGGTCGTTGGATATTCACAATGTGAATACAGTTCTATTGTGTCAGTCATATGCACAAGTATCTGTTTAATCTCTCATTCTTATATAATAAATAATAAATAAAGAATAAAGAATAAAGTTTTAGAAATCAAATTTTCATTGACGCGCCATTGAGACTTGCATGAAAGATACTGGGTTTCTGGTTAGGGTTAGGGTTAGGTTAGGGTTAGGGTAAGGTTAGGGTTAGACAAAAATAATGTAGTAATGTGTTATAACAAAAAGTGCTTTGCATGGTGGAAGAAGAACACCGCATTCCAAGAAGAACAACTGCTACCTACTGTCAAATTTGGAGGAGGTTCCATCATGCTGTGGGGCGGTGTGGCCAGTTCAGGGACTGGGGCCCTTGTTCAAGTCAAGAGTTTGATGAATTCAAACCAATATCAACAAATTCTTCAGGACAATGTTCAAGCATCTGTCACAAAGTTGGATACTCCAACAAGACAATGACCCAAAAAACAGTTTGAAATCTACCATGGCATTCGTGTAGAGAGAAAAGTACAATATTCTGGAATAGATGTCACGTGAATATCAATATCGAAAATCTGCGGGATGATTTGAAACAGGCTGTCCATGCTTGGCAGCCGTCAAATTGAACTGAACTGGAAAGATTTTGTATGGAAGAATGGTCAAAAATACCTCTATCCAGAATCCAGACACTCGTCAAAGGCTATAGGAGGGGTCTAGAGGCTGTTATATTTGCAAAAGGAGGCGCAACTAAGTATTGATGTAATATCTCTGTTGGGGTGCCCAAATGTATGCACCTGTCTGATTTTGCCATGATGCATATGTTCTGTTAATCTAATAAATGTAATGTCACTGTTGGAATACTACTGTTTCCATAAGGCGTGTCATGTATTAAAAGGAAGTTGCTACTTTGGAAGCGCAGCCAATGATAAACAAAAATCCAAAAAATTAAGAGGGGTTCCCAAACTTTTTCATACGACTGTATCAGCCTTAGAGCCATAGAGCCGTAGAGTTTAGTGCTTAAATCATCTACAGGCATGTTTCTGTTCACGGAGTGAGAATCAGTCATGAGTCACTACATTAAGATCCACGAACAGTAAACTATAAATAATGAAAACTCATCATGAGACAGACAAACTCACACCTTCAATCCAGGATCTTCCAGTGTTGATTTAGAGAAGTCTTTACTCTGGATTGTGTTATGATGTTAATGCTGCTTTTAAAAAATTACATTAATTTCTGTCTCACTTTTAAATGTGTTTTTGGGAAACGTTTCTAAGGACCTTGTCCTGTGAAGAGGTTCTGTATCAGACCATAATACTGTCCTGCACTCAGTCCTGGATTCACTGCTGTTTCTCAGACTGATATTTTCTGATGCAGACGGTCTTTCCAGCATCTCTACAGATCCACTGCATCCAATCTCACCCATGAACAGTTTGTGTTAAAGTGCATTAAAGGTCAAAGGTTTCAACTGTGTTTCAGGATGAAGTATCTCTTTGTGAAGATACTGATTTTCTCCAGCTTTATAGAGGCCACATCAGGTAAGAGTTCCCTCTGTGTGTGTGAGAGAAAACTTTTAGTGAAAGAAAGAAAAATGAAAAAAACTATGAAGATGTTTTAGAACTACAGGATGTGTTCATGTGTGTATGTGATGTTTTTAATGCAGAGAACCTTAAGGTGGTTGGACCAGAAGCTCCTCTCTTTGTTGAAGTTGGTGAAGATCTGGTTCTGCCCTGTTCTCTCCAACCCAACATCAGTGCTGAGAACATGATGGTGCAGTGGATCAGACTTCATCTGAAAGACAGACTAGTTCATCTGTATGAAGATCGTAAGGATAGGAACAATGAGCAGATGGAGTCTTACAGAGGAAGAACAGCTCTGTTTAAAGAAGAACTGAAGAAAGGAAACACTTCCCTTAAACTCTCAACCGTCCAGCTTTCTGATGAGGGAGGTTACCAGTGTTATGTTGAATCATTGTCCTGGTCTCATGATGTTTTTATTTATGTTGAAGTTAAAGGTAAGAACCATCATCATGCCTGTGTATCATGACCTATTAATCATTTTTGAGCACAGACATGATACTACAAACATTTTACACTGAATTTTACTTCAAGAACTACAGTAATAATATAAAAAGTCACTTTTATAAAAATCTAATACCCTTTAAGAATTGTAATGAATAATTTAAATTCTAGGAAATACTGGAGTAAGTAACTGTCACAGATGAGGTGTGTTTTGGGCACGATAGAGGGCGCTCTGTTCTGACTGAGCACACCTGAGCTAATGAAGGCACAGGTGTGCCTCATTGGGGCTGACTATTTAAGCCCCGATGAGTCAGAACAGAGCACGGCTCATTAGTTAGGCTCAGCCTATGTGCAATGGTGGTTTTGTTATTTGGTGATCTGGGTAACTTGATTTAGGCTGCAGTTCCTTGGGTTTAAGTTAGAACTGCAGTCCTTGGTTTTTGTTTTATAAATATAGTTAATAAAGTTATGATCCGAACTACTGGCTCACCGTTGGCGTCCTCCCTGCACCTCGCCACCATTACCGAAATGAGCCACCAGTACCTGGACGTCGCGAGCCATGAGGTCGAGCAGGAGCACGTGTTGTGGGCGGCAGCGGATATTGTCAAGCAGACACTGCAGCTGATAAAGACCTGGAAGACAGAGGCGACTTCTCTGGACCTCCGCGAGCATCTGGACGGTGAGGAGTGGGTGCGACGGACGCAGACGGCCACGGCCAAGGAGCTCAAGCGCCGTCTGAAGAATGCGACGTCGCTGCTCCCACTCGATATCCTCCCAGATCCCGAGTTTCGCATGGATCGGTTTGCGCTTTGTCTCCAGATGCTGGTCTCCATGGCTGCAAGGGTACAGCGCTACCTCGACATGCTGAACCACGTGTTTTTTTCCGCACGCGCCATGGAAGGCGGGGCTTTGTTGACGACGGGCATCACGCAACACAGAAGGACGCCAGTCAAGGAGCCCTACATGATTCAAAGCGGAACGTTGATAGTGGCGCCGCCCTGCGCTGTTCAACGCGGAGTTTCAGCACCGACAGTGCAGCTCACCAAGCACCACGATCTGCCAGCGGAGAAAGCGCCACGCGCAGCTGATAGAGGAGTTACGGTAAAGAATTCTTCCTGCGCAGCTAATGGAGGCGTTACGGTAAAGAATTCTCCCTGCGCAGCTAATGGAGGCGTTACGGTAAAGAATTCTCTCTGCGCAGCCAATGGAGGAGATACAGTAAATGTGGCGCTCTGCGCAGCTCAACGTGAGAACACAGCGGTGAACACAGCCAGTGCGAATAACATCGAAACAGTGGAAGTAAACGCTCCCTGCACTCTTAAACACGAGAGGAAGGCAAAGAAGGCCGCCCGCAACAAGAGAAGCGAGGCAGTGGCAAATAAGGCCGTTCCTGACACAGAGAGCAGGAAGACAGCAGAGACCGCCTCCTGCATCCTGCAACCGGGGAGGTCGACCAAGAAAGCCCTTCGCAGCAAGGAAAGTGGCATCAAGGAGTCGACCCCCAAACCCAGCACCACTAACCCTAACTCTGCTCGGCAGGAAGCAGAGAAGGAGCAGCTCCAGGTTAGTGGGAAATTTAAAATGAAAGTTCGGGTGCAGATGGAAATTGAACATGAGGCTGCAGTAACCATTCAGGCGCAGGTGAGGAAGCACTTGAGCAGAAAGTACTACCTTAAGATACTGTGAGCAGCCAGGATTGTTCAGCGATATTACCGAGCTAATAAGATAATGAAGCAAGAAATGAAGTCTTTGAAGGAGAAAAAGATGGCTACTGCTGTTCTGCAAGCCGCATTCCGAGGGATGAAGACCAGACAGACTCTGAAACAGAAGCACCAGGCTGCCACTGTGATACAATGTGCTTACAGGTCTCACTGTGCTCGGACGCGATATTTATGCATCAAATATGCTGCTGTTGCCATCCAGCTTAGGTATCGCTCCACACTTGATGCCAGAAAGCAGAGGGAGGAATTCTTGAAATTGCGCTCTGCTGCAACGTTCCTGCAAGCCTGCTTCAGAGGTCAGAGGGCCAGAAGGGAGATGATCCTGCAACATCAGGCAGCTTCCCTGATTCAGGCTGCATTCAGAAGACACCGGAAGGTAGTAAAGTATCAGGCCATAAGGGTGTCAGCCATCATCATTCAAAGACATTATAGGTCCTACATTAAGGGTAAATTTGAACATGAGAAATTCCAGGTGTTAAGAAGGTCTGTGATATGCATCCAGGCAGCTTTTAGGGGTTATTCTGTTTGAAAGAATGTTGCTGCAATGCACAAAGCTGCTACCATTATTCTGGCTGCAGTAAGAATGCACAAGCAAAGATCTGTTTTCAAGAAGCAATGCTGGGCAGCAAATGTTCTTCAGAGGAGGTTCAGAAGGTGGAAGCTTGGGTATCAACAAAAGCAGAGGTATCAGCTGTTCAGACATGCTGCAATTTGCTTGCAAAAGTCATTCAGAGGAAAGCGGGCAAGGGATCTGGCCAAACGGATCAGAGCTGCAAGGACAATCCAATCTCACCTCGGAGATGAACAGATCAGCTGCATGAATGCTCAGATCACTGAACAGGAGGAGTTGCTGACAGAGCTCTACCAGCAGCTGATGGAGAAAGAAGCCTCGATGCTACAGGTGAATGCATCAGTCACGAACGAAGGGTTGAAACACAAGGAAAGGATCACCTATCTGCTTCCTCAGCTGGAGAGGACCAAAAGGACTCTTGTCCAGTTGCCAAAGGGAGATCGAAGCCATGGAAACAGAAAGGAAAGCTCTGGCTCAAGACAAAGGTGAGCTTCACGGAAATAACAGTAAATTCAGAAAGGAGGGAGAAGTCTCCAGAATAAAGTTGCAAGCTGTGATGGTTGTCCAAAGAGAGAGGCTGGAGAGAACGGATGAACAGAGGGACCAAACTGTATCCCAGACAACGAGGAGAGTTGAGACTCCAACCATTCAGGGGAAGCTGGAAGCTAAAATAGCGACTATGGAAGAACAGCTGAATCAGACCAGAGCAGAGCTGAGACGGGTGCAGGACCACAACGTTGCTCTGCAGGCTGAACTGAGAGAAGCCCAAAGTGAGGCCAGTAAGCTCACCGAGCTGGAGAAGCAGGTCAGAGGTATGGAAGCAAAATTGGCGATCTTCGAATCTCGACTCACTCCACAGACAACAGTGCATGCTGGGACCCTGGTGTTTAACGCCAAAGCGGAGCAGCTGAAGAACAGTCTGATGGAGAAGCAGGTAAAGATTCCAGAGGTTGAGCAGCTGCGTCATGACTCCCTACCTTCAGTTCACCCTCACAATTCAACAGACTCAGGACAAGGTGGCTCGTGGAGGAGTCCATGTGGAACTTCTCGTAGTGGAACCAGGAGCTGGGATGCTGCCTCACTGGGCTCCAAACAGCAGGGAAGTATGAGCAAGAAGAGGAAGGAGCCAAAAGACATCAGTAATGACCTGTCTCAGTTCAAAAAAGTGAACGACCGCTTCTGCACTGTAGATTCTGTGATGAGAGACGTGAAGAACAAGGCTGGCAGGGGTTGGAAGCAGAGTTCGGACTGTGTGAAAAAGACTTCCTCTTTGAACCCTGTAAAATCTGTGTTTAGTTCTCTTTCAGGTTCTGTCAAGGCAAGGCGTTCCACTAAGCCAGGTGGTTCCTCCAGTGACTCCAGGGTCGAGTCCAGGCAACAGTTAAAGAAGTGGACTGAACTTCTAGGATTCCCCTCACCAATGCCAGCTGCCTGGACATGGCTTGTCAGAGGTCCTTTGTATTGAAGTGTTTTGTGGACCTGACCATATGCCCCAAAAAGGGACTTTATTGTAGAGTGTTTTTGTTCTTGACCTCCCCCCAGAGGTTCGGCTATGTTTTGGCGCTTTGGGAGCCGCGCCTTTTGGGGGGGATTCTGTCACGGATGAGGTGTGTTTTGGGCATGATAGAGGGCGCTCTGTTCTGACTGAGCACACCTGAGCTAATGAAGGCACAGGTGTGCCTCATTGGGGCTATTTAAGCCCCGATGAGTCAAAACAGAGCGCGGCTCATTTGTTAGGCTCAGCCTATGTGCAATGGTGGTTTTGTTATTTGGTGATCTGGGTAACTTGATTTAGGCTGCAGTAAGAATGGTGGTTTTGTGCACTTGGTTATTTGGTTTAGGCTGCAGTTCCCTGGTTTTAGTTAGGACTGCAGTCCTTGTTTCTTGTTTTTGTAAATATAGTTAGTAAAACTATGATCCGAACTCCTGGCTCTGCATTGGCATCCTCCCTGCACCGCGCCACCGTTACAAGGACTCTTGAGTCCATTTGTCCACAGCGCTTCAACATGAATCCATTTCGGATGAAGAGATGCTGGATGGAAGCACATGCTTTGTAAAAATGTAGAAAGTAAAGGAAGCCTCTCTCTGTGATGATGTAGTTTTAGTGGAGCAGATCTAATAGTGTCCCGCTGGTGTTCTGGATCGACCTCCTTTCAGAAAATCAGAGTGTTTGACTGATTCTGATTCAGACCCCTGCTTTCAGTCTCAGATCAGAATGAACCATCAAAAGAGGAAGTGGCAGAAATATTGGAGTAGAAATCAAAACCTCCCAAATCAAATGAAACAGAAACGCAGCAACACTGGAGAATAAAGTGTAGAAAAAAGTCATCAGAAATGAAAGAGTGAATGAATGAAAAGGAAAGAAAGAAATGAGCTCCATATAAGGAGTGAAGTAGGTGTTCAGATTGTGTCTGTTTTTACAGGAAAACAGTCACAAAATTAAACACTTGTTATTGCCGGCAGTACAAAAATGATTTTAATTTTAATGTTTAATTTAATATTTTTTAATGTATCACTTCACTACAAAGGAAAGGAGGATGAATCTCGTCTGAAATCGTCCGGTTCACCTCAGATCACGTCCAGGATGAACTGATTCCTGGAACTTTGGTTCTGAAGTCCAGCACTTTTATTACTTTATCAAAGGTCTGTAAACTCCTGGCTCCTGGAAAACAGGCATCAGGGTTCAAGGTTTCAAGGTCCAACAGAAACAGCTCTCCTCCCCGTTCATCAGGAGCAGTGACTTGCTCAAGGGTACGTCAGGGCAACCTACTGGCGAGGGAATCGAATCCACAATCTTCCGATGCAGGGCAACTCCCTGCCCTCTAGACCACCGCTGCCCCTGGACCTCTGCATTTAACCCATCCATACACTGTGCAGCAGGGGGCAGCTATGAAAGTGCCGGGGGGAGCAGTGACAGGGATGGTATGGTACACACTCACCTCCTACACACCTATATGCATTCATACACACCTATATACACACACACACACAAACCTATACACTCATACCCTGCTATACACACACACACACACAACCTGCACACTCACGAACACACCTATGTTACCGGTAGACTTCCGTGTTGTGTTGTTTTGTGCATGGATGCGACACAGGAATCTCCTTGGATTTTAACTCCTTTTATTCTGACTGACTGACTGACTGACTGGCTGACTGACTGGCTGACAGTACAAAACAATGACAAACACCTCCAAATAAGTATAGCGCCCACTCCAGCCCCTGAACACGAATACAGACCAACAGGATTCAGCTTGATTTATCCATCTTTGAGCTACCAACCTCATTTATTAATGCTAGGGTTAGCAGGACTTTTACATAAAAATATTAATGTCATCCTCTAGTGACAAGCATAATGGTGATAATGATGAACTGAAATCCACACAAAATAATAAGAAATGACAGGGAGGGACCAAGGAGAGATCCCAAAATTATAGGAGCGTACCACAGAAGTAGACAAGGATCAGGAGCGGCTGTAATGAATAATAAGTGCAACTGAAGGCTTTGAGGTTCTAAAATTCAGTAGAACAGGAACAATCTGGGATTTAAAACTGATTTTGTGATTATAACAATACTACATGGCCTGGTTACACCTATACACACTCACACACTCCCCCACCCCGCTGATTCATATTCCAGTGCAATAACGTTACAAAAACGTTTTTTTGGGTTCTATAAATAGTTTGTGAAAGTAGTAAAGATTACATAAAATAAAATATTTATTCTTAATTCCACTCTTTTTATAGAATATCTTGCCTCTCGTTTCTCTCCCTCCTCCCTCTGTAGTGCACTAGAGGAGTGAGTACATTTGGGTCTTTCTTCGTAAACACTGCTGTAGATCTTATAAACATCACCGCTAAATGTGATTATTGAAGGTTTTCTGCGCTGTTCTGTGCAGGAAGCAGTATTTTAAAGGGTGTGTAGTGCACTAGGTAGGGAGTGTGGAGTGATTTAGTATGCGCCCTCACTGCTGTAAACACGCCATTAGCTCGATGTGAACATAAGAGCCGATTTGGGGAAGATCATCAGAATGAACAGAGTCTACAGACCCGGAGGAGACTAATGCTGATGATGCAGAGAGCTGTGTGTGACGTCATTTGAGAGCAGATAATAGGGGGGATTGTGAGGGTCATTTATAAGAAGCAGGACGGACACATACTCTTTAGTGGCTGTTCTTTCAGGAAGAAACCTTTTCTCTCATTCAGTCAGCTCTCTCTCCATTTTCACCATTTACATTTACAGCAGTTCTCAGACGCTCTTATCCAGAGCAACTTCCATGTCCTGGGACCTCTTGAGCCACAGGTACATAGGCAAGTATCCTACCACTAGACCACCACCCCACCACACTCTTCATACACACACAGTTATTCTATCTCACACAGACGCACTGAGGAGCCGTAAGAAAACCCAAACCCAGCACAGAGCGGTTCAGTGAAAGTGGTGTTGAATGTGTGTAAGTGTGTGAGTGTGTGAGTGTGTGTGTATCAGAGGAGACACTGTAGAAGGACAGAGTTCCGGCAGGACAGTCCACATACACTCCTACTCTGTTAGATCTGGAGGGAGGAGGAGGGACATCAGCGTAGTTATTATTGTGAAGAACGGAGAAACTGTAATTAAAGCAGTCCAGACTCCAGGACTTTCCATTCCGTCCAAACAAAAAGTCTTCACTCTCTCCTTTCCTCCTGATTGATTTATGAGTCACTGATACTGCAACGCCATCTCCGCTCCACTGGACCTCCCAGTAACAGCGTCCACTCACACTCTCTCTACACACAACCTGCGGCCAGTGATCAAATCTGTCTGGATGATCAGGATACGACTGTTCTTCTCCTTCTCCGCTCCACCTTCCTGTTCTCCTCAGAGAGAGAGAGGAGTGTGTGTGCTGAGTCTGGATCCAGTGTGAACTCACAGCCATCTGCACACAAGAAGACACATTAGAGGAGAAACACACAGAGTGTGTGTGTGTGTGTGTGTTTCTGTGTGTATATTTAATGTGTGTGTGTGTGTATTTAGTTTTGTGTGTGTGTGTGTGTGTGTGTGTGTGTGTTATATCAGTCGGTTCCTGTTCTATGGACTGTTAGATCCTCCAAGCCTGTATTTGTGTTTATTATTATTAGAGCCGCTCCTGATCTGCTCTTCTTCTGTGGGACGCCCCTATAAAGGTGGGGTCTCTCCTTGGCCCCGCCCCTTTTCTACAGTCCCCTGAGGGGGGGTCGGTGTCTTAATCTTACAGGATTCTCATCTTGTATCCATCCTTCATTAATGATTGTGTGGATCTCAGTTCTTCATCCTCTCCATTCTGCTCCTCACTGCAGGATGAGTGTTCTGGAGTAAAAGTCCTGCTAATGCTGGAGTTCATAAATGAGGCTGCTGGATTAAAAGTTTAATCAATCCAGCTGAATCCTGCTGGTCTGTGTGTGTGTGTGTGTGTGTGTGTGTGTGTGTGTGTGTGTGTGTAGAAGCAGCGCTGTGTTTATTTGGAGGAGTTTGTCTTTATTGTCTACTCTCAGAATAAAAGGACAGAAACTCCACAGAGATCCCAGTGTCGTGATCCCAGTGATGTGTTTCTATGTTTATATCTAGTTAATACAGTTAGGTTTTAAGTTAATCTAAAAAGTCAGGATTCAGTTTAGATGAAACTTGTGTAAATACTGATTCTAAATGAGGTTTAAACTCTGATCCTCCAATCAGGAAGCATCGTTTGCTGAAATATGAACCTGAAAGGTTTCCTGTTCATCTCTTCTTGTATCTTGATGCTTCATAACTGTGAATCAGTAACACTAGAGCAGAGATTTAAGCTCAGACTAAAGTCTCTCCATTAGTGGATGTAGAACAGATAAAGCCTCACGTTAATGTTGATGATTTTGTGCTTTGTTTAGAGAAGACAGTAAAACATCAGCCTGGTTCTTCATGGCTTGGTGTACAATTATATTAACACACAGATTCTGTCTTCACCTTCAGGATCCCTGTGTTGCTACATGTTCAACCACCAATCAGAAGAGCTTGTGTTCGATTAGAAAACTGCAGATAATAAGTGTTTAATTCCAACCCGAGATATTTCATCTTCTGTCTGATCAGCTTCATTTGATCATTAACATCCAGTCCTGCAGTTCAGACCCCGCAACACTTTCAGAAACGGTTGGGACTTTAGTCCAATAAAGAGGAAAAAAGGTTCAAAATGATGTGGTACTGTAACGGTGGCGGGGTACCGGATGGACGCCAGTTCAGAGCCAGGAGTTCAGAACAGAAGTTTATTATTCACTGTGACAAGACAAACAAGAAACAAGGAACGGGGACTGCAGTTCTAAACAAGAAACCCTAGAACCGAGGAACTGCAGTCTAACCCTAGATACTGAATCACATACACTGAGTTACCAACACCAAGTTACACTTGCCAGAACCACCAGTTACCTGTAGGCATAGCCTATTCAATGAGCCGCGCTCTGTTCTGACTCATCGGGGCTTAAATAGTCAGCCCCAATGATGCACACCTGTGCCTGCATGGGCTCAGGTGTGCTCAGTCAGAACAGAGCGCACTTTAGCGTACCCAAACGCAACACGTGACAGAACCCCTTATACGTGATAGAGAGCGCCCTCTAGCGTGCCCAAAACGCAACACAGGTGACAGAGGGCGCCCTCTAGCGTGCCCAAAACACCCCACGTGTGACAGAACCCCCCCCCCAAAGGCGCGGCTCCCGAAGCGCCAGAACATAGCCGAAACCCAGGGGGGAGGCCAAAACAACCAGACTACATAAACAGAAGCCCCTTGTGGGGGCACATGGTCAGGTCCATAACAAAAACAAAAAGGGCCCCCGACCAGCCATGTCAGGCAGCTGGCGGCGGTGAGGGGAATCCCAGCATTTCGGTCCATCTCTTTGCTTGGTGCCTGAACTCGGCTCTAAAGTCCCTGGAAGCCTTGCCTGACTCCACGGAACCCCTGGACTCGACAGGACCTGAAAGGGAGCTACACAGAGACGTTACAGGGTTTACAGAGGAAGTCTTTTTCAAGGAGTCTAAGCTCTGCTTACAACCCCTGTCAGTCGGGTTCCGCGCGTCGCTTCTCCCCGAATCTCTGGCGCCGAAGTTCTGGTCCGTCTCCCTGAACTGGTTCGTGCTGGTGTCTTTTGCCCTTTTCCTTGTCTGGGTCATACCTCCTGGTCGCTTGGGGCCCGGCGACGCAGTGTCCCGGCTTCTGGTTTCACGTTGAGGAGTTCCTCGTGGCTTCCTCCAAACGTCACCTTGTTCTGGGTTTGCTGAGTTGCGGGGGCGAGTCGATGCTAGGGGGCCTGAAGGCAGCTGCTCCCTTTCTGCATTCGTTACCCGTTTCTCCGCTGGACTGTTCTCCGGATGCTCTGTTTCGGCTTTTGCTCTCTGGGTTCCAGCAGGCACTGGTGTCGGAGAAGAGAGTAGAGATTCGATGAGGGCCAATTTACCTTCCATACCTCTGACCTGGTTTTCTAGCTCGGTGAGCTTGCTGGCCTCATAACGGGCCTCTCTCAGGTCAGCCTGCAGAGCGATGTTGTGGTCCTGCACCTGTCTCAGCTCTGCCCTACTCTGATGCAACTGCTCCTCCATTGTGGCTATTTTAGCCTCCAGTTTCTCCTGAGTGGTTGGAGTCTCCACTCTCCGTGTTATCCGGCCTACGATCTGGTTTCTCTGTTCCTGTCTTCTCCCCAGTCCCTTTCTTTGGGAAACCCTCACAGCGTGTATCTTGAATCAAAGGACCTCTCTGCCCTCTCTGAACTGGCTGTTCCTTCCGTGACGCTCACCCTTTACTTGAGCCAAAGTCTCCTCTTTTTCCTTCTTCCTGTCCTTCGAGACCGCGGCGTTCACCTGTGGCATGGAGGCTCTTTCGGTCAGCTGCTGGTAGAGTCCTGTCAGCAACTCCTCCTGTTCTGCAAACCGAACATTTCTGCAGCTGATCAGCTCACCTCCGAGGTGGGACTGGATTGTCCTCGCCTCTCCGTGCCACATGGTCCGATCCCTCACCGGCTCCACTCTGACTGACTTCTGCAAGCACATCGCAGCATGTTTACACCTCTGATACCTCTGTCCTTGTTGAAGTCCCGGTCTCCACCTTCCGAACCTCCTCTGACGACCACCTGTTGCCCAGCGTGGCCTCTTGAAGACCGATCCCCACTGGTGCACTCTCCCAGCAGCCTGAATGATGACAGCAGCTTTGTTCATAGCCTTAACATTTTTTCGCACTAAATAACCTCTAAAAGCTGCCTGGATGCGTATCGCTGACTTTCTCAACACCTGGAATCTTTCCTGTTCACTTTTGCCCCTGACGTAGGACCTATAATATCCCTGAATGAAGATGGCTGACCTCCTTATGGCCTGGTACTTTGTTACCTCCCTGTGTCTTCTGAACGCAGCCTGAATCAGGGAAGCTGCCTGATGTTGCAGGATCACCTCCCTTCTGACCCTCTGACCTCTGAAGCAGGCTTGCAGGAACGTTGCAGCAGAGCGCAATTTCAGGAATTCCTTCCTCTGCTCTCTGGCTTCAAGTGTGAAGCGATACCTAAGCTGGATGGCAATAGCAGCATGCTTGATGCGTAAATATCGCGTCCGAGCACAGTGAGCCCTGTAAGCACCTTGTATCACAGTGGCAGCCTGGTGCTTCAGTTTCAGAGTCTGTCTGGTCCTCCTTCCTCGGAATGCAGCTTGTAGAACAACGACAGCCCTTTTTTTCTCCCTCAACGACTTCATTTCTTGCCTCATACTCTTGTTAGCTCTATAACATCGCTGAACAGTCTTGGCTGCCCATCGTAGCCTCAGGTAGTACTTTCTGTTTATGTGTTTCCTTACCTGCGCCTGAAGGGTTACTGCAGCCTCATGTTCGATTTTCCTCTGTGCGCGAGCTTTCCTCTTCCTCGGGGCAGCAGACTGGTTCGTGGTGCTGGGTTTGGGGGTCGACTCCGTGTTGCCCCTCTCGCTGCTGCGAAGGGCCTTCTTGGTCGACCTTCCCGTTGGCCGGATGCTGGAAGTGTTTTTTTCTGCTGTGTTGCTGCTACTCACTCTGGTTGAGTTCTCACGTTCAGGGTGCCTAGCCTGCTTCTCCTGAAGTTCTCCCTTTACTGAAGCCTCTCCTCCTGAAGGGAGCGTGTTGAATTGGTGACTCACCTGCAGCTGGTGTCACGGCCCCTGAAGAGAATGCGTTGTCCTCCTCTAATTTTTACACTTCGTTTGCAAGGCGGCCAGATTCAGTCTTTGTGTACGGATTTCTTGCTGCTTGGTGAGAAGCTCCGTCTCCATTTCCTGGAGCTGCTCGACTACCATGTTTTTGTTTTGTCTCTCTGCGCCCAGAACAGACAGCCAGACGTTCAGAGATTCCTGTAGAACGTGTTCTAACTCCTGAACTCTTGCAGTTAATACTCCTGCCTGAAATGGCTCCGTTGAGACGGGAGACTTCTCTATCAAAACGTCTCTATTAACTGTGCAGAGAGCATTCCTTACCGTAGCTTCCTGGTTTGGCACCGCCTTCGCTGATGGAGCATTGTGATTGGTGCTGGGTGCTGTCATCGCGAATGCGGCGCTGTGATTAGTGAATGCAGCGGGTTCTGCTGTCCTCGCGAATGGGACGCTGTGATTGGTGAATGCAGCGGGTTCCGCTGTCCTCGCGAATGGGACGCTGTGATTGGTGAATGCAGCGGGTTCCACCGATTTCCAGCGTTGTGGTTGGTCGGGAGCAGGAAAAGGACGAGGCGCGAGCGAAGCTTCTTCCTCGCAGGCGCGCCTTTTTTTTCTTTGGCTTCGCTGAGTTCTCCCCTTCCGACCGCGTGGTGCACAGGGCGGGGCCTCCGCGGACGGACCGCTGTGGTTGGCGCACAGCGCTGTCACCGCGGAAAGACCGCTGTGCTCGGTGAAGGAGGCGGGTATCCCGTGTTGCGGTTGGTGGAGAGCGGGGTTCGGTTCAGAAAGGGGCGTAAGCGAAGCCTCTTTCGCGAGGGGTCGCCCCGATAACATAGCCTCTGCCAGGGCCCGAGCCGCCCTCTTCACTCGCCAGCACTCCCTCAGCCGTACACTGAACTCCAGAGAGGGGGCGAGCTGGATTGAGCGATCCAGCATGTCCAGGCGTCGCGAGATCTCCGTGGCGGTTACTCTTTGCACTTCACCGCTCCGCTCGCATTGCCCCAGCTGCCAAGATGGCAGCGCTGCTCGGAGATCCTCAGTCAGGACCCCCAGTGCTCGCTCTAGCTCCTCCAGACCCTCCTCTCGGCTCCTGGCGTCCCGGTTTTGGCGGCTCATTTCTGTAACGGTGGCGGGGTACCGGATGGACGCCAGTTCAGAGCCAGGAGTTCAGAACAGAAGTTTATTATTCACTGTGACAAGACAAACAAGAAACAAGGAACGGGGACTGCAGTTCTAAACAAGAAACCCTAGAACCGAGGAACTGCAGTCTAACCCTAGATACTGAATCACATACACTGAGTTACCAACACCAAGTTACACTTGCCAGAACCACCAGTTACCTGTAGGCATAGCCTATTCAATGAGCCGCGCTCTGTTCTGACTCATCGGGGCTTAAATAGTCAGCCCCAATGATGCACACCTGTGCCTGCATGGGCTCAGGTGTGCTCAGTCAGAACAGAGCGCCCTCTAGCGTGCCCAAAACGCAACACAGGTGACAGAGGGCGCCCTCTAGCGTGCCCAAAACACCCCACGTGTGACAGGTACAAACAGATGATGGCAGCAGAAGCTGTTTCTCCAAAAGACTCTGAGAAGTAAAGATGGACAGATGATCTCCAGTTTTTCATCAAATGAGGGAGAAAATGACTGAAATGTTTAAAAAAGGTTCCTCAAAGAAAGACTGGAAGGGGTTAGGACATTTCTCCTTTTACAGTGTAAATATCATTAAACAATATTTGAAATCTGGAGGAAGTTCTGAGCTGAAGACCTGTGATCTCTAATCTTTTAAACGGATCCTGAAATCTCTCATCACTTGGTGTCCTCAGAGCTGAAACATCTATTAAGTGTTTTGAGAAGGAACATCAACATTAGAAAGAGGAACATCTTTGCAGGACCAGCTTTTTTAGTCTGGTCTGAAATGCAGGACTGGATGTTCATCAACAAATGAAATGAAGTGGATCAGAAGAAACATGAAATATCTCGTGTTCAGACTGTCTGCAGTAAAACTACAGTTCCAGTAAATGAAAGAATCCTGATCTGGGATCTGTACACCAGGCTGTTAGAGATCAGCTGATGTGTTTCCATGTTTCTCTAAATCCTGGAGCTTCATGAGGGATGAAGATCTTCTGATCCTTCACTCTGTAAAAGGACTTTCAAACATGGAGACCCAGTTTTCTCAAGGCCTCTGATGAAATGTGAGGAGGCTTATTCTTCAGCGCAGTGCTGTCAGATATAAAAGTGTAAACTTTACTAGGATCACCTGAACACCTGTTTATTGAGGTCATATTCTGATCAGCCAATCCTGCAGCAGTAGAGCTGCTCTGAGTGTTTCTGTAAGGACTGATCCACTGGGATCCTCATCAACAACACTCTGAACTCAGACTGGTTTAAAGACTGGGTTTATAACGACAGTCCTGAACACAGACTGGAGGAGAGCTTTAATGAGTTCTCCACTCAGTCTGGTAGAGTCTGTTACTGCAGTGTGGAGAATTTCATCACTTACTGAAATCACACAAATACATCCATTTTTATTCTCTTCATCAAATATATCAGAGCCTTTATACTGGGACTAAACTGGGCTTCTCTAAAAACTACAGTAAACACTGATGTAAAAGAAACTTTACGTTACAATGTTTACAGGATTGTTTACTTTAAAAACGTGTGTTTATGTTAATCAGGTGTGTGTGTGTGTAGTTAATGGCATGTGTGTTTGAACTTACATTTCTTTATTCCTGGTTTGATTCTGATCTCACCTCCATGATCCACTCTAAAAACACACACACACACGTTTTGTGTTTTTGATCAGAAACGTTGAAATTAAACTAAAGAGTAAAAACACAAACACTCCCAGGAGTTTGAGCTCATGTGTATCTTCACAGCTGAAGATCAGACTCAGGATCTGATGCTGAACTCTTGGGTTTGAAGTGTTTACACTGCAGTGTGTTTCAGTTCCTCAATTTAAATCAGGATTAATGAGATTTTCATTATAAGGGAATCAAAAATATATAGTACAAAAGTTTTAGGCAGGTGTGAAAAAAAATGCTGTAAACACAGAATGCTTTCAGAAATGGAAGTGCTGATCATCCTGCTGATGCAGTAGAACTACCTTGTGTCTTGTTGCTGTGCTCAATCTTGCCATTACATGAAACTGTCTTCCACAAGCTCACCTTGGTAGCAGAGTTGGACTGTTCCGGGTTTGCACTTTATTCCGGCTCCTCAGCGCGTCTGTGTGAGATAGAATAACCTGCTCTGTGTGTGTGTGTGTTATAATACTCCTACAGTTATAATCAGTTTTAATAAATCAGTTAAATTAATGAGTTTTAATCCCCTCAACCACAGTGGTCTTAATAAAGACACACAACACGGCAGTTTCTTCAACATTTGGTGAGTCTGTAAAGTCTGAATGGTGTAATATCTCCAGGTTTAATCAGAAGTCTCCTCCGGGTCTGTAGACTCTGTTCATTCTGATGATCTTCCCCAAATCGGCTCTTATGTTCACATCGAGCTAACGGCGTGTTTACAGCACTGAGGGCGCGTCCCAAACCACTCCACACTCCCTACCTAGTGCACTACACACCCTTTCAAATACTGCTTCCTGCACAGAACAGCGCAGAACACCTTCAATAATCACATTTAGCGGTGATGTTTATAAGATCTACAGCAGTGTTTACGAAGAAAGACCCAAATGTACTCACTCCTCTAGTGCACTACAGAGGGAGGAGGAGAGAAATGAGAGGCGGCCAGTTTTAGACCCAAACAATAACACGGAGAGCGGAAGCTTGAAGGAAATGAACTTATTAGACTTCCTGTTCACATGTTTATACTGCAGATACTCAAACACACAAGATCTTCTTTTTCTTTCGGCTGCTCCCGTTTAGGGGTCGCCACAGCGGATCAACTGTCTCCATTTCTTCCTGTCTTTTGCATCTTCCTGCTTCAAACCGACCACCTGCATGTCCTCTCTCACCACATCCATAAACTTCCTCTTTGGTCTTCCTCTTCTCCTCTTTCCTGGCAGCTCCATCTTCAACATCCTCCTTCCAATATACTCCTCGTCTCTCCTCTGCACATGTCCAAACCAACGCAACCTTGCTTCTTTAACCTTGTCTCCAAGACGTCTAACCTGAGCTGTCCCTCTAATATACTCATTTCTAATCCTGTCCAT
>CM029386.1:1145225-1164445 GCA_017165825.1 Hepsetus odoe | reverse complement strand
TATTACTGTATTGTATATTATTATTATTTATTATTATTATTATTATTATTACATTTATTACATTTATATTTATATTTTTGCTACTTGTTTATTTATACTTATAATTTATTCAAAACTTATTTATTACCGTGTATTATTACTCTTGTAGATATGTATATGTATATATATATATATGGAAAGATAGATAGATAGATAGATAGATAATTTTTAATTTACTTATTTATAGCTCCTCTACTTTATTCTCCTGTACTTGTTCCTCTTTCTCTATATCTTTATATTTTTTTATATATTTTTTCTTTTCTTCTTCTGTACACCTGTCACTTTTATAAGAGCCCTGTAACGCCCAAATTTCCCATTCGTGGGATAATAAAAGATCACTCTACTCTACTCTACTATTACACATACCACAATGAATTTTAAATGAAACAACTCAGGTGCAGTTGAAGTTCAGACTTTAAGCTTTAATTCAGTGGGTTGAACAAAAAGATTGTATAAAAATGTGAGGAACTAAAACATTTTTAACACAATCCCTTCATTTCATTTCAGTTCATTTTTAACACTTGTTGGGAGTGATAGTCTCAGGTCTTGAACTCATGGACGTCACCAGAAGCTGGGTTTTTTCCTTTTTAATGCTTTGCCAGCTTTACTGCAGCGGCTCTCAGTTGCTGTTTGTTTGTGGGCCTTTCTGTCCGAAGTTTAGTCTTCAACAAGTGAAATGCTCCATTGGGTTCAGATCAGGTGACTGACTTAGCTGTTCAGGAATCTTCCACTTCTCTTCTTTAATAAACTCCTGGGATGCTTTGGCTGTATGTTTTGGGTCATCGTCCATCTCTATTATGAAACTTCACCCAGTCAGTTGTAGCGGTTGCAGTCTTGAAGCAAATGCGAGGGGTATTTCACACTCCCCTTGGTCCTGGGTTAAGACCGACCCCAATCCCATCTCAATTGCATTGGTGTGGAGCCGGAAACGTCTTGCTGTGTCAGGATGGCCCAGGTCAGGAAGTTGTATCAGGTCTTCTTCAGGTCTTTAAAGCTGTTTTGGCAGGTATCGCCCCATACCCAAGCTGCTCCCTTCTTCTGCAGCCCATATAATGCTGCTGCCCGGTCCGCGAAATGGGGAACAAGCTTGTGGTACCACCCCACTAGCCCCAGAAACCTCTCCAACTCTTTCAGGTTCTTGGGGATGGAGTACACTAGGTTGGCCTTTGTCTTTTCTGGGTCAGCCGTAACCGCCTGACCCGAAACTATGTGTCCTAAGAACCTTAAAGAAGATTTAAAGAAAACACACTTTAAGTTTAGAGTGAGATTGGCCTCGTCAAGCCTTTGGAAGACTTTCCGAAGGTCATGTAGATGCTGGGTAGAGTCTTGGGAGTATACAATAATGTCATCAATGTAGACAAAGCAGCAATGTCTCCTCAGATCCACTAGAACCCTCTCCATGAGCCTTTGGAAGGTGGCTGCAGCATTCTTCAAGCCAAAGTGTAAAACACGAAACTGGAACAGTACCTGAGGTGTGGTGAAGGCGGTCAATTCCTTCTGGCTAGGGTCCATTGCAATCTGCCAATATCCTGACTGCAAATTAAGAGTGGTAAAGACACTGGCTCCCTTGAAAGACTCTAAAATTTCATGGATCAACGGCATGGGGTATGCATCGAACACGGTCTTGCTATTTATCTGCCAAAAGTCCACACAAAATCTCATGGACCCATCTGGTTTAGGAACCAAAACCATGGGTGCAGCCCACGCAGATGTAGAAGGTTCAATGATCCCCTCTTCCAACATCTTCTTGCCTGGTCAGCCATAGTCTTCTGTTTGAGAGGAGAAACCTGATGAAGGGGGCTGCACAAAGGCCCACGGTCAGTTAGGATGATGGAGTGGGGACAAAGAGAGGTATAGCCTAGGACTGCAGACTTCAGGGAAGGGAATTATCCCAACAGGTGGCTCACCTCGGGGGACTCCTGTGCCTCCTTGGGTAGTTCTTGCCATGAAGGTTGGGGTTGAGAGGCCTAAATAAAACAGAGGAGGGAAGGCCAAGATCTACAGCCTGGCCACTCCGCAGACCTTCCAGGAGCTCCACAGGAACATAGAGGGTGATTGGTGTTCTCACAAAAGCCCCCTTCCCTATGATCCTACTCAGGAAGGATCGAGGCTGCTGATATGGGGGAACACCGTACCGACCCCGAGCCCAGTCAAGTCAGATACGGCTCTTAGCCATAAAATCCAATCCCAGAAGCATAGGCCACACCAAATCTTCATCAGCTAATACAAGACTGAAATTGTGAGTGAATGAGCTGCCACCTTGAGGTGTTTTGTGTTCCATCCGCCAGTGCAAACTGCTGGGAAGGCACTTTGGCAAGTCTCCCTGAGGGTGGTCGTAAAATCTTATAGGTGGAATAGGTGATCAGAGAGAAGGTGGATCCAGTGTCCAGAAGGGCTGGGCCGTTCCTTTTCCCAACCACGACCTCAATTGCCATGAGGGCTGGAGGTGCTATGTGCAGTACTGCATCGGGCAGAAAGTTCTTGGTTTCGGCCACCATTGCCCCCCTTTTCTTAGGGTCAGGTTGTCCCTCTTTGGCCCCTTGAACCCGGGAACAATAGTCCCGCTGACTGGCACGGTCTTTTTCTATGATGGTGCCCACCCGAACAATGTCAGCTACTGTCTTCACTGCCCCTCGCATAATTATCTTCACTTTGGGGTTGGCATGACCTAAAGTCTTCTGTACCACCTCCTCCTCAGTCACCTCAGGCTTCCAAATTAGGCAGAGAGCACGGTAGCCATAGGCAAAATCCCTAATACTTTCTTTGGGTCCTTGAACCCTGACTGGCAACTGTTCTTCTAACTCTGCCTGGAAACTGAGGACAAAAAGGCACCCTTAAAAGCAGCTTTAAACTCATGCGAGGTCTTTATGTTAGACCGTTCAGCCTTCCACCAACTGCGGGAACCCTGCAGGACCGTATCCAATAAAGCCAACACTTCTGGATCAGACAGGTGATGAAGAGATAAAAACTCCTCGCATGCCTTGATAAAAGTGAGGGCATCCCCTTCGTCTGTGTTGTATTCAGGGAACTGGGGCTTAATAGGAAGGAATGTGGAGTGTGGGTGAGGAGTGGAAAGATCTTCAGCTGGAAAGCTGTCTCGGTCTCCAAAGAACTGACAAATGGTACTAGTTAGATGGACATGACTCCTCTCCTTCTTCCACTGCTCATCCCTCCTTTTTAAACAATCTACTATCGCCTTTTCTAAGGTAGCTAGTTGTTCCTCTACACGCTCTTCACTGGCCCTCACCCGGTCTATAAGGAACTCCCTTAAGGATATCTCTCTCTCTATAGCCCGTTGTTGTGCTTCTCGCAGCTCAGCAAGATCCTGCTCCAACTTAGTAATTTTACTGTTGGCCATCTCCAAGGCCTGTTGAATCCCTCCTACTTGTTCCTCCATCTGAGCATCTTCTTCACCCTCTCCCTCCTTCACCTCCGAGATATACATGCTACCAAGAAGGCTGGTTAACTGAGTAACTTCTCCAGTGGGAACGGTGCGGACAGTAACAGTGGGAGGTATCATAGTGAGAGAAGCCTCAGTGCCACTCTGTTTGCCCTCAAAGCTCGTATCAGCCATGTTACTAACACCGCGGCAACTCTATCCCCTTTAAAGAGCTTTAACGTTTGCCAAAACACAATGTGTAAAACACGGATTACAAAATGGAAATCCAGAAATAACCGGGACAATGCACAAACAAGGAAGACGAATTTTGACAATCTTCTTTCTGAACACATATAATACACATACCACAAAAGAAAGGATTTCAAACAAGATAGATGGAAACTTAGTTTCTCTCTTGTACTCCTTTTCTCCAAAGCTTGAACCTGACCACTCTTTCCAAACACTGCCTCCCTCCTGCTAATTGGTCACCTGATTATATCAGGTAAGATTTTAAAGGGGAAGTGTTAATAAGGGGGCTAGAGCGCCCCCAGGCTTTCTTGGAAGAATACCATGCCGAGCCTAGGGGGTTCCTCCCTTATAGCCATCGGCTATGGTAGCATTATGTACGGTGTCAGACAGTTTGCCTGCATTGAGCTGGATTGGAGCAGATGGTATGTCTCTGAACACCTCAGAATTCATTCAGCTGCTTCTGTTCTGTGTCTCCTCATCAATAAACACTAGCGTCCCATGCACGCCCAGGCCATCACACTACCTCCGCCATGTTTTACAGATGATGTGGTAGTCTTCAGATCATAAACTGTTCCACACCTTCCCCATACTACCATTCTGGTAGAGGTTGATCTTGGTTTCATCTGTCGAAAGAACGTTTTTCCAGAACTGTGCTTGCTTTTTTAGATGTTTTTAAGTCCAGTCTAGTGTCTTCCACCGTGCAGTGCACCCTCTGTATTTACTTTCATGCAGTCTTCTCTTAATGGTAGACCTGGATATCGGTACTCCTCTCTCCTGGAGAGTGTTGTTCACTTGGTTGGCTGTTGTGTAGGGGCTTCTCTCTTTACCAAGGAAATTATTCTGCGATCACCCACCACTGTTGTCTTCTGTGGACGTCCAGGTCTTTTTGTGTTGCTGAGTTCACCAGTGCTTTCTTACTTTCTCACTTTCTTTCTTTCTTACTTTTTGCCACTCCTAATATTGTAGCATGTCTCGGATGGGTTGTTTTCTGTTTTTGCAGCTTAAGGACGGCTTGTTTCACCTGCATGGAGAGGTGATCTCCTTTGACCGCATGTTGTCTGTTCACAGCAAAATCTTCCACATGCAAGCACCACACCTCAAATCAACTCCAGGCCTTTTATCGGCTTCATTGATAATGGCGTAACGAAGGAATTGCCCACACCTGCCCATGAAATAGCCTTTAAGTCAATTGTCCAATTACTTTTGGTCCCTTTATAAAAAGGGTGACACATGTTAGGAGCTGGAACTCCTGAACCCTTCATCCAGTTTGAATGTGGATCACCTCAAATGAAAGCTGAGTGTCTACACATTATGTCCATGTCCATTAAAGAACTATTATTGGAATATGTTTCAGTAAACAGCTACAAAAACAAAACATGTGTCAGTGTCTAAATATATTTGGACCTAACTGAATTAGATAGATATCCATCCATCCATTATCTGCCGCTTGTCCCAAACGGGGTCGCGGGGGAGTGCCGGTGTCCAACCCAGCGCACACAGGGCGAGGACGGGGGACGCACCCTGGACAGGTCGCCAGCACATTAGATATTATATATTAAGTTAAATATTTACAGTCTAAAACATGCAGAGATAAGCAACTACAGTAAAAGCCCCTACCTAATATTGTGTCTCTCTATTGTCAACAGAACAGCTTTGACTCATTAAGGCTTATAATATTAAACTAGTCAGAGTGTCCATACTGACCCTCTCCTCCACTGAAGGACCTCCGGGGGGCACAAAATCATCATACCTGTACCACGGAGAAACTTTCTGAAGAATCATATTTTTTAAATGTATAAAGAAGCCATTTTTAATACACATGCTTAGTTCTTTACAGTATGAGCTCTCCTGAAGTCGAGTTGATTAAGAAGATATGAAGAATGCATCTGCTTTGCACTGAGCAAAGGCATGTATTCAGAAGAACATTTTGCTGTTCCCATGAGCTGAATTGCTGATCTGGTTTTCTGTAATGGCTGGATGGCAGTATGTAAGTGTTTGTCACCAAACTGAACTGAATCAAAACTTCTCAATCCAACTGAGAGATATTATTTAATATCAGTAATATAAGAGCACTGATAATGATAATTCTTTTCGTTTACAGCAACAACCACAGTATCCTCTGAAAATAGGATAGAGCAAAATGTTTGAAAAGTATTAATGGGGTGGTTAAGTTCATGTTAAGTGTTTTTACTTTATCAACAAATTGACTTTAACTGAATTTGACAAGAAATACATTTCTACTGAAGATGATACTCACAGGGCTCTTCTTGTGTTTTTCATCACAGGCAGGAGTCGAATCAATCCTTCTTCTGATGGTCTGTATTTCTTGAGCTCGAACATCTCTTGAGTCTCCTCTGACATCTGCAGCACAAACACCAGGGCTGACCACTGTGTAGAAGAGAGATCCTGTGCTGCGAGATCTCCAGAGTTCAGGTAGTTCTGAATTTCACTCGTGAGAGAATTGTCTTTTATTTCATTCAGGCAGTGGAAGAGATTTAGGGTCTTTTCAGGGGATTCATTCTTCTTGATCTCTCTCTTTATGTAGTTTACAGTGTCCTTGAGACTCTCTTCTTTGATTTCCATCTCTGGATGTAGGCTTTTGAGAAGCTTCTGATTACACTCCAGACAGAGCCCGAGTAGAAAACGGAGGAAAAGGTCCAGGTGTCCATTTTCACTCTTCATGGCCTTTTTCACTGCAGTTTTGAGGAGATCACCCAGTGTATGTGTAAAGAACCACAGTATTTTCTCCAGAGGACCCTGAAGGAGTGGGTTATGTCCATGGATGAATTTGAGAAACACAAAAACAGCAGCAAGAAACTCTTGGAAACTCAAATGCACAAAACTGAAGATCTTCTCATCCTTCTTAAAGATCTGTGTACACACTCCAGAGTACACTACCGCTTCTTTAAAATCAATGCCACATTCTTTCAGATCATTCTCGTAAAATATCATCTGTCCTTTTTGTAAATGAAGAAAGGCTAACTGTCCCAGCTTCAGTATATCTTCTCCTTCGAGTGTGACTTTCTCAGATGGTGGGACTGCACTTTCGTTTGGCACTCTGCTGTATTTTTCTCTCTTTTGACTTGTGTGAAACAGCAGGAAACGTGTGTACATTTCTGTTATTGTTGTGGGAGCATTTTTCATGTCCTTCTCATTTTTTAAGATGTCCAGAAGCACAGAGGCTGAGATGAAGCAGAAGACAGGTATGTGACATAAGATACGGAGACTCTTTGCTGTTTTAATGTGTGAAATGATTCTGTCGGCTTGATCGGGATCTCTGATCCTCTTCCTGAAGTACTCCTCCTTCTGTGGATCACTGAATCCATGTATTTCTGTTACACGCTTAAAGTACTTGCGTGGAATCTGATTGGCTGCTGCTGGTCGTGAGGTGATCCAGACCAGAGCAGAAGGAAGCAGCTCTCCCTTGATGATGCTTGAAATCAGTTTATCAGGAGTGGTCTCCTCCATTGCACTGCGTACATTCATTTGATTAAAATCCAGACGTAGTTTACTTTCATCCAGTCCGTCTAATATAAAAACCATCTTACACTTTTCAGTCCAGATATTTTCATTTTTGATTTCACGATGGCAGTAAAGCACAAGTTCCTGGAGGCTGTACTTTTCCCCTTTGATGGCGTTGAGCTCCCGAAAGGGAAGGAACAACATGAAGTCTATATCCTGGTTGCATTTGTCCTCAGCCCAGTCCAGAATGACTTTGTGTACAGAGACTGTTTTTCCCACTCCAGCGATTCCTAATGTAAGCACTTTTGTACCGAGCTCATTTCGACCAGACGGTGCTTTAAAAATGTCACTGAGTTTGATTCTTTCTTTCTCTGCTTTGGGATGAAAGGCCTCTATCTGTCTCACTTCATGTTCAGTGGTCACTCCTCCTGTCCAGCCTTCAATCACTGAGACGTCCGTGTAAATGTCTTCCAAATATGTGTGATGACCCTCCATTGAAGTTCCTTCAAATATGTTTGAAAATTTTTCTTTCATCTTTGCTTTGAAATCACATGATTGTGCTGGAGAATAAGAGCAGAAAATATGTATATGGTTCTGTGACATGAGATATAAGGAGAGATACGGAGAGGGTAAAATCATGAATTATTCTACTGTGTGAGTTTTCCAGAAATTCATTTACCACTACTGTCTATCTTAACATTATCAAGAGAGAATAAATTAAGATCAGAACATCTCTGTAAATGCTGAATGTTATTAGACTTGGTAGATAATGTTTCTGATGCAGGAAAGGCTGTTGGTGGAGATACTTCATTGTTTATATGATTCATTTCTATCTCTTGTGTAAATCTGAACTATTAGTCACAGATTTGTCAGTTACACCTGTCTGGTCTGAAACTGTAACATGATCTCTTTGAGGAATTCATAAATGAGGGTCTCTATTAACTTATACATTGATCAGTGGATCTGATTCAGATTTACAGTGAAGTATTAAAGCATAAACTAAGATTATCAGGTGGTTTTACCTGCAGTGAGAGCAGCAGCCGAGTCTTCTGAGGAGGCTCCTACACTCCTTCCAGTTCCTTCTTCACGTCTGTCTCTATCTGAGAGAGTGAACAGCAGTAATGAGTGTATCAGAAAAAGTGCACCAGGACACTAAAGCTGTTGCCATAAAAATCAGGGGTCATTAAATTAACTCCATTACAAAGATCTTCTCTATATAAAATGTATAATGGGGTGAAGAGCAGCACTGCTGTGTGATCCACTCTGTGCAGCAGATACTAACAGGACACTCTGGTCCCAGTGTGACTGCTGTGCTGTCAATAATCCACCACCCAAATGAGAGCTGCTCACTGGTGGTCCTGAGCAGCTCCTGTCCACTGATGACTGCAGTAAAAGCTGTAGCTGTAAACTGTATTTTCACTAATGCAGGATTACTGGCAGCTTTGGTAAAGAAGAGAAGGTCATAAACAATTCTCTCTGTGTGTTTAAAATCTTAACTGAAGTTTAACTGAAGTTCTTAGTTTAATGAAGTGCTCATCAGAATGTGTGTCACAAAACCTTGTGTCTCCTTCAAGCCCCTCGAGATTTTCATCACAAAAATGTGGAGGACCACGTTCCTGTTGATACTTTCATTTCATTAAGTAAAGTGTGAGCATTTAGGAAGTCAGCCAGGGGTTTTCATTTCCTATGAGGTGGTTATAAATATAAGGACACATCTGACTTTTGGCTTTAAGAAACATGTTTTACCAGGTAAAGCCTTCAGGCTTAACACACTCCCTTAACATTTCAGAAATGGAGCAGGAGTGACTGCTGAAGAAGATGAGCATATGAATGTATATACACAATCAGTGCCCTCCACAATTATTGGCACCCCTGTTTAAGATGTGTTCTAATGTTTCTAATAAATGTTTTTTTTCCCCAAAAAATACTGGCACACAACATAAAAATGTGTATTTATTAATTGTGGGGATAAATTCCACTTTTAGAAATACATTTTTTACATGAAATCATGTGTGCCTCAATAATTGGCACCCCTGGCTACAAGAAAATAGCTACTGGCCTAAACCTGCCTGTATCTCCAGTAAGAGGAAAACTAAGTAAGAGGAAAAAGAAAGAGTGTAAAATGGGAACAGTGATGAACAAGACTGGACAAGTACCAACGTTTATCACCACGCACAGTGAGGAGGACGGTAAGAGAAGTAAAAAGTTCTCCAAGGCTCACTGTTACAGAACTTCACCAAAGACTGGTATCATGTGGTCCATGACAACCAAAAAACAACAAGCTGTGTGGGAGACATGCAAGGAAAAAGCCTTTTTTCACCTACAATCACAAACGTAAAAATCTGGAGTTTGCTAGGCGGTACTGGGGCTTCTACTGGGACTGTGTGCCTTGGTCAGATGACTAAAATTGAGACTAAAATTGACCTTTTTGGCAACAAACTTTCCAAGTGGATCTGGCGTGAATCCAAGAATGAGTTTGTGGAAACACCTCATGCCCACTGTAAAGTATGGTGGAGGATCTTTGATGTTTCTCACCCTAAATATAATGGAAAAATATTAAATATTATTTTGTTAAATATTAACAATGTTAAATATTACCAAAGTTAAATATAGCAACTGAGCTTTTCATTCTGTCCCATTTATATTTTAAAATAAAATATAGATGAATTCAACTGTCGGAAGGTTGTGGGTTCGAACCCCTTCCCAGGAGGTTGCCCTGAGGTACCCTTGAGCAAGGTGCCGTCCCCGTCGGTTCGCTCCTCCCTGCGATGGGCTGGCGACCTGTGCAGGGTGTGTCCCCATCCTTTGCCCTGTGTGAGCTGGGATCGACTCCAGCACCCCCCCAGCAACCCTAATTAGTTACCCTAAATCCCTTCCCTAGTTAGTATTCATGTCCCTGTCACCTTTAACCTATATATTATTAACTGCATCTCTATTTTTCTATGTTCTCTTCTGAGTAACAGTTTCTTTGCACGTCAAAAACACCCAAACAAGGTCATAGTCTTAGATTATGTGTCTCCACCGGAGGCCTTGGAGCTCCTGGGGGGATAGATAAAAAGGCACACTCTGAACTGTGCAAGAGAGAGAGAGGATTCAACACAGAGAGGAACACTGACGGTCTCTTCAACATCTTGTAAGAACTTTGTTGCTTTTCTGTTAATTTTGCTATAGCTTTAAACCCTCTTCGCCTCATCACTGACTCCTTGAACCTCGGTTCTCAGTCAAGGAATCCAACAGTTGGCATCACAAACAGAATTTGACTTGAGGAACGGACGGGAAAAGCAATTGGAAGACAACATGGTTGACAAAAAGTCAGGAACAGAAGTGCTGGCACTTTGACAAAGGTAAGTCCTCCTACTGTCTTAATCTGCTGCTGAGTTGAGGATAACTGCTGTGTGTAAAAAGTACAAACTACCTCCTCTTCAAGCTGTGGGGTTGTTCTTCCAAAAGTCCTGGGAACCTTGTTAGGGTGCATGGCATCACGAACTCCTTGAAATACCAGGACATTTGAAATCTAAATCTGGTGACCTCTGCCAGAAAGATGTAGATGGGTCATCATTGGGTCTTCCAGCAGAATGATGACCCTAAACATATGGCAAATTCTACACAAAAATGGCTTAGCAGATTCCCATGACCATCTCAGTCCCGAGAACTCAACCCCATTGAAAACCTGTGGGGTGAGCTGAAGAGGAGTGTGCATAAGAGAGGACCCAGGACTCTGGATGGTCTAGAAACATTGTGCAAAGAGGAATGATCATACATACCTGTCTCTGTGTTCTCCAACCTTGTGAAATGTTATAGAAGAAGATTAAGAGCTGCTTTGCTGGCAAATGGGGGTTATTATAAATTATAAATTATTAACAGCAGGGGTGCCAATAATTGTGGCAAACCTGATTTCATGTGAAAAATGTATATCTCAATGTGAATTTTTTCACAATTAATAAATGTACTTCAATTAAAGGTTGGTGAACATACTCTAAGAACACACTCTGGTAATTTTACGTCTCCTAAAAGAAATTCAGATTCAAGACCTTGGCCAAGCTGCAGCATTTTATTTTGTTATTCTTTAATTTCTCCATGCTGTGCTGCACACCGCTTTGTCTGAGGGTGGCGCTGCACCACATTAATTCATCACAAAACAGCTGTTCAGTTGTAGCTCTTGTTATCTTTCCTGTTATAAATAAAGGGATCTTTTTTTATCCATCAGAACTCGTGTCATGTTAATAAACTATTTAACTAAATATGCCCAGGTATGCCCAATTGTTTATATAAGGTCATATTCAGAATTTTTACACTCAATATCTAAAACACCCAATGCTTAAAATATGGAAATACATAGTTTTAGCCAGAATGGAACAAGATAAACATGAAAAATAAGTATTCATCATATCACATAGGGGCAGCGGTGTCCTAGTGGTTCAGCGTTGGCCACATGATTGGAGGATCGGGGGTTCGAACCCCTTCCCAATAGGTTGCCCTGAGGTACCCTTGAGCAAGGTGCCGTCCCCGTCCCGCTCCTCCCTGCGATGGGCTGGCGACCTGTCCAGGGTGCGTCCCCCGTCCTTGCCCTGTGTGCGCTGGGTTGGACACCAGCACTCCCCCGTGACCCCATTTGGGACAAGCGGCAGAAAATGGATGGATATATCACATAGTGACCTGTCCAGGGTGCGTCCTTTGCCCTGTGTGCGCTGGGTTGGACCCTAGCGCGACCCCGTTTGGGACAAGCGGCAGAAAATGGATGGATGGATATCACATAGTTTAATAATTGAGTTTACTCAGTAATGCAAGGTGCCTTACCGTCCAGTTCAGTTTTTAGATCTGCAGCTAGTTGGTTCTGGTTTATCTTCTTCAGGATGATCAGTGTGATCTCGACAGCTCCATCTTGTCCGTATGTTTGAACAATTTGATCCACAGTATGATGACGTTTTGCTTTTTCTAAATTACTCTTTGGAATCTTCTCAAAACTGTCCACACCATCAGAAAGATGCCAAAGGAATAACTCCATGTCTTCTTCCAACAGGTTCTGAAGAGTCTTCAGTAAAACCTCTTTAATGGTTTCATTTGCCATTTTGCAACACTAAACACAAAAAAGAGCAATTCAGTCAAATTCAGTGGAGGAAACTACTGTTGGGTGAAGAAATGTAGACTATAATTATTTTCGTGTGTTTCTCAACCTAAATAAAATGGAAGTTAAATATTAACAGAAGTTAAATATAACAAGCCTAATTAGGACAAGCGGCCCAGAAAATGACAGACTGAATGACTGACTGACTGAATTCAGCTGTTATATCTTAGTCCTCCAATCATCAGTCCGAAAGCTGCCCCTCATCTCATCCAGATTCTGCTGCAGTTTTATAGAAATCTGATATAAGTGAAAAATTATATTTTGGTGGCCTGTTGTCAGAAAATATTGTATGAAAGATTTTGTCTTATATTATTAATTAGTGGCTGTAAGTGGTTACAGGGATGCTCCTGTTCACTACATCACTTTATACATTTCTCACTTCCTGTAACTATACAATCTATACTATACAAACAATAATATGACCTTTCTGTGTCATATCAAATAAATCATATATCATTCACTAAATGTAACAAAAGATCCTGCACACTGCATCACTTTATATCTGACTGGTTTCCTGACGTATCCTGGACGATATCACTTCATTTATGGCAAAAGTGAAACACTTGTCACAGTTTGGTTTAGTTTTGGTCACGGTAGGGGACGTTCTTTCTGACTGAGCACACCTGAGCTCATGAAGGCACAGGTGTGCTTCATTGGGGCTGACTATTTAAGCTCCAAAGAGTCAGAACAGAGCGCAGTTCATTCACGAGGTGAAGCCTCATGTTAATGGTGGTTTTTGTAACTCTTGGTAACTTGTTTAAGTCAGGCTGCAGTTCCTCGTGTTTTGGTTTAGTCAGAACTGCAGTCCTTGGATCTTGTTTCTGTTAATATAATGAATAAAGTTATGTTCCGGACTCCTGGCTCTGCATTGATGTCCTTCCCGCATTTGGCTACTGTTGGCAATAGGAGAAGAAGAGGAAGGCATGTTTTGAAGGCAGGAAAAGAGATAGAAGTGTACATGGCATCACAACATTCACAAAAGTCAGAAATCAAACAAAGTCAAAGAAAAGCAGCAAACCATTTTAATGATTAACTCTAGCAGTCGTGGTCCAGTGGGAGAAGCTCCAACTCAGTCATCCCAACCTTTAACTTTAAAAAGGTCAATCATTTGACACCTCCTTTTAAAATCTGCATTATTCCTATTAATGGATCTAATCTAATCTAAAAGGGAGAAGTTCAGGAGCTTATACAGAAGAAGAAGTGTGACAGTCAAAAAGATGAAAAATGTAGACAGGAGTACAAGGAGATGAATCGCATGGCAAGGTTGATCAGCAACAGAATGAAAGTGAAGTGAAACTAATTAATTGTCATTGTGAAACACAGCAAAGCACACAGTGAACCACAATATAACGCCTCCTCTGCATTTCACCCATACACACACACACACACACGTGGGGATGCAGGGGACAGCTATTTAAAGTGCCTGGAGAACAGTGATGTGGACAGTACCTTGCACAGGGCAACCCACTGGTCTGGGATTCAAATCCACAACCTTCTGATCCTGGGGGTAACTCCCTAACTACTTGACCACCGTTGTCCCATGATGAAATTATGGGAAAGAGTTGTGGAAGCTAGGTTAAGAAAAGCGGTGAAAATTAGAGAACAGCAGTATGGTTCTATGCTGAGAAAGAGCTCTACAGATGTTTGTTCTGAGGGTGTTGTTGAAGTAAAGCGAAGGTCTGAAGGAGATACATCCTGACTTTGTGGACTGATTTGTGGAAAGCATATAACAGGGTGCCTAGAGAGGAGTTAGAGTTTTGTATGAGGAAGTCAAGAGTGGCAGAGAGGTATAAGAGAGTACTACAGGATATGTATGAGGGCAGTGTGACAGTGGTTTTATCTGCAGTAGGAGTGATAGATGCATTTAAAATTGAGGTAGGATCATATCAAAGCTCAGCGCTGAGCCTATGTTTGCAATGGTGATAGACAGGTTGACATACAGGAAAAGACAGGAGTACCCATGGACTTTGAGGTTTGCAGATGGCATTGTGATCTGTAGTGAAATTCTGTAGGAAAAAGGCAGAATACATGAGTGTGAATGAAAAGGAGGACAGTGGAATGGTTTGGGTGCAGGGAGGAGAGATGGTGAAGGTTAAATACTTGGGATCGTATGCTGGGCACGTCATTCTACTTTAGATTATACTACATACATATAGAGTATTTACCACAGTCACAGAATATCTCTTATTACAAATACAAAATGTGCCATTTTTCCTTCATTCAGACGAACACACAGCTTCTGCACTAAACCACCAGCCTGGATCAGAATATGAATTAAACAGAAAATATAACAGTCAGAACTGAAAAAGACAGAACTTGTGAACAGATCACATGACTAAACTGAAAGCTTCACCTCTCCAGTTCAGTCTGAGAGTGAGATTCTCACTGACAGTCTTTTCCACAAGCAGTAAAAACAGAAACAACATCCATTAAACCCTGAGAGCAGAGTTACCTGTTTCAGGACTCATTCAGGCTCTTTCAGAGTCTTCAGGTAGAAAAGTTTGGCTCCGTCTTTTCTCAACTGAGGTGAAGACTGAACAACAATCTGTAACTTCCTTTTCTTTAGAAAGAGGAAATTTGTCTGAACAGGAAATATCATACCAGAAGTACCTCACGTTTAAGTTACTGTGACAGTTTGGTGAGTTGGACTAGATATAAGTGCAGAGTCAGGAGCTTGCAGCTGAACCTTGAACATACTCTCACACAAGCACTGAACTAAATGTGTTCCTCACTAACAGGCAACACACACACACACACACACACATACAATCGCACATACACATACAATCGCACATACACACACGCAGTTTTGTTGCCACCTTATTTGACAATTTCCTATTTTAATTTTATGGTTCTCATGGTTCTTTTATAACAATTATTGTAATGTATTGCTATGGAATTTCTGCCTCCTCCTAGCAAATAACAGCCAAGTGCAGTGTCACAATGTAGTTTTATAGACTGGACGCCAACGCAGAGCCGAGAGCTTCGTACTGAACTTTAATGACGTATAACGTGCACAGAACTCAAAGCTAAACAGAACAAACGTAACAAGTGTAAAACATAACAAAGAATCTCACAGTGCGCACACAGAATGACCAGCGCTCTGCTCTGATTCACTGGGGATTATAACGCCAGCCCCCAATGAGGCACACCTGGCACCGAAGCCCAGGTGTGCACAATCAGAGCAGGGCGCCCTCTACTGGCACCGGACCGTTACAGTACCCCTCCCCAAAGGCGCCTACTCCCGGGGTGCCAGATCCTGCTTCATCCGAAGCAGGATCCCCCGAAAGGAGAGGGGTAACGCAAACGTTAAACAAAAGTCCAAACAAAGTCCAGTCGAATGCTCCGCTCTCACCGCGGTCCTCAGGCGGGTTCGGCTGCGGCCCCTGAAATCCCGCTCTCTCTCCAGCGGACTTGGACCTCGTCCCTCAAGCCCCGCCTCCTCCGGTGGACTTGGACCTCGTCCCTCAAGCCTCCGGTGATGGTGGATGTCCCTTCAGTCCCACCTTGTGCTGACACGTGAGCCGGCATTCAAAAGCTAAATCACCTGCTCTGATTCACTGGGGCTTATATCGCCAGCTCCCGATGAGGCACACCTGGCACCCAAGCCCAGGTGTGCACAATCAGAGCAGGGCGCCCTCTACTGGCGCCGGATCGTTACATGCAGTAAGAATTCTAATAAAGATTTATTAAAGAAGATATGCTTATTAATTGCCTTCAACTGAGCATGTCTCCCCCTCAGCATGCAGAGAAAGAGAGTGCAGCCCGTGTGAGGCGTCGTCCCCCTTTTATGTTCACTCCGAGACACGTCCACCGCTTGACCTTGATCTGATTTTAGACTATGAGGATTTGAAAATGAGAGAACATCATGTTAACAAGTCTGCCGAATACATCTCTATCCAGGGTTACAAGCCTGTATATTGTTCTTTAACACTGTCAATTTTGCAAACAGGAAAAAAAAAACTTTACAACATTTACACTTTTACACTTCAACATAAGAGCAAGTAACTTTGAGTGGGCACCCAAAAACATCACAAAAAGATCACATTTCTTCATGGAGTTCTGGTGGTGTCATGTAATCTGATAGGAGTCGTCAGAAACTGTTGGATCCCTTTAAACAGCCGTCATGAGGAGAGCTTTTGTTCCAGAGACTCTTTTAAGCTAACGGAATAAACACACCTGATCTTTTTAGAATTTTGCAGAACATTTATTAAAACAACAACATTTATTTAAATATAAATAATTAGATAAATATCCCTGCGAAGGGTGTGCCCCCCATCCTTCACCCTGTGTGAGCTGGGATGGACTCCATCACTCCCCCGCAACCCTGCTTGGGACAAGCGGCAGAAAATGACTGAATTAGATAAATTATTAAGTTAGTTTCATTCAGAAATAACTATATACAATTAAATATCAAGTACTCACAACTATATGCGATATTTAAACTTTATTTATTTACAAGCCTGACAGCGGAAGTCTCCCGACACAGTTCAGGTTTTAACACAAGGGGGCAGCGGTGGCCTAGTGGTTAGTGCGTTGTCCGCATGATCGGAGGATCAGGTGTTCGAACCCCTTCCCAATGGGTTGCCCTGAGGTACCCTTGAGCAAGGTGCCGTCCCCGTCCCGCTCCTCCCTGCGATGGGCTGGCGACCTGTCCAGGGTGCGTCCCCCGTCCTCGCCCTGTGTGCGCTGGGTTGGACACCAGCACCCCCCCGCGACCCCGTTTGGGACAAGCGGCAGATAATGGATGGATGTTTTAACACATACTACAGAAACATCTCACACGTCATGGCAAGAACTTACAAAAACTTTAATAACTTTAATCAAATAAACACAACAGACTGATCTGTGCGTTACTGATTTACTGTCACTTTCTTTATTCTTTCAGGTTTGTTGTGTCTGTTTGTTTTTCTATTAACATTTTGTCTTTGTGTTTAACAACAACATCTACAAGAAAACAACAATAAATACATTTTAATACCCCTCTGTATTTTTCACTGTGTGTATTAAAATAGTTATTATAGAAATGTATACAATATTTACATTTCTCATTTGAATTCTAATTACATTACTTCACCTACATCTATAGTCAGTTAGTCTTCTTCTGCCGCTTGTCCTAAGCAGGGTTGCGGGGGAGTGCTGGAGTCCATCCCAGCTCACACAGGGTGAAGGACGGGGGACACACCCTGGACAGGTCGCCAGCCCATCACAGGGAGGAGCGTGACGGGGACGGTACCTTGCTCAAGGGCACCTCAGGGCAACCTATCGGGAAGGGGTTCAAACCCCCGATCCTCTGAACATGCAGCCAACGCCTGAACCACTAGGCTACCGCTGCCCCGCCCTACATCTATACTAGAAGAAAACTGTGTTTTTCACAGAAGAATTTAGGCATAAGATTGGTTTTCTGCAGGTTTAAATTAAAAACGTACCCAGTCAGTGTGGCTGCTCTCCTCTGAGGTTTGGAGGTCCAAGTCTGTATATTTCTCCCCACAGTGGAGACACCGCTCACTCAGATCATCTGATCAGAACAATTATTATGAAGATCAGAGGACTTTTAATATAAACTTATATCACCATTTATTCAAAGATTTGTAAAATGTATTGCAATAGTTCAGAGTGAAAATAATGTTTCAGTACATTGAGAGTGTCCCGGTCTCCATCAGTAACTTTATGGCCAGTTCTCTTCTGCATTTTTCAGCTGCTGATGTTGTGTTTGAAAATATTGGAGGCTCCTCCACCAAAATCTTCTCTGCTACTAATCATTCAGCATGAATAAATGACACTTTAATTAGAGATTAATCTTGGATATTGAGATGTTTCCCTAAAATATATTTAAGAGGCATAAAGACAAATCTAATAAATATAGAAAAATAAATAATATAAAAAAGTTCTTTGTAAAAGTGAAAAAATTGAAAAATTGATGAGAAACTAACTCGCATTCAGAACAAATACACCACATGAAGAGCGTCTGGCTGTGAGAAACGTGGCTTTGTTTCTGCTTTCCACCTGAACATCTGGAAACACCCATGCTTCCTCATGAACGCCCTCAAAACAGACCGCAGTGTTAATTAGGTCTAAACTTTTTATTGAATTTTCAGAGGTCTTCATCAGGGATGTTTTTAAAGAGTAGAAGTTTACCTGCTGGACTCCAAGCAGTTTTTGAGTTTTGAGGAAGCCTGGCCGCTGGGATCCAGCACAATGTTCTTGTTCTTTTTAGGAAAGATGGCCTATAGATGTTTGAGAACACAATAATGTGTAATATGTGCTCTGTAATGTCATCTGTGAAACTGTTTACTTGATACGCCTAATAACAACTGTTCTTACTGTAAATATCCAGTGGTGAGGTTCATCAACTGCTCCCAGAATAATATACTTTTTTGAGTTACACTAAAAGGTAAAATCACATTTTTATAAATACAGAACTGTGCAAATGATTAAGGTAGGTGTGAAAAAATGCTGTAAACAGAACACTTTCAGAAATATAAATAGTGATTGTTTATTTCTATCCATCCATTATCTGCCGCTTGTCCCAAACGGGGTCGCGGGGGGGTCGCTGGCGTCCAACCCAGCGCACACAGGGCGAGGACAGGGGACACACCCTGGACAGGTCGCCAGCCCATCGCAGGGAGTGTTTATTTCTATCGATTTAAAAAATGCAAAGTGAGCAAACAAAAGAAAAATCAGATCAATAACTAAATCAGATCTAAATCAGATCTGATTTAGTTCTAAATCTAAATCAGATCAATAACTGGTGTTTCTACCTTTTGCCTTCAGAGCAGCATCAGTTCTTCTAGGTACACTTGCACAAAGTCAGGGATTCTGTAGGATTATAGTCGGTGTCTGATCAACCAGTTTTACCAAACAGGTACTGATGACCATCAATCTCACACGGAGGAGAAACACAGTCATGTTTGGAACGACCGACCGGCCAAGTTCCTTCAAAAACTGTGTGCAAGTGTACCTAGA
>CM029386.1:1112438-1144725 GCA_017165825.1 Hepsetus odoe | reverse complement strand
CCATATCCTATTAATTTACAGACCTCCAGGACCATATGCTGCCTTTATTAATGAATTTGGCTCTGATTGATTGTTAGGTTTACTAGATTCGTGATGTTGGGCGACTTTAACATACATGTTGACACAGAGACGGTTGCAGGTGCCAAAAGCTTCCTCGATTCTGTCGGTTGCACCCAGCATGTATCAGGACCTACTCATGTGCAAGGACACACGCTAGACCTAATTATCTCGTATGGACTTGACATTGATGCTGTACTGGTCCACTCCTTAAATAAACTTTGTTCCGACCATTCTTTAATCACGTTTGAGATGTCTCCACCGTACCTCAATGAATGGAGTAGTACAACACGACACTTAAAAAGGGCGAAATTCAGTTTATGGAGGCTGTAACAGAGACAGACTTCACCGGTAAAAAAACTGTTAATGACATCACCGACATGTACAATACAGTAGTTGGGCAGATCCTTGATCAGGTCGCCCCAATTAAGATAAAGAAGGTCAGAACTATCAGGCACTCTCCCTGGTTCAATGATCACACACGGGCTGCTAAGCGGGAGTGCCGTAAGCTAGAACGCAGATGGAAGACAACAGGTCTCCAAGCCTCTCAGGCTCTATGGTTCGCTAAATTAAATCAATATAAGAAAGCTCTATATAGTGCTTGCACTGAGTACTATTCAAAACTTATTGAAAACAACATGCAGAACCCGCTATTTATTTCAAACACTCGTTCAGCTAACAGACAAAACTGATAGAAGGCCAGCGTGTAGTATTACTAACGATAGGTTTCTTCAGTTTTTAATGATAAAATTAACAACATTAGGCTCCAAATGTGCCCTATTAGCCCTCAAATTAATCCATTACCAGAACAGTGCTCACAATATTTTAGTGATTTTAATCTCATCGATGCCTCCGAGCTAATTTCTGTTATAACCAAGGCAAAGTCCACAACCTGTCGGTTAGATCCCATCCCAACCAAGCTCCTGAAGGAACCCTTAGGAGTTCTATTAACACCTATACTTGATATCATGAATGCATCTTTGACCTCATGTGTAGTCCCCAATCAGTTTAAAACAGCAGTGCTTAGACCACATCTTAAAAAATCTAACTTGGACCCTCGCTCACCAAGTAATTGTAGACCTATCTCTAATGTCCCATTTTTTTTCTCCACACAGTGGAGTTTTTGGTTCCTCTCCTCCGTAGTCGTCTGGCTTTAACTTTAACTTCTATTACTGTAACCTGTTTACCATCTACCACCAATGTAAAGTGCCTTGGGGCAACTCTGTTGTAAAAGGCGCTATACAAGAATAAATTGAATTGAACTGAATTGAATATATAATGTGCATGTTCTTCACCTTTTCTCACACACTCACACACACCCCTGTTGTCCATACCTGAGTGAACTGAGTGAGCAGTGTGGATCCTCCAGTCGAGCAGAGAGCAGCTTCACTCCTGACTCTCCTGGGTGGTTGTAGCTCAGATCCAGTTCTTTCAGGTGGGAGGGGTTTGAACTGAGAGCTGAATCCAGAGAAGAACAGCCTTCAGCTGAGATCATACAACCAGATAATCTGGGGAGAGAGAGAGAGAGACAGAGAGAGAGAGAAAGAGTGAGAGAGAGAGGTTACAGTCATGAATAAACTCCATCATGTGATCATCTGGACCATCCAGCTCTGTTTTTATTAAAACTCAGTGTGTCTTTACTACTAGATGCTGATAAATCTGCAGTAAAATGTGACAAACTGTCTCCAACCACATCACCCCAATACTTCACTACAATCACATCAGGACAAATTTACACATCAGTCCATATTAGCCTTTAAACACTGTCCTGCAGAGCTTTCACATCTTTCCTTCCAGGATGAAGAGACAGAATCCTCACCTGAGAGTCTCCAGTTTACAGTGTGAACTTTATATTGATCTTCAGTGATGAAGAGACAGAATCCTCACCTGAGAGTCTCCAGTTTACAGTGTGAACTCTTCAGTCCAGCAGAGAGCAGCTCCACTCCTGAATCCTGAAAGTCATTGTTACTGAGGTCAAGAACTTTTAGGGAGTTTTCTGATTGTAGAACCGACTGCAGGGTTTCATACGTCTTTACTCCAAGATTACACAAAGACAGTCTGTAAAGAAATGAACACAACAGTTATCAATATGATCCTTCCAGCTGAAGTCCTGAGCTGATGAACCTACATCAGCATTACGAACATGTCTGTGTGATCAGCTCCATCTACAGTCAGAGAAAGTCTGAGAGAATATTTTATGTTAAATTATTCCTTTAAAAAGGCTGTTTGTCTGTTTAGTAGGACAGAGATCAGACTGTCAGAGTAAAGCAATGACCGTAGAGTGAAGCACATGAAGAAGCAGAGATTACACTCAGTCTTGACGTTTCCTGTGAAGAAGTAAACGTCTCTCCTCTTATTTCAGACACAATAAACACAGAAATAACTTTGTATTCAGTGAGAGGCTGTCAGTCACTGTGTAGAAGTTCAGACCTCCTGTAAACACCTGAAGAAGGTCTGACTGCTTCACACATTTCCTCACCTGTTCTTCAGCACTTTTTCTCCAACAGGAGCACATGGACACTCCTCCACTCAATACCAGAGTGAAATATGATTGATCTGCTGTTTATTACAGTCATGAATAAACTCCATCATGTGATCATCTGGACCATCCAGCTGTGTTTTTATTAAAACTCTGTGTGTCTTTACTACTAGATGCTGATAAATCTGCATTAAAATGTGACAAACTGTCTCCAACCACATTACTGCATTACTTCAGTACAATCACATCAGGACAGATTTACACATCAGCCCATATTAGCCTTTAAACACTGTCCTGCAGAACTTTCACAACTTTCCTTCCAGGATGAAGAGACAGAATCCTCACCTGAGAGTCTCCAGTTTACAGGTTGAACTTTATATTTATCTTCAGTGATGAAGAGACAGAATCCTCACCTGAGAGTCTCCAGTTTACAGTGTGAACTTTATATTTATCTTCAGTGATGAAGAGACACAATCCTCACCTGAGAGTCTCCAGTTTAGAGTGTGAACTTTATATTTATCTTCAGCGATGAAGAGACAGAATCCTCACCTGAGAGTCTCCAGGTTACAGTGTGAACTCTTCAGTCCAGCAGAGAGCAGCTCCACTCCTGAATCCTGCAGGTCATTGTTACTGAGGTCCAGATCTTTCAGGGAGTTTTCTGATTGTAAAGCTGTGATCAGTGTTATGAGGGACTGTTCAGAAAGTTTACAGCCAGCAAATCTACAGATGAAGAAGAAAAGTACAATAAAATAGTAAAACAAATATTAATTTAGAAAATATTCATTAATCTCAAAGAAAAAAATATAACAACCAGAAATGTGTGTTTGTCAAGTGTTAAAATGATCAGTTAATTTAATAACAGCTGAGAATAACGATACTCCACATAGTTAAAATATTAAAGGTCTGACCACATCTGGACACACTCCTTTCATTCATTTATACTTAGATCTGTTCAACAATATGGGGTCTTTAGGATAATTAAATAAACAGTGAAGTTGCACAGCACTGATCACTGTGTTCACCTGAGAACTTTTCTTCCAAGTTAATAAACTGTCAGGGTGGCAGGGAGTGGGAAGGACGTCATTGTGGAGCCAGAGGTTCTAGAAATACTTTTATTAAACTGAAACAGGAATCCAGACACAAAACTGGACCAAGAACAAAACCAAAATCCAGACACGAAACTTGAATACACAAAAGCAGAACCAAAACCACCCGTAACGACAACGGAAGTCTATCGAATGAGCTGCACTCTGTTCTGACTCATTGAGGCTTAAGCAGTCAGCCTCAATGTAGCACACCTGTGTCATATGAGCTCAGGTGTGCTCCATCAGAACAGAGCGCCCACTACTGTGAATAAAACAGAAACAAACACCCAAAGTCCTGACATCACCCCCCCTCTCAAGGGCGCAACACCGGGGGCGCTTCTCCAGTGCCGGAACCTGGAGGGGAGACAGGCCAGAACAACAGAAAACAAAACATAGCCCCTTTAATGGGGTACCTGGTGTGGTCCAAATTCACAAATCAACAAACAAATATAGGAAGGGAAACCCAGACCAGCAAGTCATGTCTTGGGCTGTTGGCGGCGGAGAGGGGTACCACAGAGTTTCAGTCCATATCCTTGTAACCAAGTCCCTTTCCTTGTAACCAAGTCCCTTTGGTATTCGTGTTTAGCCGCACATTCCGTCTGTGCCTTTCTGCTGTCCCGTGTTTCCTCTGTCACCTGACTCTTTGACTTTGTATTGGGGCCTATGGAGGACTCGTCTGATTGGCTGGAGAGCCTTGTCCGGTCATCACCTGAAAAAGAGCTAAATACAGGAGATTCTTTGTGGTTAGAAGGGGAAGAGTTCGTTACCCTGTGTGTGCTCAGCATCCGTTCTCTGTCCTTCTCGCTTTCCATGACTTTCTTTTCATAATCCAAGGTGGGGAACTTTTTGTCCCTTTCGTACAAATGTTGTACGGGCCGCAAGTTCTGAGGAGACTGATAGCAGGGACGTGTTATGGGCACGGTGTTGGGAAGCAGCACAACCGGCAGAGCGCGTTTCCGCTCTGGAACTTTCAGGTACAGATTGGAGCTACATTGTAGTGTTGTGCCAACTGGGATGACATTCACATGGGCGTTTAGCAGGAGGTTCGGGGAAGAACAGCTGGCGTGAAGACTCTTTTTGGTGCACTGGCTGCAATAAAGGAAAGGTAGCCCTCCACTGCTGCTGTAAACGCTGTTGCTGGATTGACATCACCGGTAGCTTCCACAAAGATTCGGGAGCACTGCTCCTCTGGATCACTCTCTGAGATGCTAGGGTCAGGGGAATTGAGTACCTCTGAGGAACTAGACTCAATTTCTGTGACTTTACTTACTGAATTCACTGAAACAAGGGAAGAGATCCATGAAGGGCAGTCTGTTCCAGAGATGATGCCTGAGGTAATAGATGGAAGTGGTTTATGATGAACCAAACTGGGAGTCAAATTCCTTGATGTGGTTGTCTGGTTCTGTAACTTTGACTGTGCGGAAGGAACATATACAGTGTCAGTTCCAGCAATATGTATGGGTATGTTCAGAACAGGTTCACTAAGAAGTCCTCGCCTAGTTGGCGAGGTTTCAGCAGAGGTCAGGGGATTCTGAATAGTCCTAGCTTTCCTCCTCGATACTGGGAATGTGGAGGGGAAATAATCCTGAAACTTAATTTCTTGGTCCTCTCTGTTACGATACAAGTTTATATTCTCACCTGAAGTATCTGTGGACAGGATCTCCACCACAGGCTTTCTCTGCCCATGTTCCGAATCAGTAATCAATGCAAGTGATTTCAGAAGAGACTTAGTTGTTATGGGTACCTCTGCTGACCAATTGGTTGCATGGAACTTCCTTGTCGCTCTCCCTGACTCGCTACTGGGGTCCCATGAGGAATGGTTTGACCCACTGGAAAACCTTGGCCTGAAAGAGTCTAAAACAGAGCTAAACATGGAAGAATCTTTCTTGGCCCTGTGACACTCTGCCCTAGGTACCTGCAGGGTGAATCTCTTGGAGTCCAGGTTCTCAGAAACACAGCGAATATTGAGTTTTTTGTCCATAAGCAAACATACAAAACTGTGCATTACCTGCCCTCCTTGACCATACTCTCTGGGTGGGTCTTGCAGCTCAGTGGGTTTACTGGTCTCCCTCCTGGCTTTTTCCAGTTCTGCCTGCAGAGTGGCATTGTTGCCTTGCACCTGCTTCAGCTCCTGCATGAGTCCACTGACTTCTACTCGAAGCTCACCATTGGCTTGAGCTAAAACCTCTCTCTCCCTTTCCATGGTTGCAAGGTCACTCTGGCAAAGAGACAAAAGTCCTGTGCTCTCCTCAAGCTGAGAAAGCAGAGTGGTGAGCTTTTCTTCGTGTTTCAGTCTTTCATGGGTGGCTGAGCTGGTTATCTGCAGAATAGAGGTCTTACTCTCTGCCAGCTGTTGGTTGAGCTTTGTTAGCAACTCCCGCTGTTGTTTGATCTGATCATCTCTGTGGTGAATGTCTGTGAGAAGTGCACTGTGCTTCATATTGCCCTGTCTGAGTCTTTCGAACTCAGCCCTGAAGTCCTCCTGGGTGCTGCTCAAGCTTTCGGTTAGCCAAACTATCTGTTCCCTGAGATCCTTACAGACTTTCTCGTGCTCTAGCTACTCAGCCTGCTTTTCCTGAAGTTCGCCATTTACTGTAGCTAGTTCGTCCTGAAGGGAATGTACCTGAAACTGGTTGCTCACCTGCAGCTGGTGATTCACGGCCCGAAGAGAGACGCTTTCATCCTCCAATCTCTTACATTTTGCATTCAAGGCGTCCCGATCCTGATTCCGAGTACCAATTTCCTGATCCTTGGCGAGGAGCTCAGCCTCCATTTCCTGGAGCTGCTCAACTAAAACATTTTTGGTCTGTCTTTCTGCGCCCAGAATAGACAGCCAGACCTTCTGAGATTCCTGTAGCTCGTGTTCCAATTCCTGAATTCTCAAAGCTATTTCTCTAACCTGAAACGGCTCCTCTGTTGCCCTCTGCCCGGCAGATGGGTTAGTGGAGCTGGGTTTGTGCACCACGCCGGGTGCACGCCTCCTGTTTTTCGCCTGATGGATGGCTTTCTTTGCTGTTTCCTTTCTTTGTTTCCCGGAGGGCAGGGTATCCGCCATTTTGTCGCAGTGTTTCACATAGGGCGGGGTCTCTGCGGACGGGCCGCTGTGATCGGTGCACTGTGCTATCTCAGTGGATGTGCCGCTGTGATTGGTGCACAGCGCTGTCTCCCCGGACGGACCGCTGTGATTGGTGCACAGCGCTGTCTCCGCGGACGGACCACTGTGATTGGTGAAGGAGGTGGGTTCCACCGATATCCAGCGTTGCGGTTGGTGGGGAGCAGGAGCCGATAAAGAAAGGGGCGCGAACGAAGCCTCTTCCTCAAGGGACCGCCCCATTAGCATTACCTCCATAATGGCAAGCACAGCCTTCATAGTTCGGCCTTACTCCTCCAGCCGTTCTTTGGCCTCCAGAGAGGGAGCGAGCTGGATTGAGCGACACAGCAGATCCAGGCGTCGCGAGAGCTCAGTGGCGGTAACTCTCTGTACTCCGCCGCTCCGCTCGCAACGCCCCGGCTGCCGCAATGGCAGCGCTGCTCTGAGGTCCTAAATCATGGCCCCCAGGGCACGCTCGTGCTCCTCACACCACTTCTCAAGGCTCACGACGTCCCGATTTTGGCGGCTCATTTCTGTCACGGTGGCAGGGAGCGGGAAGGACGTCATTGTGGAGCCAGAGGTTCTAGAAATACTTTTATTAAACTGAAACAGGAATCCAGACACGAAACTGGACCAAGAACAAAACCAAAATCCAGACACGAAACTGGAATACACAAAAGCAGAACCAAAACCACCCGTAACCACAACGGAAGTCTATCGAATGAGCCGCGCTCTGTTCTGATTCATTGAGGCTTAAGTAGTCAGCCTCAGTGTAGCACACCTGTGTCATATGAGCTCAGGTGCGTTCCATCAGAACAGAGCGCCCACTACTGTGAATAAAACAGAAACAAACACCCAACGTCCTGACATAAACACACACTTATTAGTCTCAGCATTAACCTGTTTTAACCTGCTCTTTCAGTGGAGGTCATCAGTTCATGCACTGGGGTGGTGGTGGTCTAGTGGTAGGATACTTGCCTATGGACCAATGGCTCAAGAGGTCCCAGGTTCAAATCCCACCTCTAGCACTACCACCACTGGGTCCCTGAGCAAGACCCTTAACCCTGAATTGCTCCAGGGGGACTGTCCCTGTAATTAGGACATGTAAGTCGCTCTGGATAAGAGCGTCTGCTAAATGCCGTAAATGTAAATGAAAACTGATGATAAATTTACTGAATTTACATAAATTTACATGAACTGACTCCAGCTGTTTTCTCCAGAAAGAAAGAAATAAGACCAGGAATGAAGAAAGCAGTTCTGCTATATACATATATCTTATGTTCTGTTCTTTAGAGGGATTGTAATTTCCTTCCCTTGTAGTGTAAAAAAAACAGCACAGCACACTTCTGCATCTAACCCATGCAAACACCGTGCAGCAGTGTACTGCTACTGAAAGTGCCCAGTGAGCATTGACGGGGACGGTACCTTGCTCATGGGTACCTCTGGGGAACCTACTGGTGAGGGAATCAAACCCACAATCTTCCGATGTGGGGGCAACTACTAGGCCACTAGGTCACCGTTGCCATTTAGAAAACATGTTGCGAAATCTGGAATCAGATTTTCACCCCAAGTTATTTCCAGTTTATTAGGCATGTTTCTCATTACAGCAGTTTATGTGGAATATAATTACGTAATTGGAGGATTGGGTTTTCGAACCCCTTCCCAATAGGTTGCCCTGAGGTACCCTTGAGCAAGGTGCCTTCCCCGTCATGCTCCTCCCTGCGATAGGCTGGCGACCTGTCCAGGGTGTGTCCCCCGTCCTTCGTCCTGTGTAAATTGGGATGGACTCCAGCACTCCCCCGCGACCCCACTTGGGATTAAGCGGCAGACAAAGGCTGATTGACTGAATGAACAGTGGATCAAGCTTTAAACTGTGGATTAAACTGGACATCTTCTGCAGCTCTTGCTCACGTGGAGGCAAAATTTGGTCAAACCTTCTGAAGCATATTATGTTCAAACTTGTATTGCAGCTTCAGAGTAAGGCAGAGAAACAAGCAGGTCAAATTGACCTATATATGGTATTTGTGTGTGTGAAGGACAAAAACAGATAAGTGAGAGAAGTCATGCAGGGACTACAAAGCAACCTTAAGGTTTATAGGAACGTTATAGTGGGAATGATGGGGGCCTGCAGCTCAAAATGTGTATAAGAACCTCTGATCTTGTGTATTCGGGGCTTTCTCTTGTATTCCCCGCAGAGTGCGAGAGGAATCCTCACTGCAGTGATTATTAAAACTCACTTGTTAGACTAACAGGGCCTCTGACTCCAAAACAGCTCACATTTTCAGATTATTATTAAACTCCTCCAAAGAGAACTTATAAGTACTGGATGATGTAGAATTTAATTCATCCCTTGTGCTTAAAAATAAACCCTTCATTCTTCCTTAATGTGAATTTGATATTAAAATAATAGAGCTCGTCCCAATAAGTTTATATTGAACATATATATTTACATATTACAGTCACTACCGTTTTGTATATTTTGAGATTATTCTATGCTTAGAAATACTGCAGCATTTCTGATTCTTAACTTATAATATTTCATGTAGCACACTCTGTACACGCAATCATTCAGTTAGATGTTTTGTAACGATCAAACTACTTCATGTAAATGAGATTATTTATGGTAAACACTCACTGAGCCTTTCTGTAGTTGGTGATCGCTGGGATGAGTCGTCTGTAACCCTCCCCCTCCTCTGTGTTGAAGTTCTTCAGGTTAAACTCTTCCTTCACATACTGGGACTTCAGACGCATGTAGGTGATGACTGAACACTGGGCTGGAGAGAGCTGCTGTTTGGAAGATTTATCTGGAAGGAAAAAACAGAAGGCTTTCAGAAACCACCATCATCCAGTGACTGAAGGTCTGAACAGGTGATGAAGTTTACAGCAGCAGAGGATTATTTCTGTTCTACTCTTATGAAAAAACCATGCAGGAGCTGCAAGTCAGATATGTGCAATGTATAAAAGCAATATTTTTACGGATTTCTTTAGCAATAAGATTGAAATGATTCGGCAAGAAATCCAAAACCAAATAACAAACACAACGTCTACTGCCCGAGACAGATATTGAAACAGATCAAAACTTAATGCAGAGGTAGATACAGATTGACCTCATCTCAGCTATTTCCTTTTCCAAATCTTCTACTTGCATTCTTGATTCAGTTCCTACCAGACAACTTAAAGAGTTCCTGCCAGTAATAATCAGGCCTTTATTAGTGTAACGGTGGTGGGTGCGGGAAGGACGTCAGTGCGGAGCCAGGAGTCAGGAACATAACTTTATTATTCATATTAACTAAAACAAGATACAAGGAACTGCAGTAGTGACCAAAACAAGATACAAGGATTTATCACCATTAATGTAAGGCCTTGTGAATGAGCCACACTCTGTTCTGACTCATTGGGGCTTAAATAGCAGCCCCAATGAAGCACACCTGTGCCTTCATGAGATCAGGTTTGCTCAGTCAGAACAGAGCACCCCCTACCGTACCAAACCTGAAACCCAACCGTGCCCATTAGAAATAGTAAACTCGTCACTCATGAAGGAGGAAGATGCAGGAGACAGGAAGAAATGGAAAAGGATGATCTGCTGTGGCGATCCCTAAAGGGGAGCAGCCAAAAGAAGAAGAAACTAGTCTCTCATCCTGGGTTTTGTGCCAAAAGCATTCAAAATAGCAGTTATTATGCCTCTACTCAAGAAACCTAGTCTTGATCCACTCAAGTTAACAAATCATCCACCGATTTCTAATTTACCTTTTATATCAAAAGTTAGTTTTCAGTTAGTACTCTGGCACGTAACTTTGGTGTTATTTTTTATTCAAATCCTTTATTTAATCCTCATGTTAATGCAATAGCGAAGACATGATTCTTGCAACTTTGGAACATTGCCAAACTACGGTGTTTTCTGTCAATGGAAGACACGACGAAAGTAGTACATGCATTTGTATACAGTAGATTAGATTACTGTAATGCCCTACTTTCTGGAAGCACTCAGGGCACATTAAGCACCCTACAGCGCATTCAGAACACAGCCGCTAGGATTGTTGGCAGGAGCTGGAAGTACAACCACATAACTCCCATACTCTCCTTGCTTCACTGGCTTCCTGTTAGGTACAGGGCTGACTTCAAGTTCCTTCTGTGTCTGTCACTACTGGATCCTGCTCATTACTGACCCTCCCAATTCCATTTCTTTCCTCACATGTCCGGGGGGGCCCGCTGTGGTCATCACCTGAGTCCAAGTCCGAACTACCAACTGGTCTGTGCTGTGCATCCGATGCGCCAAGGGATCCTGGCGTCTCACCGGTACCTGGGGCCACTTTTAGTACTATAACCTGTCCACCATCTATGTAAAGTGCCTTGGGGCAACTTTGTTGTGAAAAGCGCTATACAAGAATAAATTGAATTGAATTGATTTGAATCAAAGATTCTGGAGAAAGCTGTGGTCCAGCAGTTGTGCTAATATCTGCACAAAAATAACATAATTGAGAAATTTCAGTCTGGTTTACACACCATAGCACTGAAACAGCGCTAGTGAAAATAGTAAGCCATCTTTTAATGGCATAGACCACAATATCTTACTGCACAGAGTAGAAGACCTAGAATAACAGGAACAGCCCTCTCCTGATTTAAATCATACTCCACCAACCGCTATCAATCTGTACATATAAATGATGAAATTTCTGTTCATACATTTACAGCATTTAGCAGACACTTTTATTCAGAGAAACTTACAACAGTGCTTTGTTTCCACATTTGATCATCATATTAGTAACCAGTTCAGATCAGCTACTGCTGATCAACTATTACAACCGGTAACAAACTTAGTAACCCTGTGAAAATTAGTTTTTTTTTCTTTTAAGTATAATAGCAAAGAAAGTGTAGAGTACTACTCTAGGAGTAGAGGTAGGAGAGTAGATGGTTTGGGAAGATTATTCTCTGAGAAATTCCATGAATAGGTGGGTCTTTAAACAACGAGACAGCAAGGGACTCAGCAGTTCTGACCATCAGGGGGAGTTTGTTCCACCACTGAGGGGCCAGGTCTGAGAAAAGTCTCAATGCAGGTCTTCCTCTTTTCTTCAGTAGTGGTGGTTCAAGGCGAGCAGTGCTTGATGGTCTGAGAGGATGAGAGGAGAGACGTTATTTGATAAGCGCAGTAAGTTGTAAGGCTCTTAGTAGCCTTGTAAGCAAGAATTAAAGATTTAAACCTGATATCAAGTCAAGTCAAGTCAAGTAGGATTTTATTGTCATTTCAGCCATATACACAGTACACAGTGAAACGAAATAACGTTCCTCCAGGACCCTGGTGCTACACACAAGACAAGACACAAGACAAGACACAAGACAAGACACAAGACAACATAAGACACAACACGGGGCAACAAGTGCAAGACAAGACAGACAACAACAGACGGCACGACAGACAGCACATTCATCCGTGGAGGGCTGCAGTGTTGTGAAACAAAGCAGCCCAGGTAGATTATATGTAGCAGTGTGGTGGAGCAGTGTTATTGAATTTAAAGTGCAAGAGTGCAACATGACAGAAATAAATAAATGCGGGATGAAAAAGTGGACTGGGTTTAAAAGTTCAAGCTATTGGTGGATTCAGAGTTCAAGAGTCTGATGGCCAGGGGGAAGAAACTATTTCCCATCCTGGAAGTGGAGGTCCGTATGCTGCGGAACCTTTTCCCGGACGGCAGGAGGGAGAAGAGAGTGTGGGACGGGTGGGAGGGATCATCCACAATGCTGGTTGCTTTGCGGATGCAGCGAGTGGTGAAAATGTCTTGTACAGAGGGCAGAGAGACCCCGATGATCTTCTCAGCTGTTCTCACTACCCGTTGTAGGGACTTGCGGTCTAGGACGTTGCAGTTCCCGTACCAGGCAGTAATGCAGCCGCTCAGGATGCTCTCAATGGTTCCTCTGTAGAAGATGGTGAGGATGGAAGGTGGGAGATGGGCTTTCCTCAGTCTGTGCAGGAAGTAGAGGCGCTGCTGGGCTTTCTTTGTGATGGAGTTGGTGTTGAGGGACCACGTGAGGTTGTCAGTGATGTGAACACCAAGAAACTTGGTGCTCTGGACCATGTCCACAGGTGAGGTGTTGATGATAAGTGGAGTGTGGTCCCGACGTGATCTCCTGAAGTCAACAACCATCTCTTTAGTCTTGTCGACATTCAGAGACAGGTTGTTGGTTCTGCACCAGTCCGTCAGCTCTTGTATCTCCTCTCTGTAGGCTGCCTCGTCTCCCCCGCTGATCAGACCCACCACGGTTGTATCATCAGCGAATTTGAAAGTGGAAGTGAAAAAGTGAAAGTGACAACCCTTGTCATTGCGAGGTCACGGCACAACACACATGAACCACAACGAAATTGGACCTCTGCATTTAACCCATGCACACTCAAACCCGTGCAGCAGTGGGCAGCTATTGAAAGCGCCCGGGGAGCAGTGATGGGGACGGTACCTTGCTCAAGGGTACCTCAGGGCAACCTATTGGGAAGGGGTTTGAACCCCCGATCCTCCGATCATGCGGCTAACGCCCTAACCGCTAGGCCACCACTGCCCATCACAATTGATGATGTGGTTCGAGCTGTGCTTGGCTGCACAGTCGTGGGTCATCAGTGCGAACAGCAGTGGGCTGAGCACACAGCCCTGGGGGGCTCCTGTGCTCAGTGTGATGGTGTCGGAGGTGCTGCTACTGATCCTGACTGACTGGGGTCTCCCAGTCAGGAAGTCCAGGATCCAGTTACAGAGGGAGGTGTTCAGGCCCAGCAGCCTCAGCTTCTCACTCAGGTGCTGAGGGATGATGGTGTTGAATGCTGAACTGTAGTCGATGAACAGCATTCTGACGTAACTGTCCTTTCTGTCAAGATGAGAAAGGGCCAGGTGGAGGGTGGTGGAGATTGCATCGTCCGTTGAGCGGTTGGGACGATACGCAAATTGCAGGGGGTCTAGTGAGGAGGGGATCTGGGACTTGATGTGCCTCATGACCAGCCTCTCGAAGCACTTCATGATGATTGGTGTGAGTGCGACGGGACGATAGTCGTTGAGGCAGGAGATGGATGGTTTCTTTGGCACTGGAATGATGCTGGTGGTCTTGAAGCACCTTGGAACAACAGTGGTGCTCAGAGAGGTGTTGAAGATGTCGGTGAGAACATCTGCCAGCTGTTCTGCACATCCTCTGAGCACACGACCTTGAATATTGTCTGGACCGGCAGCTTTCTGTGGGTTGACTCTGAGAAGAGATCTCCTCACCTCGGCTGTGGTCAGACAGAGAATCTGGTCGTTCGGAGGAGGGGTGGTCTTCCTCATACGCGTGTCGTTCACTGCATCAAACCGTGCGTAGAAGTGGTTCAGCACATCTGGAAGGGTGGGGTCACCGTCACAGGCAGGTGGAGATGTCCTGTAGTTGGTGAGGGCCTGGATGCCCTGCCACATGCGCCGCGTGTCACCAGTGTTCTTGAAGTGACCATGGATTCTCTCTGCGTGAGCACGCTTTGCTGCTCTGATGGCTCGAGACAGGTTTGCCCTTGCTTTTCTTAGGGCGGCCTCGTCCCCTGACTTGAAGGCCTTGTCCCGGGTTCTCAGGAGTCTGCGCAGCTCCGCGGTCATCCATGGCTTCTGGTTGGGTCGTGATATGATGAACTTGGAGACAGTAACATCCTCAATGCACTTGCAGATGTAGCCAGTCACTGAAGCTGTGTACTCCTCCAGGTTGATGGAGTCACCGTAGGTTGCAGCCTCCCTGAACATGTACCAGTCGGTGCGTTCGAAGCAGTCCTGAAGAGCAAGTATAAACAGTCCATCTGGGTGGGAGTTTTGGAGTCCGCTGATAATTCCATAAAGTTCAGCCAGCGCGCTGTTAGCATTAGCGCTGTTAGCGCTAGAGCTGGGTGGAATGTAGACCGCCATAATAAACACTGTGGAGAACTCCCTGGGCAAATAAAATGGTCTGCACCTGACTGTTATCACCTCCAGCAGTGTTGTGCAGTGTACTGAGACCAGCACAGCATTTGTACACCATTGTGTGTTTACGTAAACACACAGCCCCCCTCCGCGAGTCTTCCCAGACAGAGCGGAGTTTCTGTCCGCACGAAACGCGGAGAGTCCGGCGAGTTGGATGGCGGAACGCTGTCGCTGAGCCATGTCTCCGTAAAAACAAAAACACAGCAGTCTCTGTACTCACTCTGGGTGTTCAGCTGGAGTCGTATACAGTCCAGTTTATTATCCAGGGAGCGGACATTGGCGAGGAGGACGGACGGGATAGCCGGTCAGCTAGCGTTAGCCTTAAGCTGAGCCCGGACCCCAGCACGCATGCCGCGTTTCTGTTTCCTCTCGCACCGCTTCCTAGGTCCTCTTAGTCGGCCAGGTTCAGCAGGCGATCTCGGGGACTGAAGGCCTGGTCTTCTCAGCACGCCGAGCTCCCGTAGCGTTGTTCGGAGAGTCGCTGGAAGACTGAATCCTGGCTGATTCCTGAGCTCCAGCAGTGTTTGGCGGTTAAATTTAAGAGCATTCACGGATGTGACGGTCATGTGCAAGTCTTATGGTGAAAAGTAGTTGGATGAAAGACAGCCTTTAGCACCAAAGTTTGGACCCCGGAGCGGCCGCTGCGTGTTACCGCGCCGCCATCTTGGATCTTGTGCTCCAGACAATATGAGCAGCCACTGGGAGCCAGTGTTGGTCCCGCAGCAGAGGAGTGGAAGAAGAGAATTTGGGGTAGTTGAAGATGAGTCTTGCAGCAGCGTTTTGAATCAGTTGTAGTGGTCAGAAGTTAGTTATGGAGTCCCACAAGGCTCTGTCCTAGCTCCCCTACTCTTCATTATATACATGCTCCTTCTGGGTTCAGTAATCCAGAAACATGGAATCGGCTTCTACTATTACGCTGACGACACACAATTATATATTTCAGCCTGAAATGGTGGCGGGGTGTGGGAAGGACGTCTACGCAGAGCCAGTGATCCAGGATATGAAAGGTAACTCAAAACAAGACACACGACCAAACAGAACCAACCGTAACATAAGGCTTCACCTTGTGTATGAACTGCGCTCTGTTCTGACTCATTGGGGCTTAAATAGCAGCCCCAGTGAAGCACACCTGTGTCTCCATGAGCCCAGGTGTGCTCAGTCAGAACAGAGCCCCATCAGTCATGCCAAACCAGAACTACAGGCATGACAGACTGTGACAGAAACCAAACCCTTTAAAAACTTAAACATAAACAGCCCCCTTAAAGAGGCATATGGCTGTGTCCACAAAGCATAAACAGCCTCCTCAATGGGGCACCTTGCGGGGTCCACAAAGCATAAACAGCCCCCTCAATGGGGCACCTGGCTGGATCCACAAAGCAGAACAAACTTAAATCCAAAGGGACCTCTGACCAGCCGCAGCCACATTCTGGGTTACTGGCGGGGGTGAGGGGTATCCCAGAGCTTCAGTCCAGTCTTTTTTCTTGTTGTCCTGTGCTTTTCGCTGGAAAGCCATGTCTTGATGGAGTCTGAAAGGGAGTTGACATCAGACCAAGTTGGGGAAGACATGGTCCTCCAACCATCTTTCCTCCACTGCTTTGCGTGTTGCTCTGCCCAAGACTGCATGAGCTTCTGTGAGCCCAAGCTCTCATGCAAAGAGGACGAAGAGGACACAGACTGAGAGCTAAACACAGAGGTTTTTTAAGGTTAAAAAATTCTTTAAGGTTCACACAGTTCGAGCTCGGCATCAAACCCCTGTCCTGTCTGTCAGGATGTTCCAGTAAAAGCCTGCATAAACTCCATTTAGTCCAGAACGCAGCAGCTACAGTCTCACTAGATCTAAAACATTTGATCACATTAGTCTCATATCATCTAGACTTCACTGGCTTCCAGTGAAATTCCCCACCAACTATAAAATTTTACTAATGACTTATAAAGTCCTAAATGGCCTTGCGCCTGAGTATTTCTCTGAGTTCATCTCCAGTTATGAACCTTCACAGGCTATAATATTTTTTGCCAGAGTTTGCCAGATTCACAGGTCTGCACTCTATAAATTCATGGTTTGCACAATGTGAGTCCAAAACAGATCTAATTTCTTTCTCTTTGAGAAATCCATAAAGGTCCATCAATCAAGGTGAGGGTTTCCTGAACTCCACACCAGCTTGTCCTCTGTATTGATGAAACTCCTATCATCAGATTTGTCTCCTCACCTGAACTTCAGATCAGCTCCATCAGACTGGATCATCTGCAGGAGTTGCTGCCACTAAGATTAATAAAAGCTCTGCCCACTCAAAGAGAACCACCATTATTAGCTCACTGACCTTCCAGCTACAGTCACTAACGGACTCTTTTACTGGAACTCATACTTCATCATACTAAATCTGTTAATTTATAAACTCTTTCTCTTTCTTTCTATCCTTCTTTATTTCCAGTGTCAACCAGAAGAGGACGGGTTCCCCTTTTGGGTTTTGGTTCCTCCCAAGGTTTCTTTTCCTGTATTGAGGAGATTTAATCGCCTCTGTTGCCCTCAGCTTACCCAGTTGGCGCTCAGACTGGATTCTGTAAAGCTGCAAGAGAGAGAGGTCCTGAAGAAGAAACTGCAAGCTACGAATGTTATCCAAAGGGAATGGCTGAAGAGAACAGAGGCACAGGAGATGCTGGAGACTAAAGTGACCACTATGGAAGAACAGCTTAATAGGACTAGAACAGAGCTGAAGGAGGTGCAGGATATCAGCGCTGCTCTGCGGGCTGAACTGGAAAAAGCCAGGAGAGAGGCCAGTAAGCACAGGGAGCTGCAAGAGCATGTCAGAGGTATTGAAGCTGAATTAAAGCTTTCAAAATCTCAACTCACTCAGCAGACCCCAGTGCATGCTGGGACCCTGATGGAGAGCTGCAAAGAGGGGCAGCTGAGGAACACTCTAACAGAAAAGAAGAGGCAGGTAAAGATTCCAGAGGCTGAGCAGCCATGTGAAAACTCTGAGAAGGGTGCTCAGAGCCCAACAGAACACTAGCCGACCTCTTCCCACAAGGGGGTCATAAACACCCTACATTATGTTTTCCCTCACACTTCAGCAGACTCAGAACAGGGTAACTGGTTGAGGAGTCAATGCAGAACTTCTCTCAGCGGAACCAAGAGTGGGGTTCCCCAGCAGCCTTGCTGGTTCTTGGCCTGGATTATGTATTCAAGACACTGGTAACACTGGTAAGCAGTGCTTGATCATGCATCAGTCACAGAGATCAGAGCTTCTGAGAATGCTCAGAGTCAGGAGCATCCTGAGAAAGGAGAACGCATGGCACAAAGAGGTCACTGTGAAGATGGCAACAAGGGCCTTGCAAACAACTCACCCTTGAACTGCTCAGTACATATCAATCCTTGCAGTGATGGTCTGTACATCCCCTGTGGTCATGTGTCGGAGAAAGAGAGGGACAGCAAGAAGGGTGCCAAGGAAGACGCCTATGGAAGCCAATGCAATGAGGAATGTCTCCACAATGTCAAAGGTGAGAGGTGTATTAGGCCAAAGATGGTGTGTGGTAACATACCTCATGTTCATGTATACCATCCAGCGTCCAGCGCTGGGAGCGAGCAGAGACCAAGTCAGAGGTCACACATTTAGTCTACGACCTGGACTTCCCTGAGGAGAAGCAGGAGTGGTGGTGGCTTCCCACCGCTGCTCTGCTGTTATGGCAGTCTCCTATGCCAAGAGGGAGAGGCTGCCCTTATGACCATGGGGTCCCACAATAGACTAGGGTTTTGGGATACCCCTCACCACCGGCAGCAGTCCTGCACGTGGTGGCAGCTGGTCAGGGGCCCCTTTTGGTTTGGGGGCGGGGTTCTGTCACGGTTGAGTTTCATTTTCGGCATGATAGAGGGCACTCTGTTCTGATCTTTCAGTTTGTGACGAGCCTTCACTGCAGTGATATAAAACTTTAATGCTCACAGCCTGCATGTTCATGTCTGTACATCCTGAGACGTCCAGTAGACTGCCTGACAGCTCACAGTCTACAAATCCACAGACGGTCTACAGGTCGGAAACTGGTCCTGTTCATTGGGCACGTTGTTGCCAATCCAAAAGTCCAATAAAAGTTCTTTCTCCTCTGCCTTTAGTGTGTTTTGGGATACCCCTCACCACCGGCAGCAGCCCTGCACGTGGTGGCGGCTGGTCAGGGGCCCCTTTTGGTTTGGGGGCGGGGTTCTGTCATGGTTGAGTTTCATTTTCGGCATGGTAGAGGGCACTCTGTTCTGATCTGACTGAGCACACCTGAGCTCATGAAGGCACTATTTAAGCCCCAATGAGTCAGAACAGAGCGCGGCTCATTCACGAGGCGAAGCCTCACTTTAATGGCATTTTGGTAACTTGTTTAAGTCAGACTGCATTTCCTTGTGTCGTGTTTTAGTCAAAACTGCAGTCCTTGGATCTTGTTTTTGTTGATATGAGTAATAAAGTTAGGTTCCGGACTCCAGGCTCTGCATTGACATCCTTCCACTGTTACAACCCTAACACTGGGTTAACCATATCCCTCTGCATTATGTTAACAGTCGCATCATTCAAAGAATGAAAATGTAAAGTCTATAAAAATTCTTCTGAATCTTCTTCATTAAACTTACCTTTCCAGATGTAAGCTGTGAAGGCCAGTAATAGAACAGCAAAAATTGAAAAGCACACGGTGGCGATCTTCCCAGCGTGAAAATGTTTTCCTGAAACACAGAGTGAAAAACCAGCAGGTGTATTAGATTTTTATTTTGTTATTATAGTCCTTGAAGTAAAATTCAGTGTAAAATAATTATAGTATCATGGGTCTTGATTAATATGAAATAAAATAATCACAAAAATGATTAATAAGTCATGACACACAGACATTATGATGGTTCTTACCTTTAACTTCAATATAAATAATTGCATCACGAGACCAGGACGAGGATTCAACATAACACTGGTAACCTCCCTCATCAGAAAGCTGGACGGCTGAGAGTTTCAGGGAAGTGTTACCTTTCTTCAGTTCTTCTTTAAACAGAGCTGTTCTTCCTCTATAAGACTCCATCTGGTAATAAAGTACATCCTTACCAAATTCATACAGATGCACCAGTTTGTCTTTCAGATGAAGTCTGTTCCACTCCACAATCATGTTCTCTGCACTGATGTTGGGTTGGAGAGAACAGGGCAGAACCAGATCTTCACCAACTTCAAGAACAAGAGGAGCTTCTGGTCCAACCACCTTAAAGTTCTCTGCAGTAAAAACATCACATATACACATAAACACATCCTGTAGTTCTAAAACATTTTCATAGCTTTTTCACTGAAAGTTCTCTTTCACACACACACGCAGAGTGAACTCTTACCTGATGTAGCCTCCATAAAACTGGAGAAAATCAGTATCTTCACAAAGAGAAACTTCATCCTGAAACACAGTTGAAACCTTTGACCTTTAATGCACTTTAACACAAACTGTTCATGTGTGAGATTGGATGCAGTGGATCTGTAGAGATGTTGAAAAGACCGTCTGCATCAGAAAATATCAGTCTGAGAAACAGCAGTGAATCCAGGACTGAGTGCAGGACAGCATTATGTTCTGATACAGAACCTCTTCACAGGACAAGGTCACCAGAAATATTTCTCAAAAACATGTTTAAAACCTCTCACCTTCTGCTTTCTACTGTATTTAAAACCAAAAATAAAAACAAGATCAATAATGTTCACCAAAGACGTTGGCCAGAGTGAAAAACAGCATCTTCAGCCTGAAACATTCATTAAAACAGTGAAAAACTCTCAGTTCTGACAGAACACACAGGCGTCAGTAATGTTCTCATTTAAAACTGAAACAAAGGAGCGGATGGCTACGGTTCCGTGCAGCAGCTCCACTGGTGGTCTCCACTCTTTTGGGCAGTGGCGGTTTATAACCGCACTGGATTACAGTCCTCACCAGTTTTTAGTTTGTCCCACCAGTCAGTGTCCACCCGCTTACATAGTTTCAGTTTGTGAAGAGCCTTCACTGCAGTGATATAAAACTTTAATGCTCACAGCCTGCATGTTCATGTCTGTACATCCTGAGACGTCCAGTAGACTGCCTGACAGCTCACAGTCACTAAAATCCACAGGTCGGAAACTGGTCCTGTTCATTGGGCACGCTGTTGCCAATCCAAAAGTCCATTAAAAGTTCTCTCCTCTGCCTTTAGTGTGTCCCATACTGCAGTTGTGAAGTTCTCCACATACCTGCGTGATGTAATCTGTAGTGAAGACGCCACTGCTGCCACGTTCTTTAATCCCCATCCAACCTTTGACACAATGTCCCAGAACTTGACCATCTTTCCTGCTCGCAGTTTCGCTGCTAAGCCGGAAGAGAATCGCAGGACACATCTAAACGAGCCCCAAACACTAGGGGCTCCTCCAGTAGCCAGTGTAGAGAGGACAGAGAAGAAACTAAAACACACTTCAAATGTTTCCAGGCTCTAAAAACACTGCTGTAAAATGGTGTCCCACGAAGATCCAGCAGCTTCGTGTCTGCCATCAACAAAGCACAATCCAGTTTGAGTCCACCAACGTGCTTAAAATATGCGACTGTGAGCAGTTTCCATACTTCTCTGCTGCCATACAGGAACTTTTGTAGGAACTGGACCCGGAAAGCTGCTTTTCTGCCCTCAAGACACATCAGCCCATGGCCACCTTCGTCTCTGGGCAAAAAAAGCTCTGAGGCACCCAATGGAGCCTGTCCCAAAAGAAGTCCACTAGCATCGACTGAATCCTCGCTAGCAATCCAGCTGGCGGTTCCATGGAGGTCAGTCGATGTCACAATGAGGACGCCACCAGATTGTTGAGGACCAGGATCCGGCCCCTATAAGACATGTGAGGAAGGAGCCACCTCCACCTGTCCAGCCGACCTTGCACTGCCTCCACCAGTTAACCCTAACCCTAACCTTAACCCTAACCTGATCGTGGTGATGAGACCTGGGCTGAACCCCATCTCGCTCAGTACCCACCACAGATACTGATGTTCAACCCTGTTACACGCCTTTTCCTGATCCAGAGAAATCAGAACAGTCTTGATCCCCAGTACTCTGGAGAAGTCAAGAACATCATGAATCAGAGCAACATTATCATGGATGGACCTGCTAGGAACACAGTACATCTGATCTGAATGCACAGCAAATTCCATAACAGTTCTCAGTGTTCTGGACAGGATCTTGTAGTCGGCACACAACAAGGAGATGGGTCTCCAGTTGTTGATGTGCCGCAGATCTCTCTTTTTAGGAAACAGAGTGATCACTGCTCTCCTGCAACTCAACAGCAGAATTCCCCCAGACAAACTCAGTCACTCAGTACTTCCAGCAGGTCGACCAACAGGACAGACCAGAAAGCCTCCACCGGGAGACCATCTATACCTGGCGCCCTACCGTTCTCCAGCCCCTGTAAAGCAGAGTTGAGTCAGCTCACCATCAAGGCCAGCAAAATGGTCAGCATGTACCTTGGGCAATCCATCAAGGAAGGTACTCAGGCGGTCCTCATCAGCTGAAAGTTCCGTGTTGAACAGCTGCTGGTAAAAACTAACAGCTCTTCTCCGGAAAACAGAAAAGAAATGTGTTTATTCTGCCCGTTGGTTTTCTCCAAGCCAAAGAAGAACAACAAGAACAACATAAGCAAATCCATCCACCTTGAACTTCAGCACCAGGTTCAGTTCCTCATTGTTTCTCAGAATCATGTGAATTATACGTCTGAAGGAAACCACATGTTTCAAGGCTGGAGACTTGTAGTCCAAGGGAATCATTTTGATCTTAGAAACTAGTTTCCCGTGATGGGACAGTTCCCTCTCCTGGGCCTCATCCTTTATAAATGGGGGAACATTAGACAGGATCAGCCTCTTGGAGGGCTGGGTGAGGGGGAGAAACTGCACGAAGGTGTCATGGAGAGTGACTCCACTCTCCACCACCTGACCGACCTTCTCCACACCGTCCAAAAAAATCACCACAGCACTGTTCATGCGCAACGCCGACTTAACGGAGTTACAACCCACAACCTGACCCACCGCATGTACACCCTCCTCAACCGAGCATGGTACTTTAGCACACACCTTCACTCCGTGTTGCAGAGTCAACTGAAAAAGACTCATTTTGGTGACACTCCGCGAAGCAGCACAGAGCCAGCCGCTCACACACACACACACACACACCAACAAACAACAACAAACACACAGAGATAGAAAAGAAAGAAAAGTTTTTGCAACACACTCACACGCCAACCACCTGCACTCCAAACGCTCTCACAAGCTCCGCCCACTGACAGAGAGAAAGACAGAGACAGAGAGAGAGAGAGAGAGACTAAAATAAAGATGCTTCTCTTTCCTTTTTCTTTAGAAACAGAAAACCGGACAGAGCACATTTTCTCACATAATGATAGTATCTGAGGTTCTACCTAAACTAGACTAAAACTGGTTTTGCTGGGACGCCTTCAGAAACCCAGTATTTTCATGAAAGCCTCAATGATGTGTCAGTGAAACAGTGCATTTTGATTTACCAAACTTTATTCACTGGCTGTCAAATGAACATTTCAGTCCACCTGCCTGCAGCCTCTAATCAACATCTGATGAATATTTTACTGTCTGTGCTCTGTCCACACACAATAATCTGTCCACATGTCCCAATACTTTTGTCCCTGTTGAATCTGTGAGAATCTAGATTCCCTCAAAATAAAAACACAAACTGTTTTCATAGTCCACAGAACAGAGAACCACATTCCACAGACAGGAGTGTCTTCAGGATCCACGTTCTCTTCACAGGACTCATCTTCAGTTCCTGACAAACAACTGAACTGATTTAAAGGTTCTGACTTTCTGAAAACAACTGACACCAATCTAAACAGCAGGGCCAGGTCGTGAGTAGTTTGATTAGCATTGCAGTGTGGTCAGTAGTTTCATTAGCAGTGATGTTTGGTCAGTAGTTAAAATGCTGGATGGTCAGTAGTGTTGTGTGACCAGTAGTTTAAATGCTGGATGTCAGTAGTGTTCTGTGGTCAGTAGTTAGAAGCTGTGGGGTCAGTCGTTAAAATGCTCTCTTTTTGATAGGTTAAATGCTGAGTGGTCAGTAGTTTAGAGGTTGTGTAGTCTGAAGTTTAAATGCTGTGTGGTTAGAAGTTAAAATGCTATGTGGTCCGTAGTTTAGAGCCTGTGCAGTCAGTAATGCTGTGTGTTCAGTAAGCAGAGAGAGAGAGAGAGAGAGAGAGAGAGAGAGAGAGAGAGAGAAACAGAGAGAGAGAGAAAGAGAGAGAAAGAAACAGAAAGAGAGAGAGAGAGATAAACAGAGAGAGAGACAGAGAGAGAGAGAGAGAGAGAGAGAGAGAGACAAAGAGAGAGAGAAACAGAGAGAGAGAGAGTCAAACAGGACAGAAACTTATTTTATGTTCTAAATAAAATCAATCAGAACGCACAGGAGACTCATTAAAACTTCCTGTAGTGACTGAGATTTTCACTAAACTCATATTTACACATCTCACTCTTCATCTGAACTGTCCTGATCAGAGTCACAGACAGAGAGACATGTCTCATTGTCCCCAGAAGAGAAGTGGAGGACAAAACTAAATAATAATAGAGAGATATGAATAAATAATAAAGAATTAGGACAGAGAGACTAATGTACACACACAGACACACACACACACACACACGCACACACACACACAGCACAGACAGAGTGGAAAAAGAAACAGAATTAAACTAAACTCAGTTACACTCCCAGCTGAAAAACACACAACTGGTTATTCTCACTAACAGATCATATGACTAAAGTGAAGCTTCACCTCTCCAGTTCAGTCTGAGAGTGAGATTCTCACTGACAGTCTTTTCCACAAGCAGTAAAAACAGAAACAACATCCATTAAACCCCTGAGAGCAGAGTTACCTGTTTCTGAACTCAGTCTTCAGGTAGAACAGTTCAGCTCCAGGTTTCATCAGGAGATCCAGTCCTACAGCAGTTACACACACACACACACACACACACACACACACACACACACCAAACTCTATTTCATTAATATACTTTCTGACAGCAGCTTGTTCTGTTACACACCCGTACACACACTTTAGTTTCTGAGGTTGAGACTGAATAATATTCTGCAGCTTCCTTTTCTTTAGTAAGAGAAACAAGTTGGAGCACATTTCAGTCCCAGTTCATAAAGTCCAGAGTAAAGTCCAATCAGATCACAGTACAGCCAGTCTCATTAACATATACAGATCAAATGGCAGTGTGTGTATGTGTGTGTGTGTGTGTGTGTGTGTGTATGTGTGTGTGTGTGTGTGTGTGTGTGTGTGTGTGTGTGTGTGTGTGTGTGTGACCGTGTTTCTGTTCCATGATTCAGAGATATCAGTTAATCTGCTGTTGTTATTTCTGAATGAATTAAGCTCTGCATGTGAAAGAAGAGCTGTTTGCATATTTTGATGAAACAAACTGATGAACCCCGTCACTCTAATAACAGTCTTAAATCCAGCACTCGGAGAGCAGTGATGGGGACGGTACCTTGATCAAAGGAACCGCCGGGGAACCAACTGGTCTGGGACTCAAACCCACAACCTTCTGATTGTAAACCTTTATAAAAGTCCATGTTTATGACGGTTGTGATGAAGGTTTGTTGTAGCTTCAGGAACGCAAATATAAATCTTTTTCTAAAATGAATCTTTCACCACTATTTAATAACTGTTAATACTTTCAGTCCCAGATCATTTAATGAGAACCATTTCTTCATGTGACTTTTACCAAAGAACCTGCATCAAGGATTCACATTTTAAAGAAAATCATCTGGTCCTTCTTAATGAGGACGTTTACATAAAGTTAATTTTAGATGAAGCAGAGCTGCTCATCATCTAGAGCTCCACACGACTGCTTTCTGTATTTCTGTACACTGTTCATGATGTACCTGCTCCCCTCACCTGTGCTACAGGTGAACACAGGAGTCAGAGAGGAGGTGCTGGTGGGAGAGGAGGAGATCTGAGTGGACACTCCTGTGATGGAGATGGTAGAAAGATGAATGAAGTGAATGATGGAGGAGAAGGAGGCACAGAGAGCATCATCCACTCTGTACATTTGAGTTCTTCAGCTGACAACCTGAATATACTGATGAGCAAGTTATTCATCAGTGAAGTTCTTCTTCTCTGATGGCTCGGACATATGTCCAGGAAGACAATATCAAGATTCATCGGCTCAGAAAGTGTGCTTCAGGGAGCAGAGACATCATCTACACATGAGCCACCAGAGTCCAGACTTTAACCCCAATCTGGAGAAGAAAGGGTGCTGGTGGTCTAGTGGTAGGGTGCTTGTCTATGGACCTATGGCTAAAGAGGTCCCAGGTTCAATGGGTCTATCAATGGGTCAATGGGTCCCTGAGCAAGACCCTTAACCCTGTGTGTCTCCAGGGGGACTGTCCCTGGAATTAGGACATGTAAGTCGCTCTGGATAAGAGCGTCTGATAAATGCCGTAAATGTAAATGTAAGAATGTGTGCATTGGTCTGACTCTCCCATTATCTCTACAAGATCTGGTGAAAAATTCATGAAAAAATGAATGTTGTGACATTACAGCAGCTCATCGAAATAATGCCACAGAGAACGTGTCCTATAATCAAAGCTAAAGGCATCCAACCAAATACAGTTAGGTCCATAAATATTTGGACAGAGACAACTTTTTTCTCATTTTAGTTTTATTCATTACCACAATGAATTTTAGAAGAAACAACTAGGATACAGTTGAAGTTCAGATTTTAAGCTTTAATTCAGTGAGTTGAATAAAAAGACTGTATATCAATGTGAGGAACTAAAGCATTTTTTAACACAATCCCTTCATTTCTGGTGCTCAAAAGTAATTGGACAAATGAAATAACTGAAAATAAAATGTTCATTTCTAACACTTGGTCTGAAGTCTTGAACTCATGAACATCACCAGATGCTGGCTTCCTCCTTTTTAATGCTCGGCCAGCTTTACTGCAGCAGCTTTCAGTGCCTGTTTGTTTGTGGGCCTTTCTGTCCCAAGTTTTGTCTTCTGCTCCACTGGGTTCAGATCAGGTGACTGACTTGTCTGTTCAGGAATCTTCCACTTCTGTGCTTTAATAAACTCCTGGCTGCTTTGGCTGTAAGTTTTGGGTCATCGTCCATCTGCATTGAGCTGGATTTGAGCAGACAGTGTGTCTCTGAACTGAATTCATTGCATCTGTCCTGTGTCTCATCATCGATAAACACTAGTGTCCCAGTGCCGCTGGCAGCACGCCCAGGCCATCACACTACCTCCACCATGTCTTACAGATGATGTGATGCTTCTGATAATGAGCTGTTCCACACCTTCTCCATACTTTTTTCTTGGCATCATTCTGGTGGAGGTTGATCTTGGTTTTATCTGTCCAAAGAATGTTTTTCCAGAACCGCTGGCTTTTTTAGATGGTGTCCAATCTAGTCTTTCGATTCTTGAGGCTTATGAGTGTCTTGCACCGTGCAGTGCTCCCTCTGTATTTACTTTCATGCAGTCTTCTCTTAATGGTAGGATATCGATACGCCAACCTCCTGGAGAGTGTTGTTCACTTGGTTGGACATTGTGTAGGGGTTTCTCTTCACCATGGAAATGATTCTGCGATCAACCACTGTTGTCTTCCATGGATGTCCAGATCTTATTGTGTTGCTGAGTTCACCATTGCTTTCTCTCTTTCTCTGAATGTACCAAAATGTAGGTTTTTTTCTGTTTTCGCAGTTTAGGAGGGCTTCTTTCTCCTGCATGAAGATCCTTCGACTTCATGTTGTCTGTTCACAGCAAAATCTTCCACATGCAAGCACCACACCTCAAATCAACTTCAGACCTTTTATCTGCTTAATTAATAACGACATAAAAAAGGATTCGCCCACACCTGCCCATGAAACAGCCTTCGAATCATTTGTCCAAATACTTTTGGTCCCTTTATAAAGAGGGTGGCACATGTTAAGCTGGAACTCCTGAACCTTCATCCAGTTTGAATGTGGATCTCCTCAAATGAAAGCTGAGAGTCTACACATGTCCATGTTCATTATAAACTATAACTGGAATATGTTTCAGTAAACAGGTACAAAAACAAAACTTGTGTCAGTTTCCAAATATATTTACTATGGACACTGTAGGACAGGGTCTGACTTTTTTCTGGACGGGCAGCGTTATTAATAATTATTTATAAAGATCATAAATAACAAATAATAATACACAAACATTCGTGTTGTTAACATTAAACTTGTCCATAAAAATCTAAAATGGTGAACTTGCTTCAGACACACACAGCGGATTTATTTACTGCACCTTCAACACTGGAGACGCTGAACACTGTTACCAACAAATACAGAGTCAGAAACACACAGCGGCTGATTTATTTACTGCACCTTCAACACTGGAGACACTGAACACTGAACACCGGTACCAACAAATACAGAGTCAGAAACACACAGCGGCTGATTTATTTACTGCACCTTCAACACTGGAGACACTGAACACCGTTACCAACAAATACAGAGTCAGAAACACACAGCGGCTGATTTATTTACTGCACCGTCAACACTGGAGACACTGAACACTAAACATAAAGGCAGACATTTACATTTACATTTAAGGCATTAGCAGACGTTCTTATCCAGAGTGACTTACATGTCCTAACTACAGACAGACAAAGACAAAGACTGAAGAAAGTTCTGGGAGTTCGGAGGCAGTGGCAGTGGAAACTCTGGACATTTCAGAACTTTCTGCCTCGTTGAAGATGAGGACAAAGCCATCAAAGTCCTAATGAGCATCTTGCTGGAGGACACAGAAAGCAGCGGTGAGCAGCAACTGAGTGAGTAAACCAGTAGATGTGATGGTGACAAGCTGCCTGTACACTCAGCTTATGTTCTCCTATTTATGTTCTAACAGCAACTGATGTTAAGAATAAGATCCTAAAACTGATGGTGTTTGTTCGTCTGAAACTGAGATCACAATGATGGCGGTTTGTGAAGCCCAAGCTGCAGCCATCAGTGAGCTAATGAACACTGACATAGAGGACTTAGATGAGCAGAACAGTTTGGGTGAGTAGATGATCTGATCAGATGGTAAAGCAGTGAAATGTTGACAGAACTGTTGATAAAGTGAAGCTTGAACACAGACTCTACAGTACTGACTCCACTAGAACATACCTGCTGGTTCTTCATGTTCAACCAGGAACCAACCTGCAGAGGATGAGGCCTGTGAAGAACAAGTGCAAGGCCCGGTCCAAAAACTGCTCATCAGGAAAATGATGGCCAAACTGATGGGAGTTCCAGATGAGGAAAGACCATTAAGAAGATGTGGAGAACAAGTTTAACAAGGCCTTCAAGTCAGGGGACGAGGCCGCCCTAAGAACAGCGAGTGTGAACCGGACGAAGCTGCTGGTCCAGACAACATTCAAGGTTGTGTGCTCAGAGGATATGCAGAACAGCTGACAGATTTTCTCACTGACATCTTCAACATCTCTGAAGCACCACTGTTGCTCCCAGGTGCTTCAAGACCACCAGCATCGTCCCAGTGCCAAAGAAATCAACTATCTCCTGCCTCAATGACTATCGTCCCGTCGCACTCACACCCATCATCATGAAGTGCTTCGAGAGGCTGGTCATGAGGCACATCAAGTCTCAGATCCCTTCATCACTGGACCCCCTGCAGTTTACGTATCGTCCCAACCGCTCAACGGATGATGCACCACCACCCTCCACCTGGCCCTTTCTCATCTGGACAGAAAGGACAGTTATGTCAGAATGCTGTTCATCGACTACAGTTCAGCATTCAACACCATCATCCCTCAGCACCTGAGTGAGAAGCTGAGGCGGCTGGGCCTGAACACCTCCCTCTGTAACTCAAGTAAACCAGGAGTTTATTATTAATCAGGAGTTTATTATAAACCAGGGGGCAGTGGTGGCCTAGGAGTTAGGGCGTTGGCCACATGATTGGAGGATCGGGGGTTCGAACCCCTTCCCAATAGGTTTCCCTGAGGTACCCTTGAGCAAGGCGCCGTCCCCGTCCAGCTCCTCCCTGCGATGGGCTGGCGACCTGTCCAGGGTGCGTCCCCCGTCCTCGCTGGGTTGGACACCAGCACTCCCCCGCCACCCCGTTTGGGACAAGAACCCCTTATACGTGATAGAGAGCGCCCTCTAGCGTGCCCAAAACACCCCACGTGTGACAGATATCAGGTAGATGGGTTGTGAAACATGGGTTTCCAGAAGATGGTTCTTTCAGTACTAAGGTTTTGAAAGATTTACAGAAGAAATTAAAGGAGGAGTGCCAGGAAGGTAGAAATGGCATTAGTAAATAAGTAAGTAAATAAATAAATAATGAAATTATATTAATAATAAAATGCACATTATGCAAATATATAATAATAAAAGAAAGAATGGTAAAATTAAAGCAACAGAGGCATGTGCAGTGAGACTCAAGGTTAAAGACATCGTGCCGAAGGAAGTGCTGCAGCTGCACCTCCCGCCCTGGAGAGACAAATGGGATCCTCCGTGAAACCACCCCCTTTAGATCCCATTCCAACCAAGCTCCTGAAGGAACCCTTAGGCGTACTATCAACACCTATACTTGATATCATGAACGCATCCTTGACCTCAGGTGTAGTCCCCAATCAGTTTAAAACAGCAGTGGTGAGACCACAGCTTAAAAAACCGAACTTGGACCCTCGCTCACCAAGTAATAATAGATCATCTCTAATGTCCCGTTTCTCTCTAAGATTTCTCTCTAAGAGGTTAGTTTCTCTCTAACCTCTTAGATAAACTCCAATCAGGCTTCCGGCACGGCCACAGCACAGAAACTGCTCTAACTAGAGTGGTGAATGATATAATGGTCTCAAGTGATGCAGGAAACATCACTGTTCTTGTTCTGTTAGATCTTAGTGCTGCGTTCCACACAGTGGATCACTCCATTTTAGTAAATAGGCTTCACTCCACTGTCGGCATTAGAGGAACAGCCCTTAAATGGTTCAACTCCTATCTTACAAACCGTTACTGCTTCATCCAAATGGATGATTATGGCACCCCCTCACCTATGTCACTAGTTAACTATGGAGTCCCACAAGGGTCGGTGTTGGGCCCAGTGCTCTTCTCCCTCTACATGCTCCCACTAAGCGCTATTATACGGAAGCATAATGTTAGTTACCACTCCTACGCTGATGACACTCAGCTATACCTATCTGTTAAATCATGTGATAAAGCATCAACCTGCACTTTAATTAGCTGCCTCAGTGATATTAGGGATTGGATGAATAACAACTTCCTCTCACTAAACCCTGAAAAAACTGAGCTGCTCTTGTTTTGTAGTAGTGATGTAGACAGGGCCAACTTCATTTCGCATATCCGGGATGCAGGGTTGAAGTTTTCAGTTAGTACTCTGGCACGTAAGCTTGGTGTTATTTTCGATTCAGATCTTTCATTTAATCCCCGTGTTAATGCAGTTGCGAAGACATGCTTCCTGCACCTTCGGAACATTGCCAAACTACGGCGTTTTCTGTCAATGGAAGACACGGCGAAAGTAGTACATGCATTTGTATACAGTAGATTAGATTACTGTAATGCCCTACTTTCTGGAAGCTCTCAGGGCACATTAAGCACCTACAACGCTTTCAGAACACAGCCGCTAGGATTGTTAGCAGGAGCAGGAAGTACGACCACATCACTCCCATACTCTCCTCGCTTCACTGGCTTCCTGTTAGGTACAGGGCTGACTGCAAGGTCCACCTCTTAACCTACAAGGCACTTAAAGGTCCTGCCCCAATATACCTAACCGAACTGCTTAATACCTACACACCTAATCGCCCACTTAGATCCCAGAATAAAGATCTCCTAATTGTCCCTCCATAAATAAATGTATAGGAGCACGAGCTTTCAGTTACAGGGCCCCTAGATTGTGGAACAGCTTGCCTGCTTCTGTACGGGATGCCGATTCAGTCTCAGTCTTTAAATCACGGCTGAAGACTTACTTCTTTAGTTTAGCTTACCCGCACCAATCACCATAGTGCACCATTAATAATGTCGCTGGTGCTGCTGTACATGCCATCGCACTGTTGTTTCATTTCTGTGTCTGTCACTACTGGATCCTGCTCACTACTGACCCCCTCATTCCATTTCTCTCCCCACATGTCCGGGGGGGCCCGCTGTGGTCATCGCCTGAGTCCAATGCCGAGCTACCATCTGGTCTGTGTGATGCATCTGATGCGCCAAGGGACCATCTCATCGGTACCTGGAAGCAACTTGGGACCCCTCACTGATCCTGGAGTTTAAAACCAAACTAACTCTGTACTGTTAGTGTACCCAAGGGGGTTGGGTAGCCGGTTGACCTTGGACCCCCAGAAGTTTTTTTGGTTCCTCTCCTTCATAGTCATCCAGCTTTAACATCTATTATTGTAACCTGTTCCATCATCTACCACCAATGTAAAGTGCCTTGGGGCAACTGTGTTGTAAAAGGCGCTATACAAGAATAAATTGAATTGAATTGAATTGAATGTGCAAACAGTGGGGCAGTGGTGTCCTAGTGGTTAGGGCGTTGGCCCTATGATCGGAGGATCAGGGGTTCAAACCCCTTCCCAATAGGTTGCCCTGAGGTGCCCTTGAGCAAGGTGCCGTCCCCGTCACGCTCCTCCCTGCGATGGG
>CM029386.1:1103071-1111938 GCA_017165825.1 Hepsetus odoe | reverse complement strand
TGATTGGAATTTATCTAAGAGGTTATGCATGTCTAGATATGACTGCAGTTGTCTCGCAACTAGTTTTTCTAGAATGTTAGAGAGAAACGGGACATTAGAGATGGTCTATAATTACTCGGTGAGCGAGGGTCCAAGTTAGGTTTTTTAAGCTGTGGTCTAACCACTGCTGTTTTAAACTGATAGGGGACTACACCTGAGGTCAAGGATGCATTCATGATATCAAGTATAGGTGTTGATAGAACTCCTAAGGGTTCCTTCAGGAGCTTGGTTGGAATGGGATCTAAAGGGGGTGGTTTCAGGGAGGATCCCATTTGTCTCTCCAGGCTGGGAGGTGCAGCTGCAGCACTTACTTCGGCATGATATCTCACACCTTGAGTCTCACTGCACATGCCTCTGTTGCTTTAATTTTACCATTCTTTCTTTTATTATTATATCCATTCATCCATTATCTGCCGCTTGTCCCAAACGGGGTCGCGGGGGGGTGCTGGCGTCCAACCCAGCGCACACAGGGCGAGGACGGGGGACGCATCCTGGACAGGTCACCAGCCCATCGCAGGGGTATTATTATCTAATTACATAATGCGAATTTTATTATTAATATAATTTCATTATTTATTTATTTACTTACTTATTTACTAATGCCATTTCTACCTTCCTGGCACTCCTCCTTTAATTTCTTCTGTAAATCTTTCAAAACCTTCGTACTGAAAGAACCATCTTCTGGAAACCCATGTTTCACAACCCATCTACCTGATATGGTCGGGACAGTCACTTCTCCATATTTCCCATAACAGTCAGTCTTTGCGAATTCCCCTAAATCTCTTTTCCTAGATCCCGTGACTGTGAGGTCTCCATATTTCAACGCAGTTCTGTTCCTGTCCCAGACAGGAGTAGCTTAACTTTTATTACTCGCAACCTTTCCTTGAAAGAGTTGGACCCAATCTACCTCAGTTCTCTTGAACTGTCCTCTAGGCACTGGTCCCCACCCGGGGTTACCCCCAAGGTCCACCTAAGTCCCTTGCCTAGGTGTGCCTAAGTCCCCGACTTAGGTCTTTGCGTTCCCTCCTTATGACACACCTCACAGGCAGGAGAATCTAGGTTAAGTCAGTTTTTCTTTTAACTTTTTCTTTCTTTTATTCTCTTTTCTTTCTATTTTTTTCATTTTTCTTTCTTTACACCTGTTGCTCTGTAGCCACAATATTTGCAAACTTGAACTCCTCTAGAATGTCCCAATAACATTCACAAGGCTGCCTCAAACACTAACTTCATTTGACAACAAGGCACTTATGAGTCCACTGTGGTGGGTCACTAGAAAAGTCCTCTCTGGGCCGTTAATCACTCTCTGTAGAACAAGCTTCTAGGCTAGGCCTATTGTCCTTCCTCAAGGGTACCTCAGGGTGACCCACAGGGGAGGGAATCGAACCCACAATCTTTCGATCCGGGGGTAATCTAAACACTTAGCCACCGCTGCCCCAAATAAATTGGACCTCTGCATTTAACCCATGCAAACACCGTGCAGCAGTGGGCAGCTATTGAAAGCGCCCGGGGAGCAGTGCCAGGGACGGTACCTTGCTCAAGGGTACCTCAGGACGACCTATTGGTAAGGGGTTTGAACCCACAATCTTCTGATCCTGTTGCCGAACTCCCTAATCACTAGGCCACCGCTCGTTCAGATTAAAGAATAAACTTTGTACACTCTCTCGACGTTCCCTGCGATGGGCTGGTGACCTGTCCAGGGTGTGTCCCCCGTCCTTCACCCTGTGTGAGCTGGGATGGACTCCAGCACTCCCCCGCGACCCCGTTTTGGACAAGCGGCAGAAAATGGGCCAGGTGGAGGGTGGACGATACGCAAACTGCAGGGGGTCCAGTGATGAAGGGATCTGAGAATTGATGTGCCTCATGACCAGCCTCTCGAAGCACTTCATGATGATGGGTGTGAGTGGGACGGGACGATAGTCATTGAGGCAGGAGATAGATGGTTTCTTTGGCACTGGAATAATGCTGGTGTTCTTGAAGCACCTGGGAGCAACAGTGGTGCTTCAGAGATGTTGTCAGCTGTTCTGCACATCCTCTGAGCACACAACCTTGAATGTTGTTTGGACCAGCAGCTTCGTTCGGTTCACCCTCGCTGTTCTTAGGGCAGCCTCGTCCCCTGACTTGAAGGCCTTGTTAAACTTTTTCTCCACATCTTCTTAATGGTCTTTCCTCATCTGGAACTCCCATCAGTTTGGCCATCATTTTCCTGATGAGCAGTTTTTTGGACCGGGCCTTGCCCTTGTTCTTCACAGGCCTCATCCTCTGCAGGTTGGTTCCTGGTTGAACATGAAGAACCAGCAGGTATGTTCTAGTGGAGTCAGTACTGTAGAGTCTGTGTTCAAGCTTCACTTTATCAACAGTTCTGTCAACATTTCACTGCTTTACCATCTGATCAGATCATCTACTCACCCAAACTGTTCTGCTCATCTAAGTCCTCTATGTCAGTGTTCATTAGCTCACTGATGGCTGCAGCTTGGGCTTCACAAACCGCCATCAGTGTGATCTCGGTTTCAGATGAACAAACACCATCAGTTTTAGGATCTTATTCTTAACATCAGTTGCTGTTAGAACATAAATAGGAGAACATAAGCTGGGTGTACAGGCAGCTTGTCACCATCACATCTACTGGTTTACTCACTCAGTTGCTGCTCACCGCTGCTTTCTGTGTCCTCCAGCAAGATGCTCATTAGGCCTTTGATGGCTTTGTCCTCATCTTCAATGAGGCAGAAAGTTCTGAAAGGTCCAGAGTTTCCACTGCCACTGCCTCCGAACTCCCAGGACTTTCTTCAGTCTTTGTCTTTGTCTGTCTGTAGTTAGGACATGTACGTCACTCTGGATAAGAACGTCTGCTAAATGCCTTAAATGTAAATGTCTGCCTTTATGTTCAGTGTTTAGTGTCTCCACTGTTGACGGTGCAGTAAATAAATCACCTGCTGTGTGTTTCTGACTCTGTATTTGTTGGTAACAGTGTTCAGTGTCTCCAGTGTTGAAGGTGCAGTAAATAAATCAGCCGCTCTGTGTTTCTGACTCTGTATTTGTTGGTAACGGTGTTCAGTGTCTCCAGTGTTGAAGGTGCAGTAAATAAATCAGCCGCTGTGTGTTTCTGACTCTGGATTTGTTATTGTGATTGTTCCAGTGTCTCCAGTGTTGAAAGGTGCAGTAAATAAATCCCAGCCGCTGTGTGTTTCCAGCTCTGTATTTGTTAGTAGCGATTGTTCCAGTGTCTCCAGTGTCGAAGGTGCAGTAAATAAATCAGCTGTGTGTTTCTGACTCTGTATTTGTTGGTTACAGTGTTCAGTGTCTCCAGTGTTGAAGGTGCAGTAAATAAATGACGCTGTGTTTCACCCGGCTCTGTATTTGTTGGTAACGGTGTTCAGTGTCTCCAGTGTTGAAGGTGCAGTAAATAAATCAGCCGCTGTGTGTTAATAACTCTGTATTTGTTGGTAACGGTGTTCAGTGTCTCCAGTGTTGAAGGTGTAGTAAATAAATCAGCGGCTGTGTGTTTCTGACTCTGTATTTGTTGGTAACGGTGTTCAGTGTCTCCAGTGTTGAAGGTGCAGTAAATAAATCAGCTGTGTGTCTTACTAAGCACTAAAGCAAGTTTCCACCATTTAGATTTTTTGGACAAGTTTAATGTTAACAACACGAATGTTTGTGTATTATTATTTGTTATTTATGATCATTATAAATAATTATTAATAAAGCTGCCCGTCCAGAAAAAATTCAGACCCTGTCCTACAGTGTCCATAGTAAATATATTTGGACACTGACACAAGTTTTATTTGTGTACCTGTTTACTGAAACATATTCCAGTTATAGTTTATAATGAACATGGACATGTGTAGACTCTCAGCTTTCATTTGAGGAGATCCACATTCAAACAGGATGAAGGTTCAGGAGTTCCAGCTTAACATGTCCCACCCTCTTTATAAAGGGACCAAAAGTATTTGGACAAATGATTCGAAGGCTGTTCAGGTGTGGGCGAATCCTTTTTTATGTCGTTATCAATTAAGCGGATAAAAGGTCTGAAGTTGATTTGAGGTGTGGTGCTTGCATGTGGAAGATTTTGCTGTGAACAGACAACATGAGGTCGAAGGATCTTCATGCAGGAGAACCAAGCCATCCTTAAGCTGCGAAAACAGAAAAAAACCCATTCGAGAAACTGCTACAGTTGTAAGTGGTAAAACCTACAGTTTGGTCCATCCTGAGAAAGTAAGAAAGCACTGAACTCAGCAACCCAAAAAGACCTGGACGTCCGCGGAAGACAACGGTGGTGGATGATCGCAGAATCATTTCCATGGTGAGAAGAGAAACCCCTTCCCCCCAATGTCGACCAAGTGAACTAACACTCTCCAGGGTGTGTGATATCCAGGTCTCTACCAAGTAAGAGAAGACTGCATGAAGGTAAATACAGAGGGAGCACTGCACGGTGCAAGACACTCATAAGCCTCAAGAATAGAAAGACTAGATTGGACACCATCTAAAAAATCCAGCGGTTCTGGAAAAATATTCTTTGGACAGATGAAACTCAGATCAACCTCCTGCCGTGTTGTAAGAAAAAGTATGGAAAGCGTGGAACAGCTCATGATCAGAAGCATCACATCGTCTGTAAGACATGGCGGCGGCAGTGTGATGGCCTGGGCGTGCTGCCAGTGGAACTGGGACACTAGTGTTTATCAATGATGAGACACAGGACAGAAGCAATGGGCTGGTTGAAGACACACTGTCTGCTTCGGTCCAGCTCAATACAGTCAAACTAACTGGGCGGCGTTTCATAATACAGATGGACGACGACCCAAAACTTGCAGCCAAAGCAGCCAGGAGTTTATTAAAGCACAGAAGTGGAGATTCTTGAACAGACAAGTCAGTCCAGCTGATCTGGTTCCTAGTGGGCAGAGCACTTGCTGAAAGTAAAACTTAGGACAGAAAAGGCCTGACAATCCAGCACTGGCTGCTGGAGTAAGCTGGCAGAGCATTAAAGGAGAAACCAGCATCCTGGGGACGTCCATGAGTTCAAGACTTCAGGCTGTCGGTGCCAGCAAACGGTTTTCAACCAAGTGTTAGAAATGAACATTTTATTTTCAGTTATTTCATTTGTCCAATTACTTTTGGCCCCAAGAAATGAAGGGATTGTGTTAAAAAATGCTTTAGTTCCTCATATTGATATACAGTCTTTTTATTCAACCCACTGAATTAAAGCTTAAAACTAAGCCAACTGCATCGAGATGTTTCATTTAAAATTAATTGTAGTGTGTTTTGAGCCAAATTATAAGGAAAAAAGTTGTCTCTGTCCAGATATTTATGGACCTAACTGTATTTGGTTGGATGCCTTTAGCTTTGATTATGGGATGCGTTCTCTGTGGCATCGTTTTGATGAGCTGCTGTAATGTCATCATTCATTCTGTCCAGAGTTTCATTAATCTTTCACCAGATCTTGTAGAGATGATGGGAGAGTCGGACTGCTGCACACATTTTTCTCCAGATTGGAGTTAAAGTCTGGACTCTGGTGGCCAATCCATGTGTAGATAATGTCTCTGCTCCCTGAAGCACTCTTTCACATTCTGAGCCGATTGTCACGGATCAGGTGTTTTGTCTGCGATAGAGGCGCTCTGTTCTGTGGAACACTGACTAATGAAGGCACAGTGTAATTTCATTGGAGCTGACTATTTTGTTGATGAGTCAGAACAGAAGCGCGGCTCAGCTGTTGAGCTCTGCCTACACTTTATGGTGGTTTGTGTTTTGGTCATCTGGGTATCTTGGTTTAGGCTGCAGTTCCCTTGTTTTAGTTAGGACTGCAGTCCTTGTTTCTTGTTTTTGTAAATATAGTTAATAAAGGGTTTTGATCCGAACTCCTGGCTCAGCGTTGGCGTCCTCCCTGAACCCCACCACCGTTACAGAATGAGCCGCCAGTACCTGGACGTCGCGAGTCAGGAGTGCGATCAGGAGCGGGTGCTCTTGCTGCGAATGCGGCCGTGATCAAGAGGGCGTTGGAGTTTATTGGAACCGCAGGAGGCGAGGATGCGGCGTGCGTTGAGTCCGTGGACCTCCGTGAGGGGTGGAGAGGCGGTTGAGTCTGACGGGCGCGGCCCGTACAGCCAGGGAACTCCAAAGCGTCTGGCGCGGCTGAAGTCAGATATCCCGGCTCGATCAGCCGCCTGGGTCGAGGTAGCGCGGATTGGATTCGACTTCCTGCTGCAGAAAGCTGAATGCGCTCTAGTCACACGAACACACAGCGCTACCTCGATACACTGAACCATGTGTTTTTTCCCTCACGCGACATGGAAGGCGGGGCCGTTGGCGGCGGGAGTCACGCCTTGTGAGGCGACAGTCCAGCAGGCCTACGTCATTCAAAGCGGGCGCTGATAGTGGGCAGCCTGCGCTATTCCGCGCGCGCGGAATTCAGCGCCCGGCGCTGCGCGGCAATCACGTGATCGCCAGCGGAGAGCGTGCCCGCCTTCGATAGAGAGCCACGGTAAGAATTCTCCTTTCGCGCTAATGGAGGCGTTACGGTAAAGAATTCTCCCTGTGCAGCTAATGGAGGCGTTACGGTAAAGAATTCTCCTGCGCAGCTAATGCGGCGTTACGGTAAGGAATTCTCCTTGCGCAGCTAATGGAGGCGTTACGGTAAAGAATTCTCCCTGCGCAGCTAATGGAGGCGTTACGGTAAATGTGGCGCTCTGCGCAGCTCAACGTGAGAATACAGCGTTGAACACGGCCAGCGCGAATAACAGTAAAGCGGTGAAATAAGCGCTTCCTGCAACCTTAAACACAGGGCAAAGAGGCGCCCGCGGCAAAAGCGGGCAGTGGCAAAGAAGGCGTTCCTGACACGAAGGCTGGAAGGCGGCAGAGACGTTCCTGCATGAAATTGCAGCTGGGGAGAATTAGGCCAGGCCCTTCACAGCAAGGAAAAGCGGCATCAGGAGTCGACCCGCAAACCCAGCCCCACTACGTGTCAGCTGCACAGCAAACCGAGAAGGAGCAGCTCCAGGTTAGTGGAAAGTTTAGAATGAAAGTTCGGTGTCTCCAGTGTTGAAGGTGCAGTAAATAAATCAGCCGCTGTGTGTTAATAACTCTGTATTTGTTGGTAACGGTGTTCAGTGTCTCCAGTGTTGAAGGTGTAGTAAATAAATCAGCGGCTGTGTGTTTCTGACTCTGTATTTGTTGGTAACGGTGTTCAGTGTCTCCAGTGTTGAAGGTGCAGTAAATAAATCAGCTGTGTGTCTTACTAAGCACTAAAGCAAGTTCACCATTTTAGATTTTTTTGGACAAGTTTAATGTTAACAACACGAATGTTTGTGTATTATTATTTGTTATTTATGATCATTATAAATAATTATTAATAAAGCTGCCCGTCCAGAAAAAATTCAGACCCTGTCCTACAGTGTCCATAGTAAATATATTTGGACACTGACACAAGTTTTATTTTTGTACCTGTTTACTGAAACATATTCCAGTTATAGTTTATAATGAACATGGACATGTGTAGACTCTCAGCTTTCATTTGAGGAGATCCACATTCAAACAGGATGAAGGTTCAGGAGTTCCAGCTTAACATGTCCCACCCTCTTTATAAAGGGACCAAAAGTATTTGGACAAATGATTCGAAGGCTGTTCAGGTGTGGGCGAATCCTTTTTTATGTCGTTATCAATTAAGCTGATAAAAGGTCTGAAGTTGATTTGAGGTGTGGTGCTTGCATGTGGAAGATTTTGCTGTGAACAGACAACATGAGGTCGAAGGATCTTCATGCAGGAGAACCAAGCCATCCTTAAGCTGCGAAAACAGAAAAAAACCCATTCGAGAAACTGCTACAGTTGTAAGTGGTAAAACCTACAGTTTGGTCCATCCTGAGAAAGTAAGAAAGCACTGAACTCAGCAACCCAAAAAGACCTGGACGTCCGCGGAAGACAACGGTGGTGGATGATCGCAGAATCATTTCCATGGTGAAGAGAAACCCCTTCACAATGTCCGACCAAGTGAACAACACTCTCCAGGAGGTCGGCGTATTGATATCCAGGTCTACCATTAAGAGAAGACTGCATGAAGGTAAATACAGAGGGAGCACTGCACGGTGCAAGACACTCATAAGCCTCAAGAATAGAAAGACTAGATTGGACACCATCTAAAAAATCCAGCGGTTCTGGAAAAATATTCTTTGGACAGATGAAACTAAGATCAACCTCCACCAGAATGATGGCAAGAAAAAAGTATGGAGAAGGCGTGGAACAGCTCATGATCAGAAGCATCACATCATCTGTAAGACATGGCGGCGGCAGTGTGATGGCCTGGGCGTGCTGCCAGTGGCACTGGGACACTAGTGTTTATCAATGATGAGACACAGGACAGAAGCAATGAATTCAGTTCAGAGACACACTGTCTGCTTCAGTCCAGCTCAATGCAGTCAAACTAACTGGGCGGCGTTTCATAATACAGATGGACGACGACCCAAAACTTGCAGCCAAAGCAGCCAGGAGTTTATTAAAGCACAGAAGTGGAAGATTCTTGAACAGACAAGTCAGTCAGCTGATCTGAACCTAGTGGAGCAGAGCACTTGCTGAAGACAAAACTTGGGACAGAAAGGCCCACAAACAATCCGGCACTGAAAGCTGCTGGAGTAAAGCTGGCAGAGCATTAAAAAGGAGGAAACCAGCATCTGGTGACGTCCATGAGTTCAAGACTTCAGGCTGTCAGTGCCAGCAAACGGTTTTCAACCAAGTGTTAGAAATGAACATTTTATTTTCAGTTATTTCATTTGTCCAATTACTTTTGAGCCCCAGAAATGAAGGGATTGTGTTAAAAAATGCTTTAGTTCCTCATATTGATATACAGTCTT
>CM029386.1:1088071-1098071 GCA_017165825.1 Hepsetus odoe | reverse complement strand
GATTGTCCAAGGTGCACACTGACCATTTTGGTGGCGTTGATGGTGAGCTGACGAAGGCGGAACTCCATTCTGCTCTACAGGGGCTGGAGAACGGTAGGGTGCCGGGTATAGATGGTCTCCCGGTGGAGTTCTTTAAGGCTTTCTGTTCTGTCCTGGGGGACGACCTGCTGGATGTACTGAGTGACAGTTTGTCTGGGGGAACTCTGCCATTGAGTAGCAGGAGAGCAGTGATCACTCTGTTGCCTAAAAAGGGGGATCTGTGGCACATCAACAACTGAAGACCCGTCTCCTTGTTGTGTGCCGACTACAAGATCCTGTCCAGAACACTTGCTCTGAGACTGAAAACTGTTGGGTTTTGCGGTACATTCAGATCAGACGTACTGTGTTCCTAGCAGGTCCATCCACGAAAATGTTGCTCTGATTTGCGATGTTCTGGACTTCTCCAGAGTATTGGGGATCAGGACTGATCTGATTTCTCTGGATCAGGAAAAGGCGTTTGACAGGGTTGAACATCAGTATCTGTGGTGGGTACTGAGTGAGATGGGGTTCAGCCCAGGTCTCATCGCCATGATCAGGGTGCTGTACGAGAGCGTGGAGAGTGTCCTGATGGTCAATGGTGTTTTAAGTGCTCCCCTTAAATTCTGGAGAGGAATAACGCAGGGCTGTTCTCTCTCCGGGATGCTGTACTCCTTGTCCATTGAGCCGTTTTTAAATAAGATTCGGTCTCAGCTGTCGGGTCTGGCACTGATCAATGTTCAAAGTTGTTTTAAACTCTCTGCATATGACGACGATGTTGTTGTTTTTATAAATGGAAAGAGTGATTTTAGTGAACTACAGGAACTTGTTACAGCTTTTAATGGGGTTTCCTCAGTGATAGTGAACTGGGCCAGAAGTGAGGCACTCCTTGTTGGGGACTGGAGTCACTCCACACCCAACCTTCCTGCTGGACTGCAGTGGAAGTAGGGTGGACTGAAGTGCCTTGGTGTGCATCTTGGTGATGCTGCTTCAGTTCAGAGAAACTGGGACGGACTGGTGGACACAGTGCAAGGTCTGCTGGACAGGTGGAGGTGGCTCCTTCCTCACATGTCTTATAGGGGCCCGATCCTGGTCCTCAACAATCTGGTGACGTCCTCATTGTGGCATCGACTGAGCTCCATGTAACCGCCAGCTGGACTGCTAGTGAGGATTCAGTCAATGCTAGAGGACTTCTTTTGGGACGGCCTCCATTGGGTGCCTCAGAGTCTGCTTTTCTTATGCAGAGACGAAGGTGGCCAAGGGTTGATGGCCAACAACAGCGTACCCAACAAGGAGGACCAGTTTCCGACCTGTAGACCGTCTGTGGATTTGAGGGATTTGAGACTGTGCGTTGTCAGGCAGTTGTCTGCCGGTGTTTAAGGTTTCAGTCGGTGAGGTGATGCTGGTGTTTAAGGGTTCAGTCGGTGAGGTGCTGCTGGTGTTTAAGGGTTCAGTGGGTGAGGTGATGCTGGTGTTTAAGGGTTCAGTCGGTGAGGTGATGCCGGTGTTTAAGGGTTCAGTCGGTGAGGTGATTCCGGTGTTTAAGGGTTCAGTGGGTGAGGTGATGCCGGTGTTTAAGGGTTCAGTGGGTGAGGTGATGCCGGTGTTTAAGGGTTTGGAGTGCTGAGGTGCTGCCAGTGTTTAAGGGTTCAGTTGGTGAGGTGATGCCGGTGTTTAAGGGTTCAGTGGGTGAGGTGATGCCGGTGTTTAAGGGTTTGGAGTGGTGAGGTGCTGCCGGTGTTTAAGGGTTCAGTCGGTGAGGTGATGCCGGTGTTTAAGGGTTCGGTCGGTGAGGCGCTGCCGGTGTTTAAGGGTTCAGTCGGTGAGGCGCTGCCGGTGTTTAAGAGTGTTGATTTAGAGAAGTCTTTACTTTGGATTGTGTTATGATGTTAATGTTGCTTTTAAAAACTTACCTTAATTTCTGTCTCATTTTTAAATGTGTTTTTGGGAAACATTTCTAAGGGCCTTGTCCTGTGAAGAGGTTCTGTATCGGACCATAATACTGTCCTGCACTCAGTCCTGGATTCACTGCTTTTTCTCAGGCTGATATTTTCTGAAGCAGACGGTCTTTCCAACATCTCTACAGATCCACTGGATCCAATATCACACATGAACAGTTTGTGTTAAAGTGCATTAAAAATCAAAGGTTTCAACTGTGTTTCAGGATGAAGTTTCTCTTTATGAAGATACTGATTTTCTCCAGCTTTATGGAGGCCACATCAGGTAAGAGTTCCCTCTGTGTGTGAGAGAGAGAACTTTTAGTGAAATAATGGTAAATGAAAAAAACCATGAAGATGTTTTAGAACTACAGGATGTGTTCATGTGTGTATGTGATGTTTTTACTGCAGAGAACTTTAAGGTGGTTGGTCCAGAAGCTCCTCTTGTTGTTGAAGCTGGTGAAGATCTGGTTCTGCCCTGTTCTCTCCAACCCAACATCAGTACTGAGAACATGATGGTGGAGTGGATCAGACCAGGACTGAGTGAAGATAACAGACTAGTTCATCTGTATGAAGATCGTGATGACAGGAATTATGATCAGATGAAGTCTTACAGAGGAAGAACAGCTCTGTTTAAAGAAGAACTGAAGAAAGGAAACACTTCACTGAAACTCTCAGACGTCCAGTTTTCTGATGATGGACTTTATCAGTGTTTAATTCAGGACAGGTCCTCACGTGGTGACATCACTGTTAGTGTTCAAGTCAAAGGTGAGACTCACTTTCATTATTTGACTGAATAATGTGAAGTGAAAATGAAGTGAAACACAGTGAACCACAACTTAACACTTACTCTGTATTTAACACACAGCATCCAGCAGGTGGCAGACATATCTAGCACTGAGGGAGCAGTGATGGTCACTGTATCTTGGGGCCGTTTTTATAAAATTCCTCCATCTGGCTCTTGAACCTCTTCTGACCTGACAGCATCCTGTCTTTATACACTCACTCCATCTCTGCTGTCTATGAAAGCTGTTGTATAAAAAATGAGTCTCTCTGTTGTTTCTCAATCGTATGATGATCACGTGTTGAAATATTGATCCGCCCTTAATGCTGCTCGTTCATGTTACCTTTCTTCTGAGATCAACAGCAGCTGTGAGCTGAAGGTCCTCTTCACTGCATCTTCAGCCCTCAGCACCTTCTCTTTCAGGTTCTCACTCATGATTCATTTCTTCACCTTTTCTAGACTGGTACCTCTCCACCATGCTGAAGATGTACCCTTGAAACTTTTGTCCACGCCAGCATCAGTTTCTCTCCAGACACAGTTCATCTACCTCTGTCCCAGATCGAACACCTACTACTCCTCTTTAAATCTGTTTATCTGCTGCTCTGTCTTTTATTTCTCAAAATGTTCACTCTCCACTGGAATTCTTTCTCTCTTTTTTGGGTTTTAATTCAAAACTACAAATCTGTTTCAGTCTAACGTTTTATTTCTAAGCTCCTTGAAAAGGTTGTAGCTGCTCAGCTTCAAAGCCACGCAGTAGTGAACAACTTTTCCACAAACCTCCCTGACTGCTCATTTCCTTCCGTATTCAATACAAACTACTTCTCAGTCAGTCAGTCATTTTCTGCTGCTTGTCCCAAGCAGGGTCGCCGGGGAGTGCTGGAGTCCATCCCAGCTCACACAGGGCGAAGGACGGGGGACACACCCTGGACAGGTCGCCAGCCCATCACAGGGAACAAACTGCTTCTCATCACATTTAAAGCTGGATCTGCCCCTCCATACCTCCACACCCACTGAATAACTCCATTCAAATGCTCCTAATGCTCAATGACTTCATTCATCTTCATTCATCTTCACTACATTTAATACAAATATATACAGTTATTAGAAGAACTTTAACATAATATTTTTCTGGTGTAGGATTTATTAAAGTAGTTGGTGCAGAAGCTCCTCTTGTGGTTGGAGTTGGTGAAGATCTGGTTCTGCCCTGTTCTCTAAAACCCAGTGTCAGTGCTGAGGATCTGATGGTGGAGTGGACCAGATTTCATCTGAAAGACAGACTAGTTCATCTGTATGAAGATTATAAGGACAGGAATTATGATCAGATGGAGTCTTACAGAGGAAGAACAGCTCTGTTTAAAGAAGAACTGAAGAAAGGAAACACTTCACTGTTTCCTTCCAGCTTTCTGATGAGGGAGCTTACCAGTGTTACGTTGAATCCTCGTCCTGGTCTAATGATGTAATTATTTATGCTGAAGTTAAAGGTAAGAACCATCATCATGTCTGTGTATCATGACTCATTTATTTAAATAGACTACAATAATAAAAAAGTAATTTTTATGAAGATCTATACACTTTAAGAATTGTAATGAATAAATTAAATTCAAGGAAATACTGGAGTAACAAATAATCCAGAATTGTTCAGTTAAACAGTAAATTAATAAAAATACTCTCCACCCACTGACAGTGTCACAATATCATGATAGTTTATATTATTGTAGAAGAATTTAATAAATGTAATTTAAAGTTCTTAATAAATCATTAAAATATTATTATTAAAGTTAAGATCTGATTAGGTAAATGATCTGATTTTGACCTGCTGGTTTTTCACTCTGTGCTTCAGGAAAATATTTTCACGCTGGGAAGATTGCCGTCATGTGCTTTTCAGTTTTTGCTGTTCTATTACTGGCCTTCACAGCTTACTTCTGGAGAGGTACGATTAATGAAGAAGTTTCAGAAGAACTTTTATAGACTTTACATTTTCAGTGTTTGAGTGGCGTGACTGTTAATATAATGCAGTGGGTTTTTAAGACTTTTAGAAGACTGGATTCTCCAGTTTGATCTCCTGATAAGCAATGAAACTGAAACAGCTCAGAACTGTCAGCTGATCATCCTGACTGTAGTCTGATATAAAACACCTGACAGTAAAACAAGCTCTGAGGCAGAAACAAGCACAGTAACAGCAAACCAACAGACAAGAAATAAAACCCCAAGAATGAGGAACAGGTGAGAAGATCACAGTGGGAGGAGCAACAACCTTAGAGCAGGTGAGGAGCATGAAGAGGGCGGAGCAAAGAAAGAGCTCAGTAGGAAGAAAGACACACGACAGGAAAACTAAAAACAAGGACAGAAGGTAATGTTAGACCATAGAAAGAAGACAGGACAGTTACAGTGAAGAGCTTTTAAAATGTTTTATTTATTTTAGGCTTTTTGTGTAATTTGACAGTTATTATTTGATGAACTTGCTGTGAAGATGATTATATATCAGTGTTTAGTGCATAAACCTTTCTTTTATGAAGTGCTTAATGACCCTGTGCTGATGCTAAATAAGCGCCTCTGTGGCAGTTTCAGTGATTTGTCAGCACATTCACTTACTGACTGTTACTAGAGGAGCTTTTAGCTGAACTTACAGGACAACACTGATCACAGAGTGTGGCTATAAAACATACAGATGATGAAGGTGATGAGGGAGAATTAATTTTTACATCCTAGAAATGCTACATATAAAGCATCACTTAGAACCTGCAATAATAAAGAACTGATATTCATGAAAACAAGTCAAGTCAGTTTCATTTATGTTGCACTTTTTCAACTGTTGGAGCTGATCTGAAGATCAGGTGCGGAGAGAAATCTGATGATAGGAGTTTCATCAACTCGGTGGAGAAGCTGGTGTGGAGTTTAGGAAACCCTCACAGTCACTGATGGACTTTTGATGAATTTCCAGAAAAGTCCATCTCAAAGAGAAAGAAATTAGATCTGTTTTGGACTCACAAAAAATCAGAACTGTGAATCCAGCAAACTCCGGCATTATAGCCTGTGAAGGTTCATAACTGGCGATAAACTCGGGCACAAGGCCATTTAGGACTTTGTAAGTCATTAGTAAAATTTTATAGTTGATGCGGAATTTCACAGGAAGCCAGTGAAGTCTAGATGATATGAGACTAATGTGATCAAATGTTCTAGATCTAGTGAGACTGTAGGGCTGCATTCTGGACTAACTGGAGTTTATGCAGCCTGGAACATCCTGACAAACAGCAGGAATGACCCTTGTCATTGCGAGGTCACAGCACAGCACACAGTGAACCACAACGATCCTCTGCATTTAACCCATCCAAACACCGTGCAGCAGTGGGCAGCTATTGAAAGTGCCAGGGGAGCAGTGACGGGGATGGTACCTTGCTCAAGGGTACCTCAGGGCAGCCTACATGTGAGGGGTTTGAACCCACAATCTTCCAATCCTGTGGCCAAACTCTCCAACCACTAAGCTACTGCTGCCCCATGCGTGTATCCAGAGAAATTTTTGAATACTATTTTGAATACCTTTCATGAGAGACGAGTTTACTATCTCTAAAGGCCTGACTATTACTGGCAGGAACTCTTTGAGTTGAGTAGTCTGCTAGGAACTGAATCGAGGATGAAAGTAGAAGATCTGGAAAAGGAAATAGCTGAGATGAGGTCAATCTGCATCTACCTCTGCATTAGAATTTGATCTGTATCAATATCTCTCTCGGGCAGAAGACATGGTGTGTTTTATTTGGTTTTGGATTTCTTGCCGAATGATTTCAATCTTATTGCTAAAGAAATCCATAAATCATTGCTATTGTACGTTGCACCTATCTGACTTTCAGCTCCTGCATGGATTTTTGTAAGAGAAGAACAGAAATAATCCTCTGCTGCTGTAAACTTCATCACCTGTTCAGACCTTCAGTCACTGGATGATGGTGGTTTCTGAAAGCCTTCTGTTTTCTCCTTCCAGATAAATCTTCCAAACAGCAGCTCTCTCCAGCCCAGTGTTCAGTCATCACCTACATGCGTCTGAAGTCCCAGTATGTGAAGGAAGAGTTTAACCTGAAGAACTTCAACACAGAGGAGGAGGAGGGTTACAGACAACTCATCCCAGCGATCACCAACTACAGAAAGGCTCAGTGAGTCTTTACCAGAAATAATCTCATTTAAATGAAGTAGTACAGAGTGCGTTACATGAAATATTATAGATTAAGAATCAGAAATGCTGCAGTAAGTATTTCTTACCATCGAATAATCTCAAAATATACTAAACGATAGTGACTGTAATGTGCAAATATTTATGTTCAATACAAACTTCTGGATGTTTTGTTTTAGGTTCTAATTGATCAAGTTGAAAATATGTGTTATGTTCTGTTCTTTAGAGGGATTGTAATTTCCTCACCTTGCAGTGTAAATGTACTCCTGCTACACTCCAGGATCATTTTCAGACTAGTCTGCAGAGTTAAAGCAGAACTGCTTTCTTCATTCCTGGTCTTATTTCTCTTAGTTCTCATTGAACACTCAGTGCTGTGTAACTTCACTGTTTATTACATGATCCTAAAGACCCCATATTGTTGAATAGGTCTAAGAATAAATGAATGACAGGAGCGTGTCCAGATGTGGTCAGACCTTTAATATTTTTACTATGTGGAGTATCGTTATTCTCAGCTGTTATTAAATTAACTGATTTTAACACTGTTGATGGAAAAACCTGCTACACAAAGATAAACACACATTTCTGCTTGTTATGTTGTGTTCTGTGAGATTAAGGAATATTTTCTAAATTAATATTTGTTTTACTATTTTAATGTACTTTTCTTCTTCATCTGTAGATTTGCTGGCTGTAAACTTTCTGAACAGTCCCTCAAAACACTGATCACAGCTTTACAGTCAGAAAACTCCCTGAAAGATCTGGACCTCAGTAACAATGACCTGCAGGATTCAGGAGTGGAGCTGCTCTCTGCTGGACTGAAGAGTTCACACTGTAAACTGGAGACTCTCAGGTGAGGATTCTGTCTCTTCATCACTGAAGATCAATATAAAGTTCACACTGTAAACTGGAGACTCTCAGGTAAGGATTCTGTCTCTTCATCACTGAAGATAAATATAAAGTTCACACTGTAAACTGGAGACTCTCAGGTGAGGATTCTGTCTCTTCATCACTGAAGATCAATATAAAGTTCACACTGTAAACTGGAGACTCTCAGGTGAGGATTCTGTCTCTTCATCACTGAAGATCAATATAAAATTCACACTGTAAACTGGAGACTCTCAGGTGACGATTCTGTCTCTTCATCACTGAAGATAAATATAAAGTTCACACTGTAAACTGGAGACTCTCAGGTGAAGATTCTGTCTCTTTCTATCAAGTCTCAGTCAGGAGTACAGTTCAGGAAACTCAGTACTAAGAACTAAGAAGAGTAATAATGTAAATAAACATGTTTAATATTTACAGAAACTACAAAGAGAGTGTGTCAGAATATAAAGGAAAACAGGAAGAAAGGACATTGTCCTGCAGTCCATCAGATAATAATGAGAGGGATCTTTGTGCTGTGAAGATGTTGGAGAACCGAACACAGTGATACACACTGTGGACCCAAAATCAACCTGGTTCCCTGTTCTCACTAAAGCTGTCAGGCTCCCACTGGTGGCAGGAGGGAGAGACTCCTCACAGCATCACTGCTCTTATGTTACACAGAATACTTTCCTAAACTTTATAGAGTGTGAGAGTGTAAAATATTAATGAATAAATATTTATCAAACATGTAGTGTATAAAATAATAATGTGTAAAAGTGACAGTGCATTCAGAAATATTTCACACTGGGTGAAGAGTGAGAGAGTGTGTGAAATAGCTTTATTTGGTGTAACATAAAGCTGTGGAGTAGCTGGTCTTCACCTGTCCACTCTGCTGACTTTGATTTTATGGCTGCAACAGACAGTCAAATGACAGTCAGGTGAGCAGCGACAGGAGCTCTTATCAACCATCTGACCAACCAAGACCAAACAAGAACATCCAACTGTCCTGGTTTCCACACGTTTAGATCCAGACTGCTTTTGTCCAAAATGATGATTCTAATCACCTGTTTGAAATCACAGCCTTTTATCTCATTATCATCTTAACATGATGTGAGCAGGTAATATCTGGGTGACCGTTCTCAGCTCTTCTACTCAACCTGTCTGTGTTTGATTTGTTCTCATCTGCAGATTAGCTTCGTGTAATCTTGGTGGATATACATGTGAATATCTGGGCTCAGCTTTACAAAATGAGACCTTGTCCCTGAAAGAACTGGATCTCAGTAAGAACAACCTGCAGGACTCAGGAATGGACGCACTCTCTACTGGACTGAAGGCTCCACACTGTAAACTGGAGACTCTCAGGTCAGAAACATAACATCTGAACTGATTTCTGTTTTGTAGACATTTACATTTGCAGCATTTAGCAGACATGGAAGTTGCTCTTATCCAGAACGACCTCCATGTCCTATTTACAGGGACAGTCCCCCCTGGAGCAACTCGAGGTTAAGGGTCTTGCTCAGGGACCCAGTGGTGGTAATGCTAGATAGTGGGATTCGAACCTGGGACCTCTTGATCCAGAGAACATCTTTTAAGTACAGAAAAGATGTAAAACCCCTCACGGTGATCCAGATACGATCATTAAACTATTTATACTAAACTATTTATACACACTGTAAACTGGAGACTCTCAGGTGAGGATTCTGTCTCTTCATCACTGAAGATCAATATAAAGTTCACTCTGTAAACTGGAGACTCTCAGGTGAGGATTCTGTCTCTTCATCACTGAAGATCAATATAAAGTTCACACTGTAAACTGGAGACTCTCAGGTGACGATTCTGTCTCTTCATCACTGAAGATAAATATAAAGTTCACACTGTAAACTGGAGACTCTCAGGTGACGATTCAGGAGTCTCTTCATCACTGAAGATAAATAACAGATTAGGTGAGATTATACATTTACCAAAACTGAAGCTGTTTATTCCTTTATTTTAAATGTATTCAGCTACTGTGTGTGTGTGTGTGCGTGTGTGTTTGTGTGTGTGTGTGTGCCATATTTCTAGGAAAACTGACTCCAAACACAATAAACTTTTGTCAACATTGTCTAAAAAAAGATGTATGTTGGTGAAGGAGAATCTGGTTCTAGTGATTCAGATTAGTGTTGAGTGATGAGAAAAGAAAGAAAAGAGTTATTTTTAGTAGGAAACTGTTTGATTCTGAAATTTGTGCTCTCTCTCTCTCTCTCT
>CM029386.1:1062136-1087571 GCA_017165825.1 Hepsetus odoe | reverse complement strand
ACAGTGTGAACTCTTCAGTCCAGCAGAGAGCAGCTCCACTCCTGAATTCTGCAGGTCATTGTTACTGAGGTCCAGACCTTTCAGGGAGTTTTCTGACTGTAAAGCTGTGATCAGTGTTTTGAGGGACTGTTCAGAAAGTTTACAGCCAGCAAATCTACAGATGAAGAAGAAAAGTACATTAAAATAGAAAAACAAATATTAATTTAGAAAATATTCATTAATCTCACAGAACACAATATAACAAGCAGAAATGTGTGTTTGTCTTTGTGTAGCAGGTTTTTCTGTCAACAGTGTTAAAATGATCAGTTAATTTAATAACAGCTGAGAATAACGATACTCCACATAGTAAAAATATTAAAGGTCCGACCACATCTGGACACGCTCCTTTCATTCATTTATTCTTAGACCTGTTCAACAATATGGGATCTTTAGGATCATCTAATAAACAGTGAAGTTACACAGCACTGAGTGTTCAATGAGAACTAAGAGAAATAAGACCAGGAATGAAGAAAGCAGTTCTGCTGTAACTCTGCAGACTAGTCTGAAAATGATCATGGAGTGCAGCAGGAGTACATTTACACTGCAAGGTGAGGAAATTACAGTCCCTCTAAAGAACAGAACATAAGACATATTTTCAACTTGATCAGTTAGAAACTAAAACAAAACATCCAGAAGTTTGTATTAAACATAAATATTTGCACATTACAGTCACTACCGTTTAGTATATTTTGAAATTATTCGAGGCTAAGAAATACTTACTGCTCCAGCGCTCCCCCGCGACCCCGTTTGGGACAAGTGGCAGAAAATGGATGGACGGATGGAGATTATTCTATGCTAAGAAATACTTACTGCAGCATTTCTGATTCTTAACCTATAATATTTCATGTAATGCACTCTGTACTACATTTAAATGAGATTATTTCTGGTAAACACTCACTGAGCCTTTCTGTAGTTGGTGACTGCCGGGATGAGTCGTCTGTAACCCTCCTCCTCCTCTGTGTTGAAGTTCTTCAGGTTAAACTCTTCCTTCACGTACTGGGACTTCAGTCGCATGTAGGTGATGACTGAACACTGGGCTGGAGAGAGCTGCTGCTTTGAAGATTTATCTGGAAGGAGAAAACAGAAGGCTTTCAGAAACCACCATCATTCAGTGACTGAAGGTCTGAACAGGTGATGAAGTTTACAGCAGCAGAGGATTATTTCTGTTGTTCTGCTCTTACAAACATCCATACAGGAGCTGAAAGTCAGATAGGTGCAACGTACAATAGCAATGATTTATGGATTTCTTTGAAATCATTCAGCAAGAAATCCAAAACCAAATAATAAAACACACCATGTCTTCTGCCCGAGATAGATATTGATACAGATTAAAACCTAATGCAGAGGTAGACTGCAGATTGACCTCATCTCAGCTATTTCCTTTTCCAAATCTTCTACTTGCATCCAAAGAGTTCAAAGAGTTCCTGCCAGTAATAATCAGGCCTTTATTAGAAATAGTAAACTCGTCTCTCATGAAGGAAGAAGATGCAGGAGAACGGATGAAATGGAAATGGATGATCCGCTGTGGCCATCCCTAAACGGGAGCAGCCGAAAGAAGAAGAAACTAGTCTCTCAGCCTGGGCTTTGTGCCAAAAGTATTCAAAATAGTATTTAAATATTTCTCTGCATACACGCATGGGGCAGCAGTAGCCTAGTGGTTGGGAAGTTTGGCGACAGGATCGGAAGACTGTTCAAACCCCTCACCAGTAGGTTGCCCGGAGGTACCCTTGAGCAAGGTACCATCCCCGTCACTGCTCCCCTGGCACTTTCAATAGCTGCCCACTGCTGCACGGTGTTTGGATGGGTTAAATGCAGAGGATCGTTGTGGTTCACTGTGTGCTGTGCTGTGACCTCGCAATGACAAGGGTCATTCCTGCTGTCTGTCAGGATGTTCCAGCCTGCATAAACTCCAGTTAGTCCAGAACGCAGCAGTAACAGTCTCACTAGATCTATAACATTTGATCACATTAGTCTCATATCATCTAGACTTCACTGGCTTCCTGTGAAATTCCGTATCGACTATAAAATTTTACTAATGACTTACGTCCTTACTTAAGTCCTAAATGGCCTTGCGCCTGAGTTTATCTCCAGTTATGAACCTTCACAGGCTATAATGCCGGAGTTTGCAGGATTTACAGTTCAGATTTTTTGTGAGTCCAAAACAGAACTAAATTCTTTCTCTTTGAGATGGACTTTTCTGGTCCATCAGTCACTGTGAGGGTTTCCTAAACTCCACACCAGCTTCTCCACCGAGTTGGTGAAACTCCTATCATCAGATTTCTCTCCTCACCTGAACTTCAGATCAGCTCCAACAGTTGAAAAAGTGCAACATAAATAAAACTGACTTGACTTGTTTTCATGAATATCAGTTCTTTATTATTGCAGGTGATGTGATGCTTTATATGCAGCATTTCTAGGATGTAAAAATGAATTCTCCCTCATCACCTCCATCATCTGTGTGTTTTATAGCCACACTCTGTGATCAGTGTTGTCCTGTAAGTTCAGATTAAAAGCTCCTCTAGTAACAGTCAGTAAGTGAATGTGCTGACAAATCACTGAAACTCCCACAGAGGCGCTTATTTAGAATCAGCACAGGGTCGTTAATCTCTTCATAAAAGAAAGGTTTATGCACTAAACACTGATATAGAATCATCTTCACAGCAAGTCCATCAAATAATAACTGTCAAATTACATAAAAAGCCTAAAATAAATAAAACATTTTAAAAGCTCTTCACTGTAACTGCCCTGTCCTCTCTTCATGTTCTAACATTGCCTTGTTTTTAGTTTTCCTGCCTTGCGTCTTTCTTCCTCCTGAGCTCTTTCTTTGCTCCACCCTCTTCATGCTCCTCACCTGCTCTCAGGTTGTTGCTCTTCCTACTGTGATCTTCTCACCTGTTCCTCATTCTTGAGTTTTATTTTGTGTCTATGTTTAGTTTGGAGGTCTGTTGTCTGTTGGTTTGCTGTTACTGTGCAAGTGTTTTATATCAGACTACAGTCAGGAATGGGAGAAAATCACTAGTAGATTCTGAACCTGTATGAATGTAGTGGGAACACTGGTTCTGTGTTACACTCTCAGGTGCTGCTGTGCTGTTTTAAGATGATTATTAAACTGTGATCAATTTCAATCACCGTCAATCTGAACACTCTTTACAGAAGAACTGAGCTCCACTGAAAGTAATACAATATCTTTAAAGATCAGCTCCATCAGCAGTGAACCTGACAGTTCACCTGAGCTGTTTCAGTTTCACTGCTTATCAGGTGATCAAACTGGAGAATCCAGTCTCCCAAAAGTCTTAAAAACCCACTGCATTATATTAACAGTCACGTCACTCAAACACTGAGAATGTAAAGTCTATAAAAGTTCTTCTGAATCCTCTTCATTAAAAATACCTTTCCAGATGTAAGCTGTGAAGGCCAGTAATAGAACAGCAAAAACTGAAAAGCACACGATGGCGATCTTCCCGGCGTGAAAATGTTTTCCTGAAACACAGCGATAAACCAGCAGGTCAAAACCAAATTGTTTACCTTATCAGATCTTAACTTTAATAATAAATTATACATTTTCCTCAGTATTTGAATCATTTATTAAGAACGTTAAATTACAATTATTAAATTATTCTACAATAATATAAACTATCGTGATATTGTGACACTGTCAGTGGGTGGAGAGTATTTTTATTAATTTACTGTTTAACTGAACAATTCTGGATTATTTGTTACTCCAATATTTCTGTAACGGTGGCGGGATCCTGGATGGACGCCAGTTTGGAGCCAGGAGTTAGGAACATAGTTTTATTATGCACAATTACACAAACAAGGAGCAGGAACCGAGGAACTGCAGTCTAACCCTAGATACCAAGTTACATATACCAAGTTGCAGATACCAAGTTACATATACCAGAACCACCATTACCCCTAGGCTTCGCCTAACTAATGAGCCGCGCTCTGTTCTGACTCATCGGGGCTTAAATAGTCAGCCCCAACGATGCACACCTGTGCCTACATGGGCTCAGTTGTGCTCAGTCAGAACAGAGCGCCCTCTAGCGTACCCAAAACACCTCATGTGACAAACACCTCATATGTGATAGAGAGCGCCCTCTAGCGTGCCCAAAACACCTCATACATGACAGAGAGCGCCCTCTAGCGTGCCCAAAACACCCCCCATGTGACAGAACCCCCCCCCCAAAAGGCGCGGCTCCCGAAGTGCCAAAACATAGCTGAACCTCTGGGGGGAGGCCAAGAACAACAAAACTTGACAAAACAAAAGTCCCTTATGGGGACACATGGTCAGGTCCACAAAATACACGAAAAGGACCTCCGACCAGCCATGTCAGGCAGCTGGTGGTGTTGAGGGGAATCCCAGCAGTTCAGTCCACCCTTTCGACTGATGCCTGAACCCGACCCTAGAGTCCTGTCAGCAACTCCCCCTGTTCTGCGATCCGAACATTTCCGCAGCTGATCTGCTCACCTCCAAGGTGGGACTGGATTGTCCTCGCCACTCTGTGCCGCACAGCCAGATCCCTCACCTGCTCTCCTCTGAATGACTTTTGCAAGCAAATTGCAGCATGTTTAAAAATCTGATACCTCTGTCCTTGTTGAAGTCCACCTGTTGCCCAGCACGGTCTCTTGAAGACAGATCCCCGCTGGCGCACTCTCACCGCAGCCTGAATAATGACAGCAGCTTTGTGCACAGCATCAACATTTTTTCAAACCAAATAACCTCTAAAAGCTGCCTGGATGCGTATCGCAGACCTTCTCAACACCTGGAATCTTTCATGTTCAATTTTGCCTTTAAGGTAGGACCTATAATGTTTTTGAATGAGGATGGCTGACACCCTTATGGCCTGGTACTTTACTACCTCCCTGTGTCTTCTGAACGCAGCCTGAATCAGGGAAGCTGCCTGATGGTGCAGGATCACCTCCCTTCTGACCCTCTGACCTCTGAAGCAGGCTTGCAGGAACATTGCAGCGGAGCGCAATTTAAAAAATTTCTCTCTCTGTTTTCTGGCATTAAGTGTGGAACGATATCTCAGCTGGATTGCAACAACAGTCTGTTTGATGTATAAGTATCGTGCCCGAGCACAGTGAGCCCTGTAAGCACATTGTATCACAGTGGCAGCCTGGTGCTTCTGTTTCAGAGTCTGTCTGGTCTTCATCCCTCGGAATGCAGCTTGTAGGACAACGGCAGCCCTTTTTTCCTCCTTCAAAGACTTCATTTCTTGCCTCATCATCTTGCTAGCTCTGTAATATCGCTGAACAGTCTTGGCTGCCCACCGTAGCCTCAGGTAGTACTTTCTGTTCAGGTGTTTCCTCACCTGCGCCTGAAGGGTTACTGCAGCCTCATGTTCGATTTTCTTCTGTGCCCGAACTTTCTTTCAAAACTTCCCACTAACCTGGCGCTGTTCCTTCTTCTGTGCAGCAGACTGGTTAGTGGTGCTGAGTTTGGGGGTCGATTCCATGATGCCACTCTCGTTGCTGCGAAGGGCCTTCTTGGTCAACCTCCCCGGTTGCCGGATGCCGGAAGCGTTTATTTCCACTGTGTTGTTGCTATTCACTCTGGTTGTGTTCTCACGTTCACGGTGCCTAGCCTGCTTTTCCTGAAGTTCCCCATTTACTGAAGCTATCTCCTCCTGAAGGGAACGTAATTGAGATTGGTGGCTCACCTGCAGCTGGTGTGTCACAGCCTGAACAGGCGTTGTCTTCCTCCAATTTTTTACACTTCGTTTTCAAGGCGGCCAGATCCAGACTTCGTGTACTGATTTCTTGATTCTTGGTGAGGAGCTCCACCTCCATTTCCTGGAGCTGCTCAACTAACATGTTCTTGTTTTGTCTTTCTGTGCCCAGAACAGACAGCCAGACCTTCTGAGACTCCTGTAGTTCGTGTTCTATTTCCTGGATTCTTGCAGTTATTTCTCTTGCCTGAAATGGCTCCTCTGAGCCGGGAGAATTCTTTACCGTAACGCCTCCATTAACTGTGCAGTGAGAATCCTTTACCATAGCTCCTCTGTTTGGCACCTCCTTCTCGGAAGGGGTGCTGTGATTGGTGAATGAGGCGGGTTCCCCTGATACCCAGTGTTGTGGTTGGTGGAGAGCAGGAGCCGGAAAAGAAAGGGGCGCAAACGAAGCCTCTTCCTCGAGGGATCGTCCCTTTTTTCCTTGTCTTTGATGGATTTTCACCTTCTAATGACCCTGTTTTCCATAGGGTGGGGTCTCCGCGGACAGATCGCTGTGATTGGCGCACAGCGCTGTCTCCGCGGACGGACCGCTGTGATCGGTGGAGGAGGTGGGTTCCACCGATATCCAGTGTTGCGGTTGGTGGGGAGCAGGAGCCGGTAAAGAAAGGGGCACGAACGAAGCCTCTTCCTCGAGGGGTCGCCCCAATGACATTACCTCTATCACGGCTTGTACAGCCCTCTCCGTGCGGCCGTACTCATCCAGCCGTTCTAGGAACTCCAGCAAGGGGGCGAGCTGGATTGCGTGACTCAGCAGGTCCAGGCGCCGCGAAAGCTCAACGGCGGTGACTCCCTGCACTTCCCTGCTCTGCTCGCCACGCCTCGACTGCCACAGTGGCAGCAGTGCTCGGACGTCTTCTATTTGGGCTCCCAGAGCTTGCTCTAGCTCCTCCAGCCACTCCTCAACGCTCCTGGCGTCCCGGTTTTGGCGGCTCATTTCTGTAACGGTGGCGGGATCCCGGATGGACGCCAGTTTGTAGCCAGGAGTTAGGAACATAGTTTTATTATGCACAATTACACAAACAAGGAGCAGGGACTGCAGTTCGAATCAAGAAACCCTAGAACCGAGGACCTGCAGTCTAACCCTAGATACCAAGTTACATATACCAAGTTGCAGATACCAAGTTACATATACCAGAACCACCATTACCCCTAGGCTTCGCCTAACTAATGAGCCGCGCTCTGTTCTGACTCATCGGGGCTTAAATAGTCAGCCCCAACGATGCACACCTGTGCCTACATGGGCTCAGTTGTGCTCAGTCAGAACAGAGCGCCCTCTAGCGTACCCAAAACACCTCATGTGACAAACACCTCATATGTGATAGAGAGCACCCTCTAGCGTGCCCAAAACACCTCATACATGACAGAGAGTGCCATCTAGCGTGCCCAAAACACCCCCCATGTGACAATTTCCTTGAATTTAATTTATTCCTTACAATTCTTAAAGTGTATAGATCTTCATAAAAATTACTTTTCTATTATTGTAGTCTATTTAAATAAATAAGTCATGAAACACAGACATGATGATGGTTCTTACCTTTAACTTCAACATAAATAATTACATCATGAGACCAGGACAATGATTCAATGTAACACTTGTAACCTCCCTCATCAGAAAGATGGACGGCTGAGAGTTTCAGTGAAGTGTTTCCTTTCTTCAGTTCTTCTTTAAACAGAGCTGTTCTTCCTCTGTAAGTCTTCATCTGGTAATTAAGTATGTCCTCACCAAATTCATACAGATGAACTATTGTGTCTTCCAGATGCAGCCTGTTCCACTCCACAATCAGACCCTCAGCACTGACGCTGGGTTTTAGAGAACAAGGCAGAACCAGATCTTCACCAACTTCAACCACAAGAGGAGCTTCTGCACCAACTACTTTAATAAATCCTACAAAAAGAAAACATTATGTTAAAGTTCTTCTAATAATTGTATATATTTGTATTAAATGTAGTGAAGATGAATGAAGGTGAATGAAGTAATTGAGCATTAGGAGCATTGAATGGAGTTATTCAGTGGGTATGGAGGTGTGGAGGTATGGAGGGGCAGATCCAGCTTTAAATGTGATGAGAAGCAGTTTGTTCCCTGTGATGGGCTGGTGACCTGTCCAGGGTGTGTCCCCTGTCCTTCGCCCTGTGTGAGCTGGGATGGACTCCAGCACCCCCCGTGACCCCGCTTGGGACAAGCGGCAGAAAATGACTGACTGACTGACTAAGAAGCAGTTTGTATTGAATACAGAAGGAAATGAGCAGTCAGGGAGGTTTGTGGAAAAGTTGTTCACTACTACGTGGCTTGGAAGCTGAGCAGCTACAGCCTTTTCAAGGAGCCTAGAAATAAAAAGTTAGATTGAAACAGATAGTTTTTAATTAAAACTGCTGGAACCAAAAAAACAGAAAGAATCCCAGTGGAGAGTGAACATTTTGAGAAATAAAGACAGAGCAGCAGATAAACAGATTTAAAGAGGAGTAGTAGGTGTTCGATCTGGGACAGAGGTAGATGAATAGTGTATATAGTGGAGAGATGCCGGGGTGGACAAAAGTTTCAAGGGTACAACTTCAGCATGGTGGAGAGGTACCAGTCTAGAAAAGGTGAAGAAATGAATCATGAGTGAGAACCTGAAAGAGAAGGTGCTGAGGGCTGAAGATGCAGTGAACAGGACCTTCAGCTCACAGCTGCTGTTGATCTCAGAAGAAAGGTAACATGAACGAGCAGCATTAAGGGCGGATCGATATTTCAACACGTGATCATCATACGATTGAGAACCAACAGAGAGACTCATTTTTTATACAACAGCTTTCATAGATGGCAGAGATGGAGTGAGTGTATAAAGACAGGATGCTGTCAGGTCAGAAGAGGTTCAAGAGTCAGATGAAGGAATTTTATAAAAACGTCCCCAAGATACAGTGACCATCACTGCTCCCTGGGTGCTAAATATGTCTGCCACCTGCTGGATGCTGTGTGTTAAATACAGAGTAAGTGTTAAGTTGTGGTTCACTGTGTTTCACTTCATTTTCACTTCACATTATTCAGTCAAATAATGAAAGTGAGTCTCACCTTTGACTTGAACACTAACAGTGATGTCTCCACGTGAGGACCTGTCCTGAATTAAACACTGATAAAGTCCATCATCAGAAAACTGGACGGCTGACAGTTTCAGTGAAGTGTTTCCTTTCTTCAGTTCTTCTTTAAACAGAGCTGTTCTTCCTCTGTAAGACTTCATCTGATCATAATTCCTGTCATCACGATCTTCATACAGATGAACTAGTCTGTTATCTTCACTCAGTCCTGGTCTGATCCACTCCACCATCATGTTCTCAGTACTGATGTTGGGTTGGAGAGAACAGGGCAGAACCAGATCTTCACCAGCTTCAACAACAAGAGGAGCTTCTGGACCAACCACCTTAAAGTTCTCTGCAGTAAAAACATCACATACACACATGAACTCATCCTGTAGTTCTAAAACATCTTCATAGTTTTTTTCATTTTTCTTTCTTTCACTAAAGGTTCTCTCTCACACACACAGAGTGAACTCTTACCTGATGTGGCCTCCATAAAGCTGGAGAAAATCATTATCTTCACAAAGAGAAGCTTCATCCTGAAACACAGTTGATCTTTAATGCACTTTAACACAAACTGTTCATGTGTGATATTGGATCCAGTGGATCTGTAGAGATGTTGGAAAGACCGTCTGCATCAGAAAATATCAGCCTGAGAAACAGCAGTGAATCCAGGACTGAGTGCAGGACAGTATTATGGTTCGATACAGAACCTCTTCACAGGACAAGGCGCTTAGAAATGTTTCCCAGAAACACGTTTAATTTCTGTGGGACAGAAATAAATGTAAGTTTTTTAAAAGCAGCATTAACATCTGAACACTTTTCAGAGTAAAGACTTCTCTAAATCAACACTGGAAGATCCTGGATTGAAGGCGTGAGTTTGTCTCATGACGGGTTTTCATTATTTGTAGTTTACTGCTCGTGGATCTTAATGTAGTGACTCATGACTGAATCTCCCTCCGTGAACAGAAACATGCCTGTACATGATTTAAACACTGAACTGTACAAAGGCTGATAAAAACAACACTGAGCCTTAAACTGTGTCTGAGTCTGAGTTTACTTTTCATCAGAGAGAAAGAGAGAGAGAGAGAGAGAGAGAGAGAGAGAGAGAGAGAGAGAGAGACTAAAAGTTGCTTCTCTTTCCTTTTTCATTAGAAACAGAAAACCGGACCGAGCACATTTTCTCACATAATGATTGTATCTGAGGTTCTATCTAAACTAGACTAAAACTGGTTTTGCTGGGACGCCTTCAGAAACCCAGTATTTTCATGAAAGCCTCAATGATGCATCAGTGAAACAGCGTTTTTTGATTTATAAAACTTTATTCACTGGGTGGCAAATGAACATTTCAGTCCACCTGCCTGAAGCCTCTCATCAACATCTGATGAATATTTTACTGTCTGTGCTCTGTCCATACACAATACCCTGTCCAGATGTCCCAATACTTTTGTCCCTGTTGTGTGTGTGAGAATCTAGAGTCCCTCAAAATAAAAACACAAAGTGTTTCCAGATTCCACAGAACAGAGAACCACATTCCACAGACAGGAGTGTCTTCAGGAGCCAAGTTCTCTTCACAGGACTGATCTTCAGTTCCTGATAAACAACTGAATACCAATCTGATCAGCAGGGCTGGGTTGCCAGTACTGTTGTGTGGTCAGTAGTTAAGAGGCTGTGTTTTCAGTGGTGTGGTCAGTAGTTAAGAGGCTGTGTTTTCAGTGGTGTAGTCAGTACTGTTGTGTGGTCAGTAGTTAAAAGGCTGTGTTTTCAGTGGTGTGGTCAGTAGTTAAGAGGCTGTGTTTTCAGTGGTGTGGTCAGTAGTGTTGTGTGTTCAGTTGTTAAGAGGCTGTTTTCAGTGGTGTGGTCAGTAGTGTGGTCAGTAGTTAAGAGGCTGTGTTTTCAGTGGTGTGGTCAGTAGTGTTGTGTGTTCAGTTGTTAAGAGGCTGTTTTCAGTGGTGTGGTCAGTAGTTAAGAGGCTGTGTTTTCAGTGGTGTGGTCAGTAGTGTTGTGTGTTCAGTAGTTAAGAGGCTGTATTTTCAGTGGTGTGGTCAGTAGTGTTGTGTGGTCAGTAGTTAAGAGGCTGTGTTTTCAGTGGTGTGGTCAGTAGTGTTGTGTGGTCAGTAGTTAAGAGGCTGTGTTTTCAGTGGTGTGGTCAGTAGTGCCGGGTGGTCAGTAGTTTATTTCCTGTCTGGTTAGTAGTTTCAAGGCTGTGTGGTCAGTAGTGCTGCGTGGTATGTAGTGTGAGTTCGTGTGAGAGAGAGAGAGAAAGAGAGAGAGAGAGAGACAGGAGACAGACAGAGAGAGCAAGAGAGAGGAGGCAGAGAAAGAGATGGAGAAAAAGAGAGCGAGAGAGAGAGATTGAGAAAGAAAGAGAATTTTGAATTTTAAGTATACACGTGATTTAACAATATCCAAGGTCCATCAGTACATAAGCACGACAATGTAACAAACACTCATCAGGATAAAGGGGGGAAGGGAGAGAAGAAGAAAAAAAAAGGGGGGGGGGTCATAATAAAAAAAGGGGGATTAATTCAGTTCTCCAGAAAAAAATCACATTCCCATCACACAGTGAACACAGGGCTTTATTGTAGCACCACTTCAGTTCAAAACTGTCCAGATCACTCATCACCTTATAGAAGTTCAAATCCACCAGAATCCTGGACCTGACCGAACCCTTAAACACCGACAGCACCTCACCGACCGAACCCTTAAACACCGGCAGCACCTCACCGCTCCAACCCTTAAACACCGGCAGCACCTCACTGCTCCAACCCTTAAACACCGGCAGACAACTGCCTGACAACGCATGGTCACTCAAATCCACAGACGGTCTACAGGTCAGAAACTTGTCCTCCTCATTGGGCACGCTGTTGTTGGCCATCAGACCTTGGCCACCTTCGTCTCTGCATAAGAAAAGCAGACTCTGAGGCACCCAATGGAGGCCGTCCCAAAATAAGTCCACTAGCATTGACTGAATCCTCACTAGCAGTCCAGCTGGCGGTTACATGGAGGTCAGTCGATGCCACAATGAGGACACCAATAGATTGTTGAGGACCAGGATCCGGCCCCTATAAGACATGTGAGGAAGGAGCCACCTCCACCCGTCCAGCCGACCTTGCACTGTGTCCACCAGTCCGTCCCAGTTTCTCTGGACTGAAGCAGCATCGCCAAGATGCACAGCGAGGTACTTCAGTCCACCCCTCTTCCACTGCAGTCCAGCAGGAAGGTCGGGTGTGGAGTGACTCCAGTCCCCAACAAGGAGTGCCTCACTTCTGGCCCAGTTCACTCTCACTGAGGAAACCACATTAAAAGCTGTAACAAGTTCCTGTAGTTTACTAAAATGACCATTTATAAAAACAACAACATCGTCAGCATACACAGAGAGTTTAAAACAACTCTGAACTTTGATCAGTGCCCGACCCGAGAGCTGAGACCGAATCTTATTTAAAAACGGCTCAATGGACAAGGAGTCCAGCATCCCGGAGAGAGAACAGCCCTGCCTTATTCCTCTCCTGAATTTAAAGGGAGCACTTAAAACACCCTTGACCTTCAGGACACTCTCCACGCTCTCGTACAGCACCCTGATCATGGCGATGAGACCTGTTCTGAACCCCATCTCACTCAGTACCCGCCACAGATACTAATGTTCAACCCTGTCAAACGCCTTTTCATGATCCAGAGAAATCAGATCAGTCCTGATCCCCATTACTCTGGAGAAGTCTAGAACATCGCAAATCAGAGCAACATTTTCGTGGATGGACCTGCTAGGAACACAGTACGTCTGATCTGAATGCACCGCAAAATCCAACAGTTTTCAGTCTCACAGCAAGTGTTCTGGACAGGATCTCGGGGTCGGCACACAACAAGGAGACGGGTCTCTAGTTGTTGATGTGCCACAGATCCCCCTTTTTAGGCAACAGAGGGATCACTGCTCTCCTGCTACTCAACAGCAGAGTTCCCCCAGACAAACTGTCACTCAGTACTTCCAGCAGGTCGTCCCCCAGGACAGAACAGAAAGCCTTAAAGAACTCCACCGGGAGACCATCTATACCCAACACCTTACCGTTCTCCAGCCCCTGTAGAGCAGAATGGAGTTCCGCCTTCGTCAGCTCACCATCAACGCCAGCAAAATGGTCAGCATGCACCTTGGACAATCCATCAAGGAAGGCACTCAGGCGGTCCTCATCAGCTGGAAGTTCCATGTTGAACAGCTGCTGGTAAAAACTAACAGCTCGTCTCTGGAATTCACCCTCATGGGTCAACTCCTGACCCTGACAGGTCCTCCAACAATGTTATTTTCCTTTTGAGAACGTCAATATATTCTCGATTTCCTGTGGAATCTAGTACAGCTTGGATTTCCACAATCTCCTTCTCCAGAGCTCTCATAGTGATGTCCTTGGTCACGTTGAGAGTGTACTGCTGGCACAGTTGTTTGATTAAAACTTTGCCATTGTCCCACCACTGCTGAACAGAAGTGAAATCAGATTTACGGTCTCTAAAATTATTCCAGAAAAAGGTAAAAACTGATTTGAAATACAAATCAGTTAAAAGCGAGGTGTTAAAATGCCAGTGTGCGCATTTTGATTTCACCTTTTTTATATAAACAGAACAGGTCATGAGACAGTGATCAGAGAAGCCCACCGGTATAATCTCACTCTCAGTGACAGCACCTGAGTTATCATTAAAAGCATGAATCCGTTCGAGGCGTGTCGATGTGATGAAACCATCTCTAAAATGTGACCAGGTTACTGTTTACAGTCTCCATGGAGCCTCCTCCAGCAATCCACCAGGTCATGAGCCCCACCAGCCTTATAACGGCTCCCCGAGAGGGTCTGTGGGGTTCGGGGTGATTCAGATCTAGAAAGTCATTCTCAGTGCAGTTAAAATCACCTCCGATAAAAAGAAAATCACAAGTAATATTAAAAAGGGACTCACTCACTGTTCGGTGGAAAGCGACTCTCTCCGGACCCACAGTTGGAGTGTAACACTCGTAAAACAAATCCTCGTATGCTCAACTCTGGCCATGACAATTAAAACCCTCCCCTTCACCACCTCCACAACGTTCCAGGCCGCTGGCTTAAACCTCCTGGAAAATAAAAGTGCAACACCAGCACTGACACTGGAGAGGTGACTGAGGACGGAGGTCCTACTCCAGTCCTTCTCACAGATCACCTTTAACCTCAGCCAGGACCTTTTCAGCCACAGACACAGCCAACGTACCTTCGTCCTCAGCCACAGACACAGCCAACGCAGCTTCATCCTCTGCCACAGCTGAAGCTGCAGGACCACCTGCCAGCACACCACCAAGCCCGGTCACCCGAGTCTCCGGTCGCCTCAGTATTGACCCTCCCGTCACCACGATCCCCACCACGTTCAGGACACGCTCCCACCAGACGCCTCTTGTCCACACCCAAAACATTTAATTGGGCCAGAGGTGGTAAAACACAACCTTGAACTTCAGCACCAGGTTCAGTTCCTCATCGTTGGTCCTCAGAATCATGTGAACCCTGCGCCTGAAGGAACCACATGTTTCAAGGCTGGAGATTTGCAGCCCAAGTGGATCATTTTCATCTTAGAAACTAGTTTCCCGGGGTGGGACAGTTCCCTCTCCTGGGCCTCGTCCTTTATAAACGGGGCACGTTAGACAGGATGACCCTCTTGGAGGGCTGGGTGAGGGGGAGAACCTGCATGAAGGTGTCGTGGAGTGATTCTACTCTCCACCACCTGACTGACCTTCTCCAACCTGTCCAGAAAAATCACCACAGCGCTGTTCATGAGCGACGTCGACGTAACAACCCACAACCTGTCCTGCCGCCAACACACACTCCTCCACCCAACACACACTCCTCCACCCAACGCACACTCCTCCACCCAACACACACTCCTCCACCCAACACACTCCTCAACTGAACACACACTCCTCCACCCAACGCACACTCCTCCACCAAACACACACTCCTCCACCCAAGACACACTCCTCCACCCAACGCACACTCCTCCACCCAACGCACACTCCTCCACCCAATGCACACTCCTCCACCAAACACACACTCCTCCACCCAACACACACTATTCCACCCAACACACACTCCTCAACTGAACACACACTCCTCCACCCAACGCACACTCCTCCATTGAATACACACTCCTCCACCCAACACACACTCCTCAACTGAACACACACTCCTCCACCCAACACAAACTCCTCAACTGAACACACACTCCTCAACTGAACACACACTCCTCAACCGAACACACACTCCTCCACCCAACAGGACACTTCAGCACACACCTTCACTCCGTGTCTCTGACTCAACTGAAACAGAATCATTATCGATACACTCCGCAAACCGGCACAGAGCCGGCCGCTGCCGCTCACACACACACACAGCATAAACAAACACACACACACACACACACACACACACACACACACACACACACACACACACACACACACACAGGCAACAACAAGAGAGAGAGAGACAGAGAGAGAGAGAGACAGAGAAAGAGAAAAAGAGAGAGAAAGAAACAGAAAGAGAGAGAAACAGAGAGAGAGAGAGAGAAAGAGAAACAGAGAGAGAGAGAGAGAGAAACAGAGAGAGAAAGAGAAACAGAGAGAGAGAGAGAGAGAGAAACAGAGAGAGAAAGAGAAACAGAGAGAGAGAGAGAGAGAGTCAAACAGAACAGAAACTTATTTTATCTTCTAAATAAAATCAAGCAGAACGTACAGGAGACTCATTAAAACTTCTTGTAGAGACTGAGATTTTCACTAAACTCATGTTCACACATCTCACTCTTCATCTGAACTGTCCTGACATCCATTAAACCCTGAGAGCAGAGTTACCTGTTTCTGAACTCAGTCTTCAGGTAGAACAGTTCAGCTCCAGGTTTCATCAGGAGATCCAGTCCTACAGCAGTTACACACACACACACACACACAGGTTTGTGTGTGTGTTGAGACTGAATAATAATCTGCAGCTTCCTTTTCTTCAGAAAGAGAAACAAGTTGGAGCACATTTCAGTCCCAGTTCATCTGAGGTCCAACCTCAATAAAACACACAGAGTAAAGTCCAATCAGATCACAGTACAGCCAGTCTCATTAACAAATACAGATCAAATGACAGTGTGTGTGTGTGTGTGTGCGTGTGTGTGTGTGTGTGTGTGTGTGTATGTGTGTATATGTGTGTATGTGTGTGTGTGTATGTGTGTGTGTGTGTGTGTGTATATGTGTGTGTGTGTGTGTGTGTGTGTGTGTGTGTGTGTATATGTGTGTGTGTGAGTGTGTGTGTGTGTGTGTATGTCAGTTAATTTGGTGTTTTTATTTCTTAATGAATTAAGCTCTGCATGTGAAAGAAGAGCTGTCTGCATATTTTTGATTGATCAAACTGAGGAACCCTGTCACTCTAATAACAGTCTTAAATCCAGCACTCGGGGAGCAGTGATGGGAACGGTACCTTGACCAAGAGAACTGCTGGGGAACCAACTGGTCTGGGACTCTAAACCCACAACCTTCTGATTGTAAACCTTTATAAAAGTCCATGTTTATGACGGTTGTGATGAAGGTTTGTTGTAGCCTCAGGAACGCAAATAAAAATCTCCTTTTTCTAAAAGGAATCTTTCACCACTATTTAATAACTGTTAATACTTTCAGTCCCAGATCATTTAATGAGAACCATTACTTCATGTGACTTTTACCAAAGAACCTGCATCAAGGATTCACATTTTAAAGAAAATCCTCTGGTCCTTCTTAATGAGGACGTTTACATAAAGTTCATTTTAGATGAAGCAGAGCCGCTCATCATCTAGAGCTCCACACGGCTGCTTTCTGTATTTCTGTACACTGTTCATGATGTACCTGAGAGGTACATCACGGAGTGGTGGTGGTCTAGTGGTAGGGTACTTGTCTATGGACCTATGGCTCAAGAGGTCCCAGGTTCGAATCCCACCTCTGGCACTATCACCACTGAGCAAGACCCTTAGCTCCCTGAGCAAGACCCTTAACCCTGAGTTGCTCCAGGGGGACTGTCCCTGTAATTAGGACATGGAAGTCGCTATGGATAAGAGCGTCTGCTAAATGCTGTAAATGTAAATGTACCTGCTCCCCTCACCTGTGCTACAGGTGAACACAGGAGTCAGAGAGGAGGTGCTGGTGGGAGAGGAGGAGATCTGAGTGGACACTCCTGTGATGGAGATGGTAGAAAGATAAATGAAGTGAATGATGGAGGAGAAGGAGGCACAGAGAGCATCGTCCACTCTGTATGTTTGAGTTCTTCAGCGGACCACCTGAATATACTGATGAGCAGGTTATTCATCAGTGAAGTTCTTCTTCTCTGATGGCTCAGACATATTCCAGGAAGACAATGGACAGACAATGTCAGGATTCATCGGCTCAGAATGTGAAAGAGTGCTTCAGGGAGCAGAGACATCATCTTCACACATGGATTGGCCACCAGAGTCCAGACTTTAACCCCAATCTGGAGAAGAACGTGCGCAGCAGTCCGACTCTCCCATCATCTCTACAAGATCTGGTGAAAGATTAATGAAACTCTGGACAGAATGAATGATGACATTACAGCAGCTCATCAAAACAATGCCACAGAGAACGTGTCCCATAATCAAAGCTAAAGGCATCCAACCAAATACAGTTAGGTCCATAAATATCTGGACAGAAGTAACTTTTTTTCTCATTTTGGTTTCATTCATTACCACAATGATTTTTTATTAAACAGATACAGTTGAAGTTCAGTTTTAAGCTTTAATTCAGTGGGTTGAATTAAAAGACTGTATATCAATGTGAGGAACTAAAGCATTTTTTAACACAATCCCTTCATTTCTGGGGCTCAAAAGTAATTGGACAAATGAAATAACTGAAAATAAAATGTTCATTTCTAACACTTGAAAACCCCTTGCTGGCACTGACAGCCTGAAGTCTTGAACTCATGGATGTCACCAGATGCTGGTTTCCTCCTTTTTAATGCTCTGCCAGGCCTTTACTGCAGCAGCTTTCAGTGCCTATTTCTTTGTGGACCTTTCTGTCCCAAGTTTGTCTTCAGCAAGTGCTCTGCTCCACTGGGTTCAGATCAGGTGACTGACTTGTCTGTTCAAGAATCTTTCATTTCTGTGCTTTAATAAACTCCTGGTTTCTTTGGCTGTATGTTTTGGGTCTTCATCCATCTGTATTATGAAACGCCGCCCAGTTAGTTTGACTGCATTGAGCTGGATTTGAGCAGACAGTGTGTCTCTGAACTGAATTCATTGCTTCTATCCTGTGTCTCATCATCGATAAACACTAGTGTCCCAGTGCCGCTGGCAGCCATGCACGCCCAAGCCATCACACTACCTCCGCAATGGAAATGATTCTGCGATCATCCCCCACAATCCCCCATTTTCTGTTTAGCAGCTTAAGGAGGGCTTGTTTCTCCTGCATGGAGATCCTTTGACCTCATGTTGTCTGTTCACAGCAAAATCTTCCACATGCAATCACCACACCTCAAATCAACTTCAGACCTTTTATCAGCTTAATTGATAACGACAAAACAAAGGAATCGCCCACACCTGCCCATGAAATAGCCTTCGAATAATTTGTCCAAATACTTTTGGTCCCTTTATAAAGAGGGTGGCACATGTTAAGCTGGAACTCCTGAACCTTCATCCAGTTTGAATGTGGATCTCTTCAAATGAAAGCTGAGAGTCTACACATGTCCATGTTCATTATAAACTATAACTGGAATATGTCTCAGTAAACAGGTACAAAAACAAAACTTGTGTCAGTTTCAAAATATATATACTATGGACACTGTAGGACAGTGTCTGACTTTTTTCTGGACGGGCAGCGTAATTAATAATTATTTATAATGATCATAAATAACAAATAATAATACACAAACATTCGTGTTGTTAACATTAAACTTGTCCATAAAAATCTAAAATGGTGAACTTGCTTTAGTGCTTAGTCAGACACACAGCTGATTTATTTACTGCACCTTCAACACCGGAGACACTGAACACCGTTACCAACAAATACAGAGTCAGAAACACACAGCGGCTGATTTATTTACTGTACCTTCAACACTGGAGACACTGAACACTGTTACCAACAAATACAGAGTCAGAAACACACAGCGGCTGATTTATTTACTGCACCTTCAACACTGGAGACACTGAACACCGTTACCAACAAATACAGAGTCAGAAACACACAGTGGCTGATTTATTTACTGCACCGTCAACACTGGAGACACTGAACACCGTTACCAACAAATACAGAGTCAGAAACATACAGCGGCTGATTTATTTACTGCACCGTCAACACTGGAGACACTGAACACCATTACCAACAAATACAGAGTCAGAAACATACAGCGGCTGATTTATTTACTGCACCGTCAACACTGGAGACACTGAACACCGTTACCAACAAATACAGAGTCAGAAACACACAGCGGCTGATTTATTTACTGCACCTTCAACACTGGAGACACTGAACACCGTCACCAACAAATACAGAGTCAGAAACACACAGCGGCTGATTTATTTACTGCACCTTTGTCACACATGGGGTGTTTTGGGCACGCTAGAGGGCGCCCTCTGTCACCTGTGTTGTGTTTTAGGCACGCTAGAGGGCGCTCTCTATCACACAAGGTATGTCACAGGAGGTGTTATGGGTACGCTAGAGGGCGCTCTGTTCTGACTGAGCACACCTGAGCCCCTGCGGGCAGGTGTGCATCATTGGGGCTGACTATTTAAGCCCCGATGAGTCAGAACAGAGCGCGGTAAAACACTCAACACTCAGAGAGTCTTTTACCATCATTTACCTGATTTACACACACACAAACACACACACACACACACACACACACACACACACACACACACACACACACACAAAACTGTCTCACAAAAGTACACAAACACACACACATACACACGGCCATACCCACACACACAAAAACACTCTCATAAAAGCCTCATAAAAACACACACACATACACACACTCTCTCTCACAAAATCACACAAACACACACACACACACACACAAATACATACATACACTCCCTCCCTCCCTCACACAAGCACACACACACACAGACACACACACACACACACACACACACACACACACACATGCAACAACACACCCACCTGCTATAACACAAGCTCAAGGGGTGTTGTAAAATAATTTAATCGTAATAATAAACTGAAACAGAAAGTTTGGATTCATCAAATTCATCTCCAGTGAAATAAAGGTCACTCTAGAAATCTGAGATCAGTTTCATTTCTGAGCTCTATCGGCTGAAACTGCTCTGAAACTGAATTTGTAAATGAACACTCTCTACTGTTTGCATATTATTAATCCTGCTCTTCCATTCTCTTTCTTTTCTCTAGTTCTGGGAGGGTTCTGCTGACCCAGGATCAGTCCAGATGTGGAGTATGTGAGCAGATTCAGACAGATCCCGTCTCCATCACCTGTGGACACACTTTCTGTGGACAGTGCATCGACAGCTACTGGAACAAGTCTGCTCAGACAGGAGACTTCGCCTGTCCTCGCTGCAGAACAAGGTCTGAAACACATCCTGTTCCACATCCACACAAGGAGACGTCCATGGAGCAGGGTTACTGCAGACCAGTGGACAATGTCCTACACAGAGTCTCAGAAAGACACAAAGCTAGCATGAAGATCAGGTACGAGAGCTTATTTGAGGGATTCAAAACACAAGAGAATAAAACGCTACTGAACAGGATTAACACTCAACTGTACATCATGGAGGGAGAGAGTGAAGGAGTGAACGAAGAACATGAAGTTTTAAAGATGGAGAAAAAACACCGGAACCAGCGCTCGCAGGAAACTCCAATAAACTGCTTAGATATCTTCCAATCTATCAATATCCAATCTAGGGGCTCCTGCGCTGGTAACCTGCTCACAGTACCCATCATAAAAACAAATAAAACACAGCGTCCGACTAAAATCAAATGTTCACTGCTAAATGTTCGCTCCTTAGGAAACAAGGCAGTGCTTATTAATGAGATGGTACTCGACACAAAGTCAGATATCTGTCTACTGACTGAAACCTGGCTTAGACCCACTGACACCATCCCCTTAGTGGAAGCCTCCCCTGATGGGTTCTCGTACCTGCATAAATCACGCTCAGAAGGACGTGGTGGTGGCCTGGCTGCAATTTTTGATGAATCATTTAAGGTTGATTCAAAAACTACTGAGAGCTTCCATACATTCGAAGTGATGCTGCTAAGCATTAGGTCTGATTTAGCGCTCCATATCCTGTTAATTTATAGACCTCCAGGACCATATTTCTCAGTCTTCTGCTGGGAATCTCACTGGAATCCAATCAGCAGCTCTTACAAGTCATTCTGAGAAGAGCAGTGAGGAGCTCAGAGAGCATCAAGAATACATTCAAGTACATCAAACACAAAATACAAACAGAGGATCTTCCGTCTGACCGATCTATTAACCTGTTCCTGTGTCTCACTGAAATGAATGACCAGTCTTTATCTTGAGAAGTTCAGGAATATCTCAAATCACCAAAACACTCAGAAAATAGATTCTCTGCTGGAGAGTGTTCAGCGCTGGCCTACATGATTCTGAGCTCAGAGGAGGTGATGGATGAGCTGAATCTGAAGAATTACAACACATCTGAGGAGGGTTATTTGAGACTGATCTCAGCTGTGAGCAACTGCAGGAAGAAGGTGTGAGTGTTTCACCAAAAGGGTTTTAATATTTGAAAGCTGATGTTGTTTTACAGTAAAGATATTTAATGTGTTTAAAGTATCTTCATTCTGCAGATCTGAACTCTGATTATTGTAACGGTGGCGGGATTCCGGAAGGACGCCAGTGCGGAGCCAGGAGTTCGGAACATAGTTTTATTTATTCACAATTACACAAACAAGGAGCAGGGACTGCAGTTCTAATCAAAAACCCTAGAACCGAGGAACTGCAGTCTAACTCTAGATACCAAGTTACATATACCAGAACCACCATTACACAGAGGCTTCGCCTAACTAATTAGCCGCGCTCTGTTCTGACTCATCCGGGCTTAAATAGTCAGCACCAACAATGCACACCTGTGCCTGCATGGGCTCAGGTGTGCTCAGTCAGAACAGAGCGCCCTCTAGCGTACCCAAAAACACCTCATGTGACAAACACCTCATATGTGATAGAGAGCACCCTCTACCGTGCCCAAAACCCCTCATACGTGACAGAGAGCGCCCTCTAGCGTGCCCAAAACACCCCACATGTGACAATTATAGAGCAGAGCTTTAAAGTGTTTATTAGAGGAAGACCAAAGAGGAGGTTTATGGCTGTGGAGAGAGAGCACATGTTATATAGTCTTTTTTTTTCACTATTTTTATTAAATATTTTCTTTTACAAAATGATTCCCATTAGGCTGAATTCCTAATTTCCTGTAGTAATTGTACTCTGTTCTGTATTTACTTCTTTTACAGAGTTGCTGATCATAAACTCACCACAAACTCTTGTGAAACTCTCTATTCTGCTCTGAAATCACCAAATTCACCACTAATAGTTCTGGACCTCAGTAACACTGACCTGCAGGATTCAGGAGTGGAGCTGCTCTCTGCTGGACTGAAGAGTTCACACTGTAAACTGGAGACTCTCAGGTGAGGATTCTGTCTCTTCATCACTGAAGATCAATATAAAGTTCACACTGTAAACTGGAGACCCTCAGGTCAGATTTCTAATAGAAAGTTGTTAACGTCTCTCTCTCGCTCTCTCTCTCTGTCTCTCTCTCTCTCTCTCTCTCTCTCTCTCTCTCTCTCTCTCTCTCTCTCTCTCCAGATTATCTAGTTGTATGATCACAGCTGAAGGCTGTTCTTCTCTGGATTCAGCTCTCAGTTCAAACCCCTCCCACCTGAAAGAACTGGATCTGAGCTACAACCACCCAGGAGAGTCAGGAGTGAAGCTGCTCTCTGCTCGACTGGAGGATCCACACTGCTCACTCAGCTCACTCAGGTGTGGACAACAGGGGTGTGTGTGTGTGTGTGTGTGTGCAGATGTTTGTGTGTGTGTAAATCATTGGTGCGAGCGTGTGTGTGTAAAATAATTCTGAAAAAAAATCTATATAACATATATATGATAAGGATTTTTTTTACTTGATATTGTTACAGTTTATTAGTTTAATCTGTTGCACTTAATGATTAAATAGAGGCATTTTCAAATTTTTTTAACTACATTAAATGCAGAGATTACATTTAAGAGATTATTATTTCATTTTGAAAAATAAATAAAAAAACGCCAATAAAGAAATAACAAATTAGACCATTACAAACTCTGTCTCTTTACTATATACTGTAGTACAAGAACAGTACTGTATACTATAATAACAGTACAGTGTACAGTAACAGTACACTATAGTATAATAACTGTACAGTATAGTGTAGTACAGTAACAGAACACTATAGTATAACTGTACAGTACAGTGTAGTACAGCAACAGTGCACTATAGTGTAATAATTGTAAAGTGCAGTGAAAGACAGTAACAGTACACTATAGTATAATAACTGTACAGTATAGTATAGTACAGTAACAGTACACTATAGTATAATAACTGTACAGTGTAGTACAGTAACAGTACACTATAGTATAATGACTGTACAGTATAGTGTTGTACAGAAACAGTGCACTATAGAATAATAATTGTGCAGTATAGTGTAGTATAGTAAAAGTGCAGTACAGTATAATAATTGTGCTCCATAGTGTAGTACAGCAACAGAGCACTATAGTATAATAATTGTACAGTGCAGTGTAGTACAGTAACAGTACACTGTAGTGTAATAACTTTAAAGTGTATTACAATAACAGTGCACTATAGTATAATGCCTGTACAGAATAGTGTAGTAGAAGAACAGTACTGTATAGTATAATAACTGTACAGTGTAGTACAGTAACAGTACATTATAGTATAATAACTGTACAGTACAGTGTAGTACAGTAACAGTACACTACAGTATAATAACTGTACAGTAAAAGTACAATACAGTATAATGACTGTACAGTATAGTGCAATACAGTAACAGTACATGTTAGTATAGTAACTGTACAGTGTAGTACAGTAACAGTACACTGTAGTACAGTAATGGTACAGTACAGTATAGTACAGTAACAGTACACTATACTATAATAACTGTACAGTATAGTGCAGTAGAGTAAAAGTACACTATAGTATGATAACTGCATGTCATAGTGTAGTACAGTAACCCTACACTATAGTATAATAACTGTACAGTACAGTGTAGTACAGTAACCCTACACTATAGTATAATAACTGTACAGTACAGTGTAGTACAGTAACAGTGCACTATAGAATAATAACTGTACACTGCAGTACAGTACAGTAACAGTGCACTTTAGTATAATAACTGTACAGTGTAGTACAGTAACAGTACACTATACTATAATAACTGTACAGTATAGTGTACACTATAGTATAATAATAGTGCAACATAGTGTAGTACAGCAACAGTGCACTATAGTATAATAATTGTAAAGTGCCATGTAAGACAGTAACAGTACACTATAGTATAATAACTGTACAGTATAGTATAGTACAGTAACCCAGCCACTAGGGATGCACAAGCCAGTGTATTTCTTCGTGCCGGTCCCAAGCCCGGGTAAATGGGGAGGGTTACGTCAGGAAGGGCATCCGGTGTAAAACTTTGCCAAGTCAATATGCGGACAACGATACAGAATTCCATACCGGATCGGTCGAGGCCCGGGTTAACAACGACCGCCATCAGTGCTGTTAGCCTACAGGGTGCTGGTGGAAACTGGACTACTGTTGGCCAAAGAAGAAGAAGAAGAGGAGGAAGGCATGTCCAGAGGGAGAAGGAGAGAAAGAAGGAGAGGAGAATGGAAGTGAGGGTAGGGACTTTGAATGTTGGCAGCATGACTGGTAAAGGTAGAGAATTAGCTGATATGATGGAGAGAAGGAAGGTTGACATTTTGTGTGTGCAAGAGACTAGATGGAAGGGTAGTAAGGCCAGGTGTATTGGAGGGGGGTATAAACTGTTCTACCATGGTGTGGATAGAAGGAGGAATGGAGTAGGTGTTATCCTGAAGGAAGAGTATGTGGAGAGTGTTTTGGAAGTGAAGAGGGTGTCAGGGAGGGTGATGAGTTTGAAGCTGGAAGTTGAAGGTGTGATAATGAATGTTGTTAGTGCTTATGCTCCACAAGTTGGTTGTAAGACGAAAGAGAAGGAAAAATTCTGGAGTGAGTTAGATGAAGTGATAGAGAGTGTACCCAGGGGAGAGAGAGTGATGATTGGTGCAGATTTTAATGGTCATGTTGGTGAAGGGAACAGAGGTGATGAGGAGGTGATGGGTAGGCATGGTGTCAAGGAGAGGAATGCTGAAGGTCAGATGGTTGTAGATTTTGCAAAAAGGATGGAAATGGCTGTAGTTAATACTTATTTTAAGAAGAGGGAGGAGCACAGGGTGACGTATAAGAGTGGAGGAAGATGCTCACAGGTGGATTATATTCTTTGCAGGAGGGTCAGTTTGAAAGAGATCAGAGACTGCAAAGTAGTGACAGGGGAGAGTGTAGCTAAACAGCATAGGATGGTGGTCTGTAGGATGACC
>CM029386.1:1044183-1061636 GCA_017165825.1 Hepsetus odoe | reverse complement strand
AAAGCTGCAGGAAGCTCTTCTGATGGACAGTTGTGTCTGTGATTAGAGAAAGAAATCCTTCATCACAGTACAGACCTGCACACGGACCCCAATCAATATTTTTATACTTCATTCGTTATTCATTAGACAAAATTAACACAATTTCAGCTTTAATACCAAAACCTTCAGCAAACACTGATACAATTCACCATCACTATGGCAATTGAGACAATAAACTCACTGAGAGCTAACGGCTAACTAATGGCTTAAGGCTAACTGATAGCTAATAGCTAACTGAGGTCAAAAGGCTAACTGACATTTACATGCAACTGAAAGCTACCAACAGCTAACTGACAGTTAACAAATAGCTAATAGCTACATGAATGCTAATTAACAGTTAACTGCAAGTTAACAGACGTCTGACGGCTAATCGCTAAACAACGACTAGCGGCGAAAATGCTATCTGAGAGCTAACAGCTAACTGATGTTTAACAACTAACCATGAGCTAAAGGCTAACTGATATGTTTTTTAGGGCTAAACTTGTTTGCGTCTCAATATTCTCCCTACTCCCTATGTAGTGCACTTGCTAACTCTTTACATTTTTGTCTTTTTGCGTAAATACTGCTGTAGATCTTATAAATATAAATATCAACGCCAATGTGGCATTTCTTGAAGAGGTTCAACGCCGTTAGCTCGATGCTAACATTAAACCCGATATCGAGTAGATAATCGCAATTAGCAATAACTGCAAACACGGAGAAGACTTCTGCTTTAAATCTCGAAATGTTACGACGATGTCACGAATGAGGTGTGTTTTGGGCACGATAGAGGGTGCTCTGTTCTGATTGAGCACAATCTGTGCTGGTTTTGATATTTGGTATCTTGGTTTAGGCTGCAGTTCCTTGATTTTAGTTAGAACTGCAGCCTAAACCAAGATACCAAATACCAAAACCACCACAGAGTGTGTAGGCTGAGCCTAACTAATGAGCCGTGCTCTGTTCTGACTCATCAGGGCTTAAATAGTCAGCCCCAATGAGGCACACCTGTGCCTTCATGAGCTCAGGTGTGCTCAATCAGAACAGAGCGCCCTCTAGCGTGCCCAAAACACACCTCATTCGTGACAGACGATTAAAATACGATGATGTACAGACACACCCAGATGTTAAAGAAATTGCTGTATTGTTTGTTTCTTAAGTCTTTTGTGATTGAGTGTTAACCGCAGCTCGAACTGCTTTGTTAACTTTAAGATGTATTAAATATAAAATGATTATAACTAATTAACAATGTATTGTGTGTATCATGACGTCCGTTATCACAAGTTTATAAAAGTAAAAAAGCAGTCAATTGCGGGTCATGGGGGACTTTTATTGTGTCCATTGAGTTCTCGCGAGACTGAACCGGGACCCCTCCTGTATTTAATAGCTGCGTTAATGGGCTGCAGTAGTTGTAAATATCTGAGACCATTTTTGTTTCTTTCTCTTAATTACTACACTCTTATCCAGAGCGACTTCCATGTCCTGATTACAGGGACAGTCCTGGAGTGCACTAGACCGAAGGGGGGGGGGGGGGGGGGGTGATGTCACACCCACCTCCGTACCCATACTGACCAGAGTTTCTTACTCACCCTCACTAGTCACCGCGGATCACCTGCACCTGGGTAGACAAGTATTTCTAGCCTGCCAGCTTCTCTGTTCACTGTCGTTCTGCATGTCTGTATCTGGTCGTATTTTTGTTCGTGTCTGATTATGCCCCTATAAGGAAGTTACGCATTTGTGCCTTGATTCCGGTTTGAGAAGATGACAACAGGCCACTCTGGTCCCAGTGTGACTGCTGTGCTGTCAATAATCCACCACCCAAATGAGACCTGCTCACTGGTGGTCCTGAGCAGCTCCTGTCCACTGATGACTGCAGTAAAAGCTGTAGCTGTTAACTGTATTTTCACTAATGCAGGATTACTGGCAGCTTTGGTAAAGAGGAGAAGGTCATAAAAATGATTTCTCTGTGTTTAAATACTCACACTGAAAAATCTAAGTTTAACTGAAGTAAAGTTCTTAGTTTAATAAAGTGCTCATCAGAATGTGTGTCAAACCTTGTGTCTCCTTCACGCCCCTCAAGATTCTTATCATCAAAATGTGGAGGACCACGTTCCTGTTGATACTTTAATTTTATTCAGTGTGAGCATTTAGGAAGTCAGCCAGAGGCTTTCCATGACTTCCTATGAGGTGGTTATAAATATGAGGACATACACCTACAGCACTGATCGGTGATGAATCTGACTTTGGGCTTTAAGAAACATGTTTTACCAGGTGAAGCCTTAGGGCTTAACACACTCCCTTAACAGTTCAGAAATGGAGCAGGAGTGACTCTTGAAGAACATGAGCATATGAATGTATATACACAAACGGTGCCCTCCACAATTATTGGCACCCCTGGTTAAGATGTGTTCTTATGTTTCTAATAAGTTTTGTTTTTCCCAAAAAACTATTGGCTTACAACACAAAAAAGAAATGTATATTTATTAATTGTGGGAAAAATCCCACATTTAGCATTACATTTTTTACATGAAATCATCCATCCATCCATTTTCTGCCGCTTGTCCCAAACGGGGTCGCGGGGGAGTGCTGGTGTCCAACCCAGCGCACACAGGGCGAGGACGGGGGACGCACCCTGGACAGGTCGCCAGCCCATCGCAGGGAGGAGCGGGACGGGGACGGCACCTTGCTCAAGGGTACCTCAGAGCAACCTATTGGGAAGGGGTCCGAACCCCCGATCCTCTGATCATGTGGCCAACGCCCTAACCACTAGGCCACCACTGCCCCCATGAAATCATATGTGCCTCAATTATTGGCACCCCTGGCTACAAGAAAATAGTTACTGGCCTAAACCTGCATGTATCTACAGTCAGAGGAAAAATAAAGAGTATAAAACGAAAATAGTGACAAACAAGACTGGACGAGGACCCACGTTTATCACCACGCACAGTGAGGTGGACGGTAAGAGAAGTAAAAAATTCTCCAAGGCTCACTGTCACAGAACTGCACCAAAGAGTGGTATCTTGTGGTCACAAAGTCTCCATGACAACCATAAGACAACAATCTGTTTGGGAGACATGCAAGGAAAAAGCCTTTTCTCACCTACAATCACAAACGTAAACATCTGGAGCTTGCTAGGTGGTACTGGGGCTTCAATTGGGACTGTGTGCCTTGGTCAGGTGACTAAAATTGAGACTAAAATTGACCTTTTTGGCAACAAACTTTCCAAGTGGGTCTGGCGTGAATCCAAGAATGAGTTTGTGGAAACACCTCATGCCCACTGTAGAGTATGGTGGAGGATCTGTGATGCTGTGGGGTTGTTCTTCCAAAAGTCCTGAGAACCTTGTTAGGGTGCATGGCATCATGAACTCCTTGAAATACCAGGACATTTGAAATCTAAATCTGGTGGCCTCTACTAGAAAGCTGTAGATGGGTCATCATTGGGTCTTCCAGCAGAATGATGACCCTAAACATGTGGCAAATTCTACACAAAAATGGCTCAGCAGATTCCCATGACCATCTCAGTCCCCAGACCTCAACCCCATTGAAAACCTGTGGGGTGAGCTGAAGAGGAGTGTGCATAAGAGAAGACCCAGGAATCTGGATGGTCTAGAAACATTGTGCAAAGAGGAATGATCATACATACCTGTCTCTGTGTTCTCCAATCTTGTGAAATGTTATCGAAGAAGATTAAGATTTGCTGGCAAATGGGGGTTATTATAAATTATAAATTATTAACAGCAGGGGTGTCAATAATTATGGCAAACATGATTTCATGTGAAAAATGTATTTCTCAATGTGATTTTTTTTCACAATGAATAAATGTACTTCAATTAAAGGTTGGTGAACATACTCTACGAACACACTGGTAATTTTACGTCTCCTAAAAGAAATTCAGATTCAAGACCTTGGCCAAGCTGCAGTATTTTATTTTGTCCTGCTTTAAATTCTCTTTGCTGTGCTGCACACCGCTTTGTCTGAGGGTGGCGCTGCACCACATTCATTCATCACAAAACAGCTGTCCAGCTGTAGCTATTGTTACCATTCCTGTTGTAAATGGATCTTTTTTAATCCATCACAACTCGTGTCATGTTAATAAATGTTTAACTAAATCGTTTCCTCGTGTCCAGGAATTGTTTATATAAGGTCATATTCAGAATTTTTACACTCAATAAATAAAACCCCTAATACTTTTAATATGGAAAAATATAGTTTTAGCCAGAATGGAACAAGATGAAGACAACAACATGAAAAATAAGTATTCGTTATATCACATAGTTTAATAATTGAGTTTACTCGGTAATGCAAGGTGCCTTTCCGTCCAGTTCAGTTTTTAGATCTGCAGCTAGTTGGTTCTGGTTTATCTTCTTCAGGATGATCAGTGTGATCTGGACAGCTCCATCTTGTCCGAATGTTTGCACAATTTGATCCACAGTATGATGACGTTTTGCCTTTTCTATATTACTCCTTGGAATCTTCTCAAAACTTTCCACACCATCAGAGAGATGCCAAAGGAATAACTCCATGTCTTCTTCCAACAGGTTCTGAAGAGTTGTCAGTAAAACCTCTTTAATAGTTCTGTTTGCCATTTTGCAACACTAAACACAAAAAAGAAAATTTCAGTCAAGTTCAGTGGAGGAAACTATTGTTGGGTGAAGAAATGTCAACTATGATTATCGTCGTATATTTCTCAACCTAAATATAATAGAAGTTACAAACAACTGAGCTTTTCGTTCGGGCCCATTTAAATAAAAAAAAAAGTATAGATTAATTCATATGGTTTATCTTATTCCTCCAATCGTCAGTCTGAAAGCTGCCCCTCATGATACTGAGAGTGCACAGACAGCAAAGTACATCCCAGAAAACCAAAAGACCCCCAGTGATGGGCCATCTCTGGAAATTTCAGAAGAAAGACCCTGTCACATCAACTGGGGAGGTTACATATGTATTTAAACTATCAGAGCCCCAATCCATCAGTAAACCACACACTCAGATCCAGATTCTTCTGCAGTTTTATAGAAAACTGATGTAAATGAAAAATGATATTTTTTGTGGCCTGTTGTTAGAAAATATTGTATGAAAGACTTTCTCTTATATTATTAATCAGTGGCTGTAAGTGGTTACAGTTATGCTCCTGTTCACTGCATCACGTTATACATTTCTTACTCCCTGTAACTTGTACAATAATATGACCTTTCTCTGTAATATCATATTTATCATTCCCTAAATGTAACAAAAAATCCTGCACACTGCACCACTTTATATTTGACTGATTTCCTGCCGTATCCTGGACAATATCACTTCATTTATGGCAAAAGTGAAACACTTGTCACGGTTTGGTTATGTTTGGGTCACGGTAGAGGACACTCTTTCTGACTGAGCACACCTGAGCTCATGAAGGCACGGGTGTGCTTCATTGGGGCTGACTATTTAAGCTCTAATGAGTCAGAACAGAGCGCAGCTCATTCATGAGGCGAAGCCTCATGTTAATGGTGGTTTTTGTAACTCTTGGTAACTTGTTTAAGTCAGGCTGCAGTTCCTAGTGTTTTGGTTTAGTCAGAACTGCAATCCTTGGATCTTGTTTCTGTTAATAAAAATTTATGTTCCAGACTCCTGGATCTGCATTGACGTCTTTCCCGCTATTGGCTACTGTGGGCAATAGGAGAAGAAAAGGAAGGCATGTTTTGAAGGCAGGAAATGAGATAGAAGTGTACATTGCATCACAACCTTCAAAAAAGTTAGAAGTCAAAGAAAAGCAGCAAACCATTTTAATGATGAGCTCCAGCAGTTGTGGTCCAGTGGGAGGAGCTCCAGTTGGGTCATCCCAACCTTGGAATTTATAAATGATTTTTCAGGTAATATAGATTTATAAATCTGCATCATTCCAACCTATTATTTAGTTATTATTTCATTGGCCAGTGGTGGCCTAGTGGTTAGGGCGTTTGCCGCATGATCGGCGGATCGGGGTTCAAACCCCTTCCCGATAGGTTGCCCTAAGGTACCCTTGAGCAAGGTGCTGTCCCTGACATGCTCCTCCCTGTGATGGGCTGGTGACCTGTCCAGGGCGTCCCCCACATCCTTCGCCCTGTGTGAGCTGTGATGGACTCCCCCGTGACCCCGCTTGGGACGAGCAGCATAAAATGAATGAATGAATTTCATCATCCACTCCTCTGCTGCGGGATCTGCACTGGCTCCCAGTGGCTGCTTGTACCAGGTTTAAAACTCTAACTCTTGCTTACAACTAACAGCCTTGCACCATCTTACCTGTTGACTCTAATTAAACATCGTGTCTCTTCTCGTCCCCTCAGACCATCAAGCACTGCTCGTCTTGAAAATCCACCGTTGAAAAACAGAGGAAGACACGCATCAAGACTCTTCTCAGTTCTGGCCCCTCAGTGGTAGGACGAACTCCCCCTGATGGTCAGAACTGCAGAGTCCCTCACTGTCTTCAAACGTAGATTAAAGACCCACCTGTTCATGGTATTTCTGAGGGACTAATCCCTCCCAAACCATCCACCCTCCTACCCTTACTCTTTCTTCCTAAAAACCTCTACTCTCTTTCCTACTCTCCCACCCCTGTTCCTCCTCTCAAAAAAAAAAAAAAAAATGTATGGTGTATACTTGTTACAAGGGCTCTTTGTCTGTTACTTAGGTGGTACTAGCTAATCAGCAGTTACTGATCTGTGCTGGTTACCAAGATGAACTATTGTGGAAATAAAGCACTGTTGTAAGTCGCTCTGGATAAGAGCGTCTGCTAAATGCCATAAATGTAAATGTAAATGTAAATTTCCTCTCATTGCCAAAATCTTAACACCGTCTGTATCTCTGCCTTTATCGTTTTGTCTGCAATAAACAAAAGTCTAAAAGATGATCTGATTAGATATTAATTGCATTCCTTTGGCTCTGTACTCTGCTCAATGACAATGAAGTTGACCCTAATCTATTCAATCTGATAAACTGATTAATTGTCATTGTGAAACACAGCAAAGCACACAGTGAACCCCAACATAATGCCTCTGCATTTCACCCACACACACACACACGTGGGGACGCAGGGGACAGCTATTTAAAGTGCCTGGAGAACAGTGATGTGGACAGTACCTTGCACAGGGCAACCTACTGTTCTCAGATTCAAATCCACAACCTTCTGATCCTGGGGCTCCCTAACTATTTGACTACCGTTGTCCCATAATTAATTTATGGGAAAGAGTTGTGGAAGTTAGTTTAAGAAAAGAGGTGAAATTTAGAGAAAAGCAGTATGGTTTTATGCTGAGAAAGAGCTCTACAGATGCAATGTTTGCTCTGAGGGTTTTGTTCAAGTAAAGCGAAGGTCTGAAGGAGTTACATCCTGACTTTGTGGACTGATTTCTGGAAAGCATATAACAGGGTGCCTAGAGAGGAGTTGGAGTTTTGTATGAGGAAGTCAGGAGTGGCAGAGAGGTATAAGATAGTATTACAGGATATGTATGAGGGCAGTGTGACAGTGGTTTTATCTGCAATAGGAGTGATAGGTGCATTTAAAGTTGAGGTAGGATCATATCAAGGCTCAGCGCTGAGCCTACTCTTGTTTGCAATGGTGATAGACAGGTTGACATACAGGAAAAGACAGGAGTACCCATGGACTTTGGGGTTTGCAGATGGCATTGTGATCTGTAGTGAAATTCTGTAGGAAAAAGGCAGAATACATGAGTGTGAATGAAAAGGAAGACAGTGGAGTGGTTTGGGTGCAGGGAGCAAAGGTGGTGAAGGTTAAATACTTATGTGCTGGGCACGTCATTCTACTTTAGATTATACTACATACATATAGAGTTTTTACCACAGTCACAGAATATCTCTTATTACAAATACAAAACATGCTGTTTTTTCTTCATTCAGATGAACACACAGCTTCTGCACTAAACCATCAGCCTGGATCAGAATATAAATTAAACAGAAACTGTAACAGTCAGAACTGAAAAAGACAGAACTTGAAGTGATTCTCATTTCACAACAGATCACATGACTAAAGTGAAGCTTCTCCTCTCTAGTTCAGTCTGAGAGTGAGATTCTCACTGACAGTCTTTTCTACAAGCAGTAAAAACAGAAACAACATCCATTAAACCCCTCAGAGCAGAGTTACCTGTTTCTGAACTCATTCAGGCTCTTTCAGAGTCTTCAGGTAGAAACGTTCAGCTCCGTCTTTTCTCAGCTGAGGTGAAGACTGAATAATAAATTGTAACTTCCTTTTCTTTAAAAACAGGAAATAAGTCTGAAAAGGAAATATCATACTGGAAGTGCCTCAAGTTTAAGTTACTGTGACAGTTTGGTGAGTTGGACTAGATATAAGTGCAGAGTCAGGAGTCTGCAGCTGAACCTTGAACGTACTCTCACACAAGCACTGAACTAAATGTGTTCCTCGCAAACAGGCAACACACACACACACACACACACACACACACACACACACACACACATTCGCACATACACAGTTTTGCTGCCACATTATTTGACAACGTCTTATTTTACTTGTATGGTTCTAATTTCTTTAATTATATGTATTGTTGTGGAATTTCTGCCTCCTCGGTGTCAACCTCCTGAATCCGAGGTTCGACTATCCAACGGACCCCCCTTTCAAGGACCCCTGAATAGACTTTCCCGGGGAGGCTGAGAAGTGTAATCCCTCCGGTCCCCTTTTTTAAAGAGGGGACCACCACCCCGGTTTCCAGTACAGAGGCACTGTCCCCGATGTCCATGCAATGTTGCAGAGGCGTGTCATCCATGACAGTCCTACAACATCCAGAGCCTTGAGGAACTGCGGGCGAATCTCATCCACCCTTGGGGCCCTGCCACAAAGGAGCTTTTTGACGACCTTGGCAACCTCGGCGGAAGAGTTCACCTCTATGTCCCCAGGCTCTGCTTCCTCATCGGAAGGCATGTTGGTGGAATTGAGGTGGTCTTCTAAGTACTCCCCCCACCGACCCACAACGTCCCGAGTCGAGGTCAGCAGCACACCATCCCCACTATACACTGTGTTGACTGCACTGCTTTCCCCTTTTGAGACGCCAGATGTTGGACCAGAATCTCCTCAAAGCTGTCTGGAAGTCTTTCTCCATGGCCTCACCAAACTCCTCCCATGCCTGAGTTTTTGCCTCAGAAACCACCAACGCCGCATTCCGCTTGGCCTGCTGGTACCTATCAGCTGCCTCCGGAGCCCCACTGGCCAAAAAGGCACAGTAGGACTTCTTCAGCTTGATGCCATCCCTCACCACCGGTGTCCACCAATGGGTTCTCGGGTTGCCACCGCGACAGGCACCGACCACCATACGGTCACATCTTTGGTCAGCCACCTCGACAATGGAGGCGCAGAACATAGTCAATTCAGACTCAATGTCCCCCACATCCCCCAGGACGTGGTTAAAGCTTTGACGGAGGTGGGCGTTGAAGCTTGTCCTGACAGGGGACTCTGCCAGACGTTCCCAGCAGACCCTCACGATGCGTTTGGGCCTACCAGGCCTGACCGGCATCCTCCCCCACCAACGAAGCCAGCTCACCACCAGGTGATGATCAGTTGACAGCTCCGCCCCTCTCTTCACCCGAGTGTCCAAGACATGTGGCCGCAGGTCCGATGACACGACTACAAAGTCGATCATCGAACTGCGGCCTAGGGTGTCCTGGTGCCAGGTGCACATGTGGACATCCTTATGCCTGAACATGATGTTCGTTATGGACAATCCGTGACGAGCACAAAAGTCCAATAACAAAACATCACTCTGGTTCAGATCGGGGGGGCCATTCCTCCCAATCACGCCCTTCCAGGTGTCACTGTCATGACCTACGTGAGCATTGAAGTCCCCCAGCAGAACGATGGAGTCACCAGGAGGGACGCTCTCTAGCGCCCCCTCCAGAGACCCCAGAAATGGTGGGTAGTCCAGAATGCTGTTTGGCGCATAAGCGGAGACAACACTAAGGACCCGTCCCCCGACCCGAAGGCGGAGGGCCGCCACCCTCTCATCTACCGGGGTAAACCCCAATGTACTGGCCCCAAGCCGTGGGGCAATAAGTATGCCCACACCTGCTCGGCGTCTCTCACCGGTGGCAACTCCAGAGTGGAAAAGAGTCCAGCCCCTCTCAAGGAGACTGGTTCCAGAGTCCACGCTGTGCGTCGAGGTGAGTCCAACTATATCTAGCTGGAACTTCTCAACCTCGCGCACTAGCTCAGGCTCCTTCCCCACCAGAGAGGTGACATTCCACGTCCCTAGAGCCAGCTTCTGCAGCCGAGGGTCGGACCCCCAAGGCAGCACCCCCGTCTGCAGGAAGTCATCAATGTCTCGCCCGTAGGAGAGGACTTTGATGTGTCTGACCCAGATGACGGATTGTAGGTTGATTTTATTCATTTATTTCTGTTATTTCACTCCTTTATCAGTCATATATCCAATTCTCTATTCCTATGTCCTTTTCCCTTCTCCCCACAAAAAACAAGTGAAAGTGACAACCCTTGTCATTGCAAGGTCCCAGCTTAGCACACGTGAACCAAAACGAATTTGGACCTCTGCATTTAACCCATGCAAACACTGTGCAGCAGTGGGCAGCTATTGAAAATTCCCAGGGAGCATTGACCGGGACAGTACCTTGCTCAAGGGTACCTCAGGGTAACCTTCTGGTGAGGGAATCGAACCTACAATCTTCCGATGCTGGGGCAACTCCCTAGTTCTCTTCTCCCAGAATAGTTCCTATGCCCTTTTCTCTTCTCCCTACAATAGCTTTAAACCCCATAGTTGACTCCATGGTCCCATTCCTATAGTTTGACCATCCCCTCATATAGCAACTTCAACAGCTGCTTCTGAGGCTCATGCCCTTCCATCCCTGAATTCATCTAGCAGCCCAATGCCCTTTCACCCCTGTCACCCTAAATCCCTTCCCCGGGTACCATTCAGGTCCCTGCCACCTTTAAACTATGTATTATTAACTTCGTATTAACTACTATTTTTCTATGTTCCCTTCTGAGTAACGCATTCTTTGCACATCTAAAACACCAAAACAAGGTCATAGTCTTAGATGAGGTGTCTCCACCGGAGGCCTTGGAGCTCCCGGGGGACAAATAAAAAGGCACACTCTGAACTGTGCAAGGCTGAGAGAGGATTCAACACAGAAAGGAACATTGACAGGTCTCTTGAACATCTGGTAAGAACTTCGTTACTCTTCTGTTAATAAACTTGGCTAGCTTCAAAACATCTTCGCCTCATCACTGACACCTCGAACCTCGGTTCTCAATCGGAGAATCCAACGCAGAAGATGTCACTGATGCAAAAATAAATTACTTTATGATTCTTAATGAAAAGGTGCGAAGCAAAGCACATCAGACATCATCATATTAAATTAATACCTGTTGAACATTATTCCTGTTACCTACAGATTCTCCACAATATTGAAAGAGCACAGAGCAGCAGAAGACCTTTGGAGACCGGAAACATAGGTTGACCAGAGTTAGCTCTGTCCACACTGGGGACGAAGGCAATAAGAAACGCCGCACTGGAGACACTCTTGGAAGTCTACATGAAGGACCTTGTACTGTCATGAACATCATTCCTGAAGGTGGAGCCACTGTGAGGAAGAGTAGTTCAGCAGTCCAGAAGGTCAGCATGTCTAGACAATGACCAAATAACAGATTAACAGGTGAGAAGAAAAAAATACAGAATGTAAAAGTGGGAAATTTTATAAATCTGGTAAATATGCATAAAACATATGAGGACACTAGAAATGTCACAAAAAGACAAACTTTTTGAATGATGCAAATAGATGATTTAAATGGTCTGAAAACCAGACACAACACACACATATTCACACTTTGTGCTAAGATGGACCGACTGAGAGGAGAGCAGCAGGTGGAGCGTCCCTCTGCTCTCTCAGGTCCACTCTGGGAGAAACACATGGACCTTCTTCAAGATCAACTGGTGAGAACTGGGCTGTTCTGTCTGTGTTTCAGTGTGGTTGCAGCGTGTTTGTTTTTTATTGTCTTTTTATTTTTTCTTTGTATTCACTTAAAAAATGTTAATATTATTAGTTAAAACATGTCCTGACCATCATTGTAAGAACCTATTGTGAAGGAAGGACAAACCTGCCTCACATTAGAAGATCCTGGAGCCTAGGATTGAGTATTTATATTAATCTTTCAGAATAAAGATTCAATTCAATTCAATTCAATTTATTCTTATATAGCGCCTTTTACAACACAGTTGCCCCAAGGCTCTTTGCACTGGTGGTGGATGGTGGAACAGGTTACAGTGATAGATGTTAAAGCCGGACAACTACGAAGGAGAGGAACCAAAAACTCCACTATTCGGAGAAAAAAACCTCTGAGGGTCCAAGGTCAACCGGCTACCCAACCCCCTTGGGTATACTAACAGTACAAAGATGAGGTGGAGATGTTCTTCTACTTGTAGCGACAAAGTTCTTCATCTTGAAGTTAAGACCATGTATCTAGAACTGTGTTTTGGAGAGCCCAACATGACTGTGTTGATTGACTGTGATCCTGGTTTCTATCAGTGTTTAAATGAATCTGTTCTCTGTTTACTGAACGGTTCTGTGATGGACAGGAAGTTGGTAACGGAGCTGTTTTTCTCCTCTAATGTTTGTAATGTAACAGATTTCTGTAATAAACTCTGTTGTTCGTGGTTCTTTTATCAGCATTCTTTTAGCAGTGTGTGTGTGTGTGTGTGTGTGTGTGTGTGTGTGTGTGTGTGCATGTGTATGTGCACGCACTTCTTATCATCGTGAGTTTTAATCACATTTTATCACAAACAGGACTGAAAGGAGTGACTTTTAATAAAGGTTTTATTGTTTTTTTTACTGGTTTTTAATAAACTCCTGGTTTATAATAATATAGTCAGTCAGTCATTTTCTGCTGCTTGTCCCAAGCGGGGTCACAGGGGCGTGCTGGAGTCCATCCCAGCTCACACAGGGTGAAGGACGGGGGACACACCCTGGACAGGTCACCAGCCCATCGCAGTTACAATAATATAATAATAATATAATATAACATACACACACACACGCACATGCACACGCACACACACACACACACGCATGCACATGCACACGCAAACACGCACACGCACACACACACACACGCATGCACATGCACACACAAACACGCACACGCACACACACACACACACACACACACACTCGATCACTTTATATGGAGAAAAACGTGATGAAATGTATAGAATAAATTATAATAATAAATATAAATGTACATAAATGAATACAAAATAAATAATCCATATTCTTGATTTATATCTTTCTTAAAATACACCAATATTTCACATATATTTTACAGTTCTGTTACAGTACAGCACTCCGTTAGGAACATTAGGTGTGCCTCATTAGCTTGTGAGGATCACATTTGGTTCAGTGTATGTTCATGATTAATCAAGTTCAGTTGCAAACTCTTCACTCTGCACTTATATCTAGTCCAACCCACCAAACTGTCACAGTAAAAATGAAGGTTTGAGGCATTTCTGGTATGAGATGTCCTGTTCAGGCTTGTTTCTGTTTTCTAAAGAAAAGGAAGTTACAGGTTGTTATTCAGTCTGCACCTCAGTTGAGAAAAGACGGAGCTGAACTTTTCTACCTGAAGACTCTGAAAGAGCCTGAATGAGTTCAGAAACAGGTAACTCTGCTCGCAGGGGTTTAATGGATGTTGTTTCTGTTTTTACTGCTTGTGGAAAAGACTCAGTGAGAATCTCACTCTCAGACTGAACTAGAGAGGAGAAGCTTTCACTTTAGTCATGTGATCTGTTAGTGAGAATCACTACAAGTTCTGTCTTTTTCAGTTCTGACTGTTACAGTTTCGGTTTAATTCATATTCTGATCCAGGCTGGTGGTTTAGTGCAGAAGTTGTGTGTTCGTGTGTTCGTTAAATACTCTATATGTATACAGTATAATCTAAAGCAGAATCTGAAGGAAAGATTACATTTCCAATTCAAACTGTATAGTTGAAGCTTATTTACCTATTTCTGAGCTGTTTCTACTGGATATGAAAACGACAGAAAGGTGTGCTATTATTAGTAGAAGTAGCATCAGCACTTTTTCAACACATAAAGAGTAAATATTAACTTTATCTCATACTCGCTCTTTATTCTGTGCACTTTTTTTGCCCATCCATCAATCACTTTGAATTCAACACTGTAATTGATTTAGGAAACAAAGAATAGCTTCAAGATTTTTCTCTCACCCTTCTGACTTATTTTATTTTTTTTCCCTGAGGTCCACTTGCCTGATATTCTATAAAACAGTTGTACAGACCATCTAACAGCCCCTTTTTATTGATCATAACATAACCAACAGTGTTTGCCTTGTGACTGATATACTTAAATTATCTCTATTCTGATTGTTTTTCCTGTAAAATGGCTCCCAAAAAGCATGAGAGCATAAATATTCATGAATAATGTTTTAATTTGTTGCTTTATCCATTATTTCCTTCCTCTTTGATACGTCACGACTTGAGAAACACATTTATTAATTGACAATAACAGCCAGGTGCTTGTATGACTAGCCTGGATAAGAGACGACACCGGGATGAACTTTGGGAAGACGGCGTGGCTGTGAGGACAATGTCATGTTCTGGATAATGATTTGGCAGAAAAGTTTGGACACCACATTCATGTAAATTTTACTTTTATACGTACCATCTACCTAAACATGGTGAGAAGATCAGTAAGATCATACAGATGTTCTCATAAAGTACAATATTACTGTTGGATTCTCCAATTGAGAACCGAGGTTCGAGGAGTCAGTGATGAGGCGAAGAGGTTTTAAGCTATAGCAAAGTTTATTAACAGAAGAGTAACAAAGTTCTTACAAGATGTTCAAGAGACCGGTCAGTGTTCCTCTCTGTGTTGAATCCTCTCTCTCACTCGTACAGTTCAGAGTGTGCCTTTTTATTTGTCCCCCGGGAGCTCCAAGGCCTCCGGTGGAGACACCTAATCTAAGACTATGACCTTGTTTGGGTGTTTTTGACGTTCAAAGAAAGCGTTACTCAGAAGAGAACAGAGAAAAATAGAGATACAGTTAATAAAATATAGGTTAAAGGTGACAGGGGCGTGAATATTACCTAGGGAAGGGATTTAGGGTGATGGGGGTGAAAGGGCATTGGACTGGTTCAGGGATGGAAAGACATAGGAATGGTCGAACTACAGGAATAGGGCCATAAACTATGTGGTGAAAAGGGCATAGGAGTTACTGTGGGGAGAAGAAAGAAGGATAGAGAAATAGAGAATTGGATACATGACTGATATACGAGTAAAACAACAGAAATAAATGAATAAAATCAACCTACAATCCATCGATCCCCCCTGTGATTCTATGTAAACCCACTCAATCAACATTAATTCAATTTGAATTAAAACAAAGACCCTGATCATCATGCTAAATATTCAAAATCAAACTGTGATTAATGATTGAACTGTAATCAACCATCATCATCATGTATCAGTCAGTCAGTTTTCTGCTGCTTGTCCCAAACGGGGTCGCGCTGGAGTCCATCTCAGCTCACACAGGGTGAAGGACGGGGCACACCCTGCACAGGTCGCCAGGCCATTGCAGGGAGGAGTGTGACTGCAGCATGCTCAAGGGCACCTCAGGGCTACCTATCGGGAAGGGGTTCGAACCCCCGATCCTCCAATCATGCAGCCAACGCCCGAATCACTAGGCCACCTCTGCCCCTCATGAATGAACAATCAAATACAAATAATTAAATAAATGAGAACCATAAAATGAAAATATGAAATTATCAAATGATGTGGCAGCAAAACTTTGTATGTGTGTGTACAGATGTTTGTGTGGGTTGCTTCCTGTGTGCTTAGAACCAAGTTATTATCTGCACATCACACAGCCTGGTATTGAACGTTATCCCTCTAGGTTGTCTCATCATCATCTCTGATCAGGACCACCACCATGGTGTTGTCTGTAAACTTGATTATGGTGTTTGAACTGTGCACAGGAACACAGTCATGGATGAAGAGGGAACACAAGAGGGCTCAGCACACAGCCTTGTGGTACACCAGGGTCCGGGATGTGACCTCATCGCTGTTGGTTGCAACACCTTGGACTTATGCACTGGGGTACCGCTCGCCCCCAGCCGTAGCACTGGAAGTGGCTGTGGATGGGACAAGGACCCCGTTTGGTTGTGTGTCTGCCCTGGTTATAGGCCTGGTCATGTGACCTCAATAGGAGGGCTGTTATTCTGTTTGGGTTGAGAGTGTCAGTCCTTCTGGATCCATGCTTGATGCCTGTTTGTGGGGAACAGATTTAGTTCAGTGCTTGTGTGAGTGTTTGTTCATGTTTAATAAAGTTCAGCCACACACTCCTGACTCTGCACTTACATCTGGTCCAACCTACCTGACCATCACGTGACATAGATTGAAGGTTTGAGGCACTTCTGGTTTGATATTTCCTGTTCAGACTTATTTCCTGTTTCTAAAGAAAAGGGAGTAACAGGTCATTAAGTCTTCATCTTTTATTTTTGACTTGCTTTGAAAGTATTACTCAGAAAAGAGCTGACAAAAAAAGTTGCCCCTAGTAATTATGTGGATTTAGGGTGACAAGGGTGAAAGGGCAAGGAGATGGTTGAGGTGTACAAGGAGGAGGATTTGGGCTGAGAAGTTAAGACACATAAGGGAATGGTTAAGCTATAGGAATAAGGTCATTGGATTAACTATGTGGTAGGGAGAAGGAATAAAGGATAAATAGAGGATACAGATATATGTAATAATGTAAGTAAAATCAAATAAATTCCATCACTCCCCCCTGTGATTCTATGTAAACCCATTGAATGAACTAAAATAACAGCCTTGATCATTATGCTAAATACCTCACAATCAAACCGTGATAAATGATTATACTGTAATCACATACAGTAATGAAAAAAATTTACAAATACCATAAAATGAGAAGTCGGAGTCTGGAGACAGAGGGATTACATTAACATGTACAGTCTTACATATCTGAGAAACAAAGTATAGAACAAGCTTGATTATCAGGAAAAGCAGGAAAAGCAAACCCCTAAGTATAAAAAACCCTGAAGCATATGAGTGGCCAGAACCCCAAACGTGCTGGTAAACCATCCAAAGAGGTCCACTGACTAGGTGTTGTGCATAACTCTGACCTGTTTTCTAATCTCTGAAATTAGAATTGACTATAACAGAGGGTGTACCAGGTGTGATGGTCAAATGAAATAAATAAGGTCCAGAACCATCATTACACCAACACAGATTCCCTCTGGGTGTGTACGCTAACTTTATGGGTGTATCTGGTTTAGCTATTGGTCTTACGATATGATCAGCAGTTATGACTCTCGTTACCCAAATCCTCTCGTTTCAGAAAGGGCCGGTACAGTCGTGATCAGTGATGGCGAGGGGAACTGCAATTTGTGGGAATATTTCCGCACCATGTGGAATTAG